>JADKXX010002903.1:0-332245 GCA_017310255.1 Butorides virescens
AGCATTCTAAGATCTTTAGATGAAAGGCAGTAGAGACAGCCAAAGGATCCATGCCCACCACCTCCAAAGCAGCCTTCTGTGACAGCCTTTCTTGGCCTGCTAATGGCTGGCAGGGACCCAGCAGCTGTGTAATGAGCTGTGTGAAGGGCAGGTAGCCCCTGGAGTTACAGAAGAGAATTGTGATAGAATAAAGGGAAAGATGAAACCCCTGTGACCTCTGCTCATGAAGAAAAAGACTGTATGACTTGCTTATTGTAGTCTGAAATGAATAGATTGGATCTTGACCTTAATTTTCGTTTTCTTCAGTTGAAAAAAAATAAAAGGATTTTTGTTATGTTTAAATAAGAGAACAATGCTATTTCCAGGCGTTTATTAAATGGGAATATTCTTGGCCAGGAGAAAAAGATTATACTAAGGCTGGCTCTGCAGTAATCCCTTTGTTGTTCGAAGTCACAATTATTCTCTTTCAAAAGGATGTAAAACTTTTATATTCAGAGTTTCAATGTAGCAAAATGACTGATAAAGTAGATAATACTAAGTAAAGCTGCACCATGGGACAAATATACAGTGCAAGAAGGATCAAAAATTAATGGTCTAAGGACGTCTGTAGGTATTCTAGAAAAAAAGTATTCTTGAATAGCCCTCCCTTTTTCTTTTCTCAGACAGTTTTTTTTACATAGCTGTAATCATCTGTGATAACAAGTGATCTTCTAATCTTATTTACTGGGAGGGGAAAGTAATAAAACAAAAATTCTTAATGCATCTTTAATGATGAAAGTCAGTGTGTCCACGCTGGACTTCGTGGTGCTCCATCAGTTTATATCAGCTGACAAAATGGAAAATAGAAATGTAAACACTATCACATTTTACTTTTAAAGAGGCATTTATGTATCTTGTTTTTTTAGGAAGTATTTCACTGAATGTTCTAGACCAGATTCTATTCAAACACAATTGCAAATGGAAAGCAAATTCCTTTAATGCAGTGGCACTATATCAGCTTAGAAACATGATTAGAAACCATTTGCTAGACTTTAATCACTCTGTGGTGCTAGCTGTTGTATCTACCGTATAGGTCCATTTTTACCCCATATACCAGAAAGTTCTTAGTTACAATTCTCACTGCGATTCAGTCAATTTTTTTCTGCCAGACCAAATCTTGACTGTTGAGGTAGAAGATTTTTGCGTGGGTGTTGTAGTAATGTGGCAGGGCACAGTGGGTCTGCAACTATTTCTCTGACAAAGTATTGAAAGGAAAGAGAAAATCAAATGTGAAGAGAGTGGAAGAATGCTTACTGCCTTTATTGTTGCAGCCTTGGTGTGGGCTACACCTGGCTTGCTTTGGTGCAGGAATGTTTACAAGAGTTTTGTTTGTGTTCACATCTTCCGTGCATCTACTATGCTAAGGAAAAAACAGTTACCCTCCTGTTTCATACATTTCTAGCTGGTACATCCAGGAGTGCAGTGAAAAGAGTAAGTTATGTACATACCTTTATATGTCAGAGTGTTAGGAAGGAGTCGCTGGGCCAAAAGTTTCAACATGGAACTTCTGTCTTTAGACTACCTGACCGTTATCATTGGTTTTATACTTATCACTAGATGTTGAGCTTGAAGTCTACATTTTCTCTTACCTTTTGGTCTTCAGGCCTTCCTGTGTATTTGCACTTAGAAATGCATCTTTAAAGTGTATGTTTAAAACAGCGAGGAGCACAGAGGCGTGCAAAGGCTAAGGTCAGAATTTCTGCAGCCGATAAGTGTAGAAGGGGAAAGAAAAATCCTAAACTGGTATTTAGTTACTCTACAGAGTTCTACACTATCAGTTAAGTAGTTAGGCTAAATTCTATTATACACTTCAATGCAATAAATATGTTGACATTTAGTTACTTTTTAGTTCATGTTAAACACATTATATGATTATGGAAAAAATAAGTGTTGGATACTTCTCCAAATTCTTACAATGACCCAAGGCTTGTTTCCACTGGGAAAAGAATTTCAACAAAGTCTATGTTACTATATGATTTTTAAAATTCCAATGTCACTCAAGGCAAGGAAGATCCTCCTCAGCTCTCCCTATGTTCAGCAATGGAGTAATACAAATAATACAAAATAATACAAACTTTATAAAGGAGATTTCTGTGTAAGACTTCCAGACAGTTTCATATGAAGGAGGTGCAGATATCAAGTGTAGGTAATATTCCTTTAGTTTTGATTTTTTAGGGGAGTAACTTCTGTGATTGTCTTGATTTCTTGTCCCTCCATTTACACTGCAAATGAAAATGATAATGGTTATTGTGCTCCTAAAACTTTGGCACCTGTTTCTGGTTTTGTTTTGTTTCATTTTTTCCACTCGTATTGAATTAATTTCTCTGATGTGAATAGAATTATGTTGTCTTAAATCAATTAAATAGTATTGTGTTAAGCGGTTGGAAGGTTTTTACCAATGTCATGTCCAATGCCATATCATGGAGAATATTGGGGTTCTGATTTTCTCTCTCTTGCCCCTGTCTTCATTTCAAATATATATGTGTAAATACCTGATTTTGATCCAGCCATAATATGTAGGAACGCACTCTTTATGGTTCATAGCTGATTGCTTCATATGTAATATAAATAAGAAATGGGCTATTATACTTAAAATTGTACCTGTATTCAAACTTTCTTGTAGCATGCAAAGAACTACTTCAACCCCATTAAATATGTCTACTGCAATAGTGTGGTTGAATCACTGCATCCTTACTCACAGAATGTTATGCTGTACACCTGGAGATGGCATTTAAGTTTTATTTGGCAAATCAGCTGATGTGTTTGCTTGTCAAGTTATTAATTTAATGACAGAAACCCAGCCTCCCATCAAATCTACATTACTTCAAAATGAATTGTGTGAAGGCATAGTGGGCTTCATTAAAAGTTTTTCCTGGGATACAAGACTAGATCTGCAGAATGATATGGGGATTGTGATGTCTCACAATAACTACTCTGCCCGAAACTTCAGATATTTACTCCCTGGATTCAGTTCCCATCTGAAGCAGTTTCAAATCTATGCATTTTTACCATTGATTTTTTTCTTGCTGTCTGAAGGACTCTCCTTGAACACAAGAAATTCTTAAATTCTGTAAGTCCTGTGCAGCTAGGCGTTGATCTCATCAGACTTCTTAGGATACTATTGTTTGCATTGATTGAGCATGGCCTCAGAGCTTAGCCACTAGGTCAGCCCCAGAAAAAGCCTTGGGGGTAAACAGAAAAAGGGGATGGAAGTGTAGTTGGCTTGCTCAAGTATTTTAGTCTGGTCTAATCAAATAGGATAGTACAGGATAGAATATGTATCTCCTGTGTTCCAGGTGAATGGTCCAAATGCCAACTAGGTAAATCTTCCTCAATCCCTCCCTGGAAGGTGTCCTGTTCTGTGTCAAATGTAATAGGGAAATTTGTGAATCTGGGTGCTTCACAGATGGATGAAATAGTCTCCAGGCCTTGTATGATATACATTCCTGTCATATATTAAGTATTTATTGACATAGATTTTGAACCCTAGGAGTATTGACTTCCAGTTGTGGGCTGTACCACAGGATCTGCTCTCTTTTAGGACCAATTAATATTGAAATAATCAATGCTTTAAATAGTCAATGGTTTAAAAGAATAGGGCTCTCAGAACAGGTGTTTAGGGACAAACATTTCTCTGCAAATTAGTCTTTTCCCTGTTGATTCATATACCATATGTCCTGTGATGGAAAAAACGGTGAGGGCTGACTCCAGTTTTCTGCTACTTTGACAAACGTTTTGAGCAAGCTCATGTTTCTTTCTCTTTTTGTTCTATTTTGAAAAGAAGCCTTCACTGAAATTCAGATGAGAAAAGGAAGAGGCATTTCATTCACCCGAGAACTTCTGTAGGATTCCTGTATGAATTCACTCCCCACAGTACCCACCTCCAGCCCAACATTCATTTCCGAGACTACTCTGCATACGTGGCTCTGGGCTGTGCAGGGCAATGGGTTCTTCTTTCCTTCCAGTTGGAGCTGAGTAATTTAATACAAAAGAGATTCTTTGAATTGCACTGAAAAAGAGTAGCCATCTGTGCTCAGAGGAAAAGAGGCAGGTTTTTATTTTAGGAAGAGGTTTTGTACTCTGTTTCTCACACTCACGCAAGCATTTTGCTTTAGGCTTCAGCAAGTACTCTAGGTGCAGACAAGGCATAAAAATCCCATCTGCTATAATTTATCCAATCAGGAAAGTAAATTTTAATGTTGGGCGCTTAAGTCTCTTCATCCATCTTGTGAGGGAATTTGGGCACCTAATCTAGTTTTGTAAATTCTAATTTGAATTTGTGTCTATGTATCACTACACACAGAGCCCTTCATAGATTATTCTGAAATCCATGGAGATGATGGACTAGCTGTGGCAACACCTATAGTGTCTCAATCATGGTTTATGAAAATCTGTGTCCCCCTTGGTTTGATATCCAAATAACATCCTCATAGTGTCTGTGAACTATCTTGAACTCTGTAAAAGACAACCAAATAATCCAGGTAAGAAGTCAATGTGGATTTGAAATCGGTATTCTTTGGTCCAGTGACAAAAAGCCCTGTTCAGTGCATCTGGGTCTTAGCTTATGGATCTGCATGGAGTTGTGTCATATGAGTTCACCTAGTGACTTGTGTCAGCTTTCTATCTGTGCATCATGCAGAGCACAAGCGAAAAATTTAGGTGCATTTGTAGAATATTGATGCTGCTCTGATCATTGGATGATCTATTTTAAACCAGAAAAGACCACACATTGTAAGCTCAGTCACAGAACGTCAACTAAGATTCCCAAATGTCTGGTATATAACAAATTTCTTTGTATATACAATTTGTTTGTATACAAAACCAGAACCTATTTTCTTTTTTTAAAAGAAATATAAAAAGTCCATTTCTGAGGAGAGCAGATGTTTTGTGTTAAGGAATCTGTGCTACACATTGACCCATTCAATAGCATATTGTGTACAACAGTTGGCTCCCCCAGCAGTTCCAAAGCATACGGCACTTCCCTTTATCTGCATGGAACCTGCCCTCCAGAAGCTACTGGTTTAGGATTTGCTGCTTTCTTGTCAGCCAGGTATCTTCTTAACTGGAACCATCATGACTGGAAGCATGACCGATTTTCCTCATCGGGATGGCACTCTGAGTAGGTGTATGTTGAAGTTCAAATGGACAAAATGGCTGCAAGGATCATGTAGATTTCTACACCTGGAGTAAACAGCTGACAGTTCTTCTAGAAAACTTGTATCCAGTTTATTTTACGTTAATCCCATAAATTCCCAGTTAACTTTATTAGTATTTCTTTCATCTAAGTATGCATATGTTTGCATTTTGAAAGGAACTGAAGCATTTCACGATTTGAGGGAATCATAGTAGAAAAAAAAGCTGCTGTTACATTTGTCCATATGAAAATAATAAACTGCTTTCCATTAACAAATTAATCAAATCACTTCTCATAACTCATTTAGCTAATGTTCTATTGAAAACACAGAGTATTTCAGTCATATAATTGATTATAATGGTAATTAGTTTATGGCCAGATACTGCATGTCCAACACTTAACTTGTTTTCCATTCATGTTTATATTTCAAGTAAGATACTAAATATTTATAAATACAAGCTGTCTCTGTTAGAGGAATACCAATAAACAATTTTCAAGTCATCCTTTTGTTCATTCTGTCACTTAATCATACTCAAGAAGCAAAATATTTTTAGGTACAAGCTGTCTCTGTCAGAGAAATGACTTTCATCTGATGCTCTCACTGTTGCATTCATCAGGGAATTGGAGAAGTGGAGAATGCTCAGAAGAGGCTTAAACAATAAAGGTCTGTGGAATGCAGAAAGGAGGCCTATTTTTTTCTACCCCAAGCCTTCACTGTGAGAGTTTATCTGATCAGGACATTCCTTTTGAATTCCTTGTTTTACATTTCCACAACAGAGTTTTGAACCTATTATGCCACATTAATACCCAAATTCTTCAATTTGTGAATAAAGCCACTTTCTGCCTTTAAGCTATTAATTATTCCTGGAGAGGGATTCCAGCAAAGGCAGGTTAGTACACAGCGGTACACCCTGATCAGCTCCTAGTGCCGGCAACTCTTGTAATTTATCCAGGATATAGGTCAGATGGATTTATACTGACTCACGATAAGGAGTAGGGAGCATATTCCAACTGCAGCGGGACTCATAATGAGATCTCGTCCTTCCTTTCTCTCTGTGTAGCTCTGACACTGGCCTATGTTCTAACTGAATAAAAACTTCATTATAATTATCTGTTTCTTTCTAATGATGAAAATGAAGAGTAATCATGAAGCATGACACATCATTACAATTTCTAATACAATTACCAATGTAATTCTGACTGGAATCTCTCTGCAGCACAAAGTTTGATACATAAATGAAACAGACTAAAAAGATTCTCAAAGACAATTTCTATTATTATATAGGGTGCCCACTCTGAGCCTTATGTGTGTGGTTCATACCAAGTTTAATTTCTATCAGTAACAGTGTAGGGGAGAAGAACGAGGGTTCTGACACTAGAGTGGAGGTTTATAAGCATGTGAAAGAGTATTGTAACACAACGTATTTGCAAGTACTGATAAGTTAGGAGCAGAAAAACCACTTACAAAACAGCATCACAGGTGAAATCAACAGACTGGCTGAGACAAGTAAATCCAGATACCGCTAATTTATGAAATACTCAGACGCATTTATTTCCTGCTGCTACATAAGCTGTTACCACATATAACAATACAAAACAAAAAATAAATACTGCTACACTTTATATTATCATAATATAAGAATTTTGGCAAGGCTAACAATCACAGAATTACAGGATGGCTGAGGCTGGAGGGGTCATCTGCTCAAACAGGGCCACCTAGAACCAGCTGCCACAACCAGATCCAGACAGCTTTTGAATGTCTCCAAGGATGGAGACTTCACAACCTCTCTGTGTCACCTCCTAGATACATAGACCCAGCTCTCATCCTAGAAACAAGGTCCTCGAGAATATATTGAAACAAACACGTGGCTAAGGCTGATTCTCAGAATTGCTCTCAAGGAACATTAACAATCTGCATCTTGGGCATAGAATCTGTGAAGATAAACCACACCGAGAAGTGGGGTATTTTAGCTCAGACTTGACATGCATTAACATGGTCACATAGCTCTTGGATCAAGGCTGGCATGCATCCTATCAGATGCTCAGAGAATGGACATATCTCTCACAGTACACTATGTAGGTATTTTTCTTTCCCAGTACAAAAGTAATAATCCCACTGTAATTATGAAATTTATAATGAGATATACAGAATCTGTATACCTCATTGACTCATTCTGACTGTATCATGCGCTCAGATTTTAAGCTCTCTAGAAATCTGTATTATGTTCAAATATGCCTCTCAATGAACAGGAAAAGTAAACACAGTATTAGCTAGCAAGACTGCTGTTGAACACTGCATACTCTATTCCTCTGCGTTACCTGGAAAGGATGATGATGATGATGATTATTATTATTATTATTGGATGACAGACAATCATTTGCATTTAGTTTCTTAAGAAATTAAGAGAGTCTTTAAACATCAATTATTTTTAGAACCGAGTGATAGGTCAAGTAATAGCAGTGGTCATCCCTGTAAGGCAGAATTTTAGTTCTTGAACTATCTAAATGACTGCCACAATATTTCTGAAGTAAATTAACAAAGACGAAAAAAAGGAAAACGAAAGTGACAATGACAATGCTATATCCTGAAAAGAAATTGAGCTGCTGTAGTTGTAACAAACTGGAGTGGGGAGTAACTTTCTGTGTATTTATAGATCTATATAATTTAGCCTAGAGCTGATTTTATAATATATATACTGCCAAAACTGTAGTTACTTTTTGTTATTAGTGACATAAAATCACCAAAGTCCACAGTCAGTTTTCAGATTATGTTGGATTTTATGCTATATAAAGGAAGAGTTGGGGGGAGTTCCTGTATTTATAAAATCGACAACATACAATTATCATAAAAGGAAATGAAAGTATTGTGAGTTACTTCAATTATGCTGCTTAGTTTTTTAATACACATCCTTCTTTTTTCAGGTTCCAGGAGCTCTGGACTGAAATGAGCAGTTTGATGTCAGTGCCTCAGATAATAACAACCTGAACCTCTGGAAGAAATTAATATCAGAACTTTCTCAGGTTTGGAAGTAATAAAGTGTTTCCATTTTCTTATTTTTTCGTCTTTACTTCATCTGTAGTTCTTTGTTTTACGCATAATCAAAGGTATGGAGACACTCCAGTAAAACCAGTTCACACTTGTGGCCAGACCAAGATTGTGAGGATTCCAAACCTCACAGTTTCAGACAAACTTACAGGAACTAAACAATATTTACCACTCACGTCTTGATACAAATCTGTAGTTTTTCTCCATTTTCAATAACACCATTCAAAAGATAGCTTTGTAATGATTAATATTTTGAGTAATATCTATTAAGCAATATTTTTAGTACAGTTAGAGTGGTGTTAATATTGAATCAGGGACTGAAGGTACATTAAAGTCAATGAATGTCTTCCCTTCACTTTGAGTAGGTATGGGATCAAACCTCAAAAGATGTGTGTCCTGTATTCCACTGTTGTTTCTGGGAGTAAATTATTATTGATTAAGGTTACCTTATTGATTAAGCCTCCATGGGGCTTAAAGATAACTTCCTAGTTTTACCTGACCTGTAAAAGCTAGTGATTCTCTAAGACAATATATTTACAACTCTTTAGAGGGTTAAGTTTATACATGAGGTCTGTAGTTTGAATCTAGTTAATGGTGTCCCTGCTCACTGCAGCGGAGTTGGACTTGATGATGTCTAAAGGTTCCTTCCAACCCAAAACATTCTATGATTCTATGATTACTACATGTGAACTCTGTACATGGCTTAGACAAGGTGGGAAGTTTATTGCCCCAGACCTCAGAAACTTCTGGTGTTTGCTTAGATTAAAGCAAACTACTTAACAAATCCCAATATTTGAACTATAGTTGCTGATACGTATGGTGCCAAACTACATTTTATTTGCTGTTGTGGTTAGTGTAATGGCTAGCTTAGCATGATATTTAGGTGCTTTTCACAAGTCCTGGTAAAACTTAAACCATCATTCCCATCATAACCCAAGAATAGAAGAGAAGCAGTACTGAAATGGAATCAAACAGCCTCCTCATCTTGTCCTATCATCAAAAACAAGTGCCTAAGGAAGACTATAATAACAGGGAAAGCATGAATAGTACCTCCTTTGAGTACCCTGCTAACCTTCAAGCATTTATGGCTAAATAACTTCCTGCACTTCCCTCCCACTTCTCAGGTACCTCATAGGTTTTGAAAGAGAGACTGTGCATCAAATCTTCTGGTTCATCTGTTTTGCCATCCGATCACTAAGGCCTTGGGTGAAAATTATCTGCTCCTAGACTCTCATTACTGTCTTATTTTGTCTGTAACTTCTCCTAGGGCAGCTTCAAGTTGAAACACATCTTCTGAAATCCTTCTCTGATTAAAAAAAAAAAAAAAAAAAGGAAAAAGAGGAAAAGGGTGGTTGGGGTGTTCTGGTGGGAAAATGTGTTCTTCGGCAGTGAACACAGATACAAAGTGTCTATTCAGCTTTCTGCTGTGATTTTGTTTCTCCTGAAGGCTCCTTTTATACCCTGATAATCCATGGGATTTGAAGTTTCTCAGATTTCTTGCTCCTGATGTGTTTGAAGAAAGATTTATTAATTTTTATGTATTTTGCTAGTTGTACCTCAAGATCTTCTTTCACCCAGCTTCATGGAGTTTTCTAACTTCCCAGGTATTACTTTTCTTCTATTTTTGTTATTTGGACATGATCCCAGTTTTTTGAAGACTGCTTTCAAATAACTCCCCTTGCCCCTGCCTTTTAAGTGTGTTTGGTTCTTTTCTCAGGAAAAGAACTACTACTACTATAAGTAGTATATATTTGTTTTATGCTTCTAGTACTGCTTCCCTAAGAAGGCTCCACAATGCATGTAAGGTTTTAATTCCCTTAACTGCCCTTTTAAACCTTCTTTTTTTCTAACACCCTTTCAGATTCTTAAGCTTACATGGCATTAACTTGTGGAGATATAGAAGCAAAGCTTCATTTTTATTTAATGAATTCATGTGTTATAAGTGAGAATTTCTTTTCTTTTGCATCTCTCTTTTGACTTGATCTTGTTGGGGTCAATGCCACACTGCTATTATTAAATTACAGTGATGCTAGGGAAGGAGGATGCTCTCAGATTCCGGGGCTTTCGCTAGTGCACAGTTTATTCCCCAGGCAGCGCATTAGAACCAGTTACAGCACATTTATTAGTCAGCCGTGACTGACAGTGTATCTGCAGCTGTTCTAGGTGTACAGAAGATGAAGACTGTTAGTGTCCCAGTGGGCTGTCTATCTGTTTAACTTTTAGAACATAACATATGCTTTATAATGCTTTGCTTCAAAATCGGATTGTATGTAGGAGATGGTATTTTTCAAAAGATTTAAAGACTTCTAGGGAAATGTTAAGAAGGAATCCTAAATACTAAGAAGGTTTTCAAATGACACAAGTTTTGTTTCCAAAGTTCAGTTGCCATAAAGTAGCAGTGAAAGTCATTAAATCACTTATTTTCAAATTTGTCCTTGGGTCAAATAGCTGTTTCCAAATCTTTCTTTCTGAACCACCACCATGCGGTAAAATAGTAAGGTTTTTTTTTTTCTGTCTTTCTCTAGTAATAAAATTGATGGTGTTTTGTTTAGTAACAACTGTTGAAGGAAGTGGGATTTTCTCCTTATATGCTATCTTCAGAAAAATACTCTAGGTCAGTACATTGATTTGGATTTTATAATTCCAAAATTGTTTTGGCTTTGGCCTCTCTGCTTTGAAGACTTTTTTTCTCTTTCTGTTTTCTGCACAAGCAGACATACTGTTGGGGGAGCCATAAGGCAGTTTCTATAAAAAGATTAAAAAACGTTGATCATAGATGACCAAAATAAATATAGGTACTCTCACTTTAAACTAATTCCTCTTCTTTTGCAATATATTAGCCCCCCTCAACAGTTTACTATTTATTTAAATACAAAATAACACAAATATGGTTGATTTCAAAAGAGATAAAAAATCCTTATAAATTTACACTTGTTGTAGTACATTAAATGTAGACAGATTTCTATTGATAAACTAGAAGATATTTGAAATAACATGAAGTTTCCTGTAGAAAAGGAAAAAAAAAGAAAGCTTCATTTTCTGATGCCATATGCTACTTGTGAAGTTAAATGCTGTTAGTAAAATTTCCTTGTGTAGTTTGTACTAAACCAAAGAACCTAAGTTGTGCTGATAATAAACATACATTTACATACATAATAGTCTACTGTGTGGGGTCTTTTGCAAAAATGTTTGGACTGAGAACAGAAAATTCCTTGTCAGATCAGCCCAAAAGTGCCAATGACCATAACAACAGGTGCAGGGACTTCCATGTATTTTGGAAGCAGCTCAAACTTTGAAAACAGTTCATACGGATTGGGGAAAAAAAAAGAAAAAAAAAAAAAACACCATAAAAATCCAAAACCCTACACATTTTTATAAATTTCTCTTAGTCTTGCTAGCATATTTAGAAGTCCTTTATTACTGTAAAAATACTATGTTATTGAATACTCCACAGTCTTGATTCCAGTACAGTCTTCAGGAATTAACTGAAAAGAGTAAATAACTGGTGGGTGAAAATTATGCTTCTTACTACCTTTAATGTTTTTTTCCTTTCATTTTCATTTAGGATTCTTAATCTCCCTTATTTTAACAGGGCCTGGTCCTCAGAAAATGATGATTATCCGATCCACCTTAAAGCAGTTCACATTGAGAAGCCCTGGAAATGGGGAAAAGGGACGGTTGTTCTTCCAGTCTGTTGTTATGTTGATACTTGACCTCACTCATTCTAGACTTTTTTATAGTTACATCTCTATTTCTTTCTATATATGTCTATGTATAAAAGAAACTAGTTTTGATAAATCAAGAACCTGTCATTGAGTTTGTACTCTATGAGAAACTGGCTGTTTATTAATGAGTCTTGTTTGTCTGTCTGGTTTTCCACAGGGCATTTCTGTTCAGTGACCCATCTTGACCTTTGGCTAGGTCACTACTTAAACTTTGGTAACAGCAGGTAATGAAAGAATTCGACAGAGGTAATGAAACACTGCTTTATATCAGTAGATCTCATCATTGACAACAGATGGCGGATTTGTTTATTTATTTATTTATTTACCAAATGCATAGAAGGAAGACAAGTAACGATCTGGATACTATTCCAAAGGTCATGCTCCAGACTCAGACCTAACAGCTTCACTGCATTTCCTTGCCTGGCACAATGGACTAGGATTCAGTTCCTATGTTATTAATATTTCAGATACATATAAGAGAATACATTAAAGCATCCAATCAAAGACTGACCTGCTTTTCCTACAAAATAGATGCCATGTTTCCGATCAGAATTCGTCTCCATACTTACATGAAATTTTAGTCATGGTCGACTTTCTAGTAGTTCTACTTGAGTCTTAGATATTTTTGTAAAAATTATTTCAGTATGTTCCTTTGAATGACACCAATTCTCTTCTAAGTTCTCGTTATTCATCTTTACATTACTATACTGTATTACTGTCTTATAGTGTTAATTTCTTAAGATATATCTATAATTTCCTAATAAACTTTTACTCCAAAACACTACAAAAGTTTGCAATCAATAATATTGAATATTAATTATCAAATTAATTGAAATTAAATGGCTTAGACAGGTATACTCTTTGCTGGGTAAAAAACTGGCTGGATGGACGAGCTCAGAGAGTTGTGGTAAACGCAGTTAAATCCACTTGGCGAATGGTCATAAGTAGTGTTCCCCCGGGCTTAGTTTTGGGCCCAGTTCTGTTTAATATCTTTATCAATGATCTGGATAAGGGGATTGTGTGCACCCTCAGTAAGTTTGCAGATGACAACAAATTGGGCGCTAGTGCCGACCTGCTCAAGGGGAGGCGGGCTCTGCAGAGAGACCTGGACAGGCTGGATTGATGGGCTGAGGCCAACTGTATGAGGTTAAACAAGGCCAAGTGCTGGGTCCTGCACTTTGGTCACAACAACCCCATGCAATGTTACAGGCTTGGGGAACAATGGCTGGAAAGTTGCCTGGCAGAAAAGGACCAGGAGTGTTGGTTGACAGCTGGCTGAATATGAGCCAGCAGTGTGCCCAGGTGGCCAAGAAGGCCTACAACATCCTGGCTTGTATCAAGAATAATGGGGCCAGCAGGAGTAGGGAAATGATCGTGCCACTGTACTCAGCACTGGTGAGGCCGCACCTTGAATACTGTGTTCAGTTTTGGGCCCCTCACTACAAGAAAGACATTGTGTTGCTGGAACATGTCCAGAGGAGAGCCATAAAGCTGGTGAGGGGTCTGGAGCACAAGTCTGATGAGGAGCAGCTGAGGGAACTGGGGTTGTTTAGCCTGGAGAAGGGGTGGCTGAGGGGAAACCTTATCACTCTCTACAACTAAGTGAAAGGTCATAGTGAGGTGGGTGTTGGTCTCTTCTCCCAGGTAATAAGTGATAGGACAAGGGGGAATGGTCTGAAGTTGCACCAGGGCAGGTTTAGGATGGACATTAAGAAAAAATTTTTCACAGAAAGGGTTGTTAAGCATTGGAATGGGCTGCCCAGGGAAGTGGTCAAGTCACCGTCCCTGAAGATATTTAAAAGATGGGCAGAAAAGGCACTTAAGAAATGCCGCGTTAGGTGTACATTTGGACTTGATGATCTTAAAAGTCTTTTCCAGCCTAAATTACTATTATTTTATGATTCTAAATAAATTTCAGTAAATAATGGTAGTCTATACTGAAGTACCAAATGTTGGGGGTTTTACCACAGAAGTTCTAAATAAAAAATAGTCCTATGCATATATACATATTTTTAAAAATGTCCAAATTTCTATGAAAACCACCAGTACCTTTGTTTTCCTCTCTCTTTTTTGTATTCTCTGATAGTAAGCTTTCTGAAGAATTTCTAACATATTGCAGATGAACAACTGTCAGCTTTATTGCGTTTTACTACTCTGGATCAAACAGAAGAAAACTGAGTCTAGGTGAATGTAAAGCGTTATTTTACCAATTAAACTCTTTTATAAATAGAAATCCTCACATGTGAAGCTCTGTACATCTGTATGGGAATGTACTTTACAACAATAAACTTGTTTTTTCAGAAGTGCTGACAGAATAAAATTAATTCAGAACTTACCAAAAGAGTTGCAATACCTTATAAACATTGAATAATTTCATCCTTTTTAAAAAAAGATTAAACTTTAAGGTGGAAAGTTAGTTGCCAACATACCATATTATACTTAAAGGGCATACACTAAAAGTGCTGTAAAAGTCTTCTGTGAACATCTGCAGCATTTTGGACAGCTTACATTTCTTCTAACATTATAAGGATTCCTGTAACTTTTGCATCAGATCCTTACTCAGAGTGAACATCACTTATGTCTTGTATCTCTGCAATCTCTCAAAGCCAAAAGTGTTCTATTTTAACATCTTTATGCTTTTAAAAAAATGTTTTTCACTAGTTGTTATGACCATAACTCATACAATAATTTTAACATAATGAAAATTGCAACATTTTAAAACAATTGAAACTATGAGCACTGAATTATTTTGCTTAGGTCGTTGAATCCTTTTTCTTTAGTGCTTTCCTATAAAAACATCAGAAGTGCCCATCTACTTTGTGACTCACCAAGAATACTAAATAATGCTTACTTCATTTCAGATATAAACCGTAGCATGTTTAACTGACTAAATATCCTGATGCAAGTGAGTTTGCATACAGTATAAGAAAAAGTTTTAGAAAAAAATATGAAAAGCATTGTACACTTTACTCTGTATTGTCCTACAAATCTAATAGAATTTTAGGCATTGAATCAAATAAACTACCTCACCGTCACTACAAGTTTCATTTTAATATTCTGTATAAACTCAAATGACCATTTTTCTTTTTAAAAGATGAGGGTCTCTTGCAATAAATTTAAACATACAGTGTGAATTATTTATGTATCAGGCAGCATACTAGATGATTCTACTTTTTTCTAAAGAGCTTTCTCACTTTAATGGAAGTTCATAGGTAAATGAAATATCCTTCCATCCATAGGTTTCCCAATGTCCTTTTGGTTGTATGTGTACTTTATGTTATGTCCAAAGTGCAGCATTTCCAATTTGACTGTTTACTAGAATCTGTATTAAAAACAAACATTCACAGTAAATGCACACAAGGGTGATACAATGTTCCTTTCCATATTCCCACTTCTGGGTACTCATGGAAGTACTGTTGTATGAAATGTTTTGGTACTGACCTTTCCTTCTGTGGGGATGTTTCCTTTTGTGCAGGTTTTACCCAAGGGCAAAGTTTGTATGGAAGAAGGGATATGGGAAAAGCTTCATGCTTACATTTCCTGTAGACCTGGGATATACTTTTATCATGGCTTCTAGGGATGTGTGGATACTACAACCACTGGCTGTCTGAAAAGTCTGCGAATGGGGAAAATAGCTCATGACTCTTAAAGTATTTGCTCTGCCTTCTAATACTTCTTAATATAAAAGAGAAATTCTAGAGAAGAACAGGTGGGTACACAGCTATTCTGTGGAACGTGGAAAACTTGTTTTACCTGACACACTCTATATTAATCTGCGTGGTTGTTCTTTAAGTGTGCATACACCTAGGGGTTGCCCCTCCTTCTCGCAGTACTAACAATGATTTATATTCCTAGTACCAAGTTATGCCTTTTGCATATTGTAGAAGTTACTACTTATAATCACAGTCAACGTTGATGGCAAATTAACTTGTTTCTAAAAAATCAGTTTTAGATACTACAGCCTCACTTTTTGATATTAAAAGACAGAATTAATAATGATGTTTCTGCAAGAGGCTTGACAGCCAGCTGAATATGAGCCAGCAGTGTGCCCAGGTGGCCAAGAAGGCCTACAACATCCTGGCTTGTATCAAGAATAATGGGGCCAGCAGGAGTAGGGAAATGATCGTGCCACTGTACTCAGCACTGGTGAGGCCGCACCTTGAATACTGTGTTCAGTTTTGGGCCCCTCACTACAAGAAAGACATTGCGTTGCTGGAACATGTCCAGAGGAGAGCCATAAAGCTGGTGAGGGGTCTGGAGCACAAGTCTGATGAGGAGCGGCTGAGGGAACTGGGGTTGTTTAGCCTGGAGAAGAGGAGGCTGAGGGGAGACCTTATTGCCCTCTATAACTACCTGAAAGGAGGCTGTTGCGAGGTGGGGGTCAGCCTCTTCTCCCTGGTAATGGACGAAAGGATGAGGGGGAATGGTCTGAAGTTGTGCCAGGGCAGGTTTAGGTTGGACATTAGGAAAAACTTCTTCACCGAAAGGGTTGTTAAGCATTGGAACGGGCTGCCCAGGGAAGTGGTTGAGTCCCCATCCCTGGAGGTATTTAAAAGAAAGATAGATGAGGTGCTTAGGGACACGGTTTAGTGGTGGGATGGCAGGGTTAGGTTAACGGTTGGACTTGATGATCTTAAAGGTCTTTTCTGACGTAGCCGATTCTATGATTCTATGACACTTTAAGGACTAATCCAATTTGCCATCTGTCAAAGCACAGTTGCTCTATTTATTATCTCTTTTCCCCCCCTTGTCTTTCTCCTTTTTTTTTTTAAATCTTACTAAATTCATGATTGCTCTTTTTGTTTGAATTTTGATCACTTATTTGCATATCATTTATCTTAATGTGAAATCAAATTTTCTAGTATGATATGCTATCATGAATTTTCCATATCTCTGTTTTGTTACACATAAAAGCAAATAACAGTGAACATTAAAGAAGTTTCAAAGTATTAATGATCTATTTAATACTGGTTCCTTAAGAAAACATGTTGAGTAACAAAATTCAGTATTTTAAAACTGGGGAAAGGGAACTGTGAATTTAAATCCACATAAAAATCATTACAATCTCTAATTGATTATAACAATACTGTTCCAACTATGTACTGTATGAAACAATACCTTGCCAAAAAATATAGCAGTTCCTTTGTAACTTTTTGATTAAACATCTGTTTCTGCATGTGTGTGGGTTGTGTAATTCAGTGTATTCCCAAATTATGTACTACAATACACATAATCTTCTGCATATTTAACATGAGGGTATATATTTTCGTTCTAGGAAATCGTACAAGTGAAGTAACATTTTTTTTCTTTTAATGTGCATAGTAATAGGGAAGTATTTAATGAAGCAGAAACTGAAATATAGCTCAGCTACCCTATCCCTTTGCTAAATGTTGAGGCTATATTTTGCTAAAGGTTGAGATCTTGGCTATCCCTAGCCTTTGAAATTGCATCTCCTCAGACATGCTGTTACAATGTTTTCCATTCTCATCATTAGAAAGCTTTTCTCAATCTTGAGTGTAAGTTTTGTTTTAATGAAGACCACTAATTACTATTTGTCTTGAACTTGGTGGACTCAGGAAAATAATGTGTTACTGGAACTTTTATAACAATCCTTTTAATCATACTGTTACCTTTCTATCCCACTCTCTTTTGTTCTAGATAAACCCCCTTGCCAAAACAATATTCCTTTCAAGGTGATTTCAGAATGCTGTCTTCCTTCTCCTAAAACACAAGTTTATAAAATATTTCTTGAGCTATAATCACAGTTAGTAGAACTATTATACCCTGTGTTTTCCATCTGACAATCTTACTAGCACAGCCCAGCAAAATATTTTTCTCATTTGTAGAACACCATGTTGTTGATTCCTACCAAGCCTGCAGTCTGCTCTAGACCATCCATTTCCTTCAGTGTCTGCTAGATATTCCTAATTCTGTATTTGATCACTTCTAAAGTGTAGCACTTCATTTTTATTGGATATTATCTTGTTGATCTCAGACCTTTCTCTACTCTATCAAAATTTTCTTCCTGTCCTGAAGAGTGTTTGCAACTCTACCTATCTATTTACCGTCTGTGAATGGTCTAAGTGCTGCCTTTAGTTCATCATTCAGGTTGCTAACAAAAATGTTTCAAAGGATTGAAAGGGCTGAAGGCCCTCTTGGAATATAAATGATAGCAGCTACTTCTGTAGACACGTTTTAACCTATTATGCATCTATTTTTTAGTGACTGAATGTGCATAGGGGGTTGTTTTTAATGTTTCTGTAGAAGGATGGAGTGTCAAAAGCTTTATATGTCATATATGTCATTTATATGTCATAGCAGCCCTGCCGAGAGGGACTTGGGGGTGCTGGTGGATGAAAAGCTGGACATGAGCCGGCAATGTGTGCTGGCAGCCCAGAAGGCCAACCGTACCCTGGGCTGCACCAAGAGAAGAGTGGCCAGCAGGTCGAGGGAGGTGATTCTGCCCCTCTACTCTGCTCTGGTGAGACCTCACATGGAGTGCTGCATCCAGCTCTGGAGCCCTCAGCACAGGAAGGACATAGAACTGTTGGAGCGGGTCCAGAGGAGGCTACTAAAATCATCCGAGGGGTGGAGCATGTCTATTATGAGGACAGTCTGAGAAAGTTGGGCTTGTTCAGTCTGGAGAAGAGAAGGCTGCAGGGAAACCTGACTGCAGCCTTTCAGTACTTAAAGGGGGCCTATAGGAAAGATGGGGAAAATCTTTTTAGTGGGGACAGCTGTGACAGGACAAGGGGTAACAGTTTTAAACTGAAGCAGCGTAGGTTTAGACTAGATATAAGGAAGAATTTGTTTACAATGAGGGTAGTGAAACACTGGAACGGGTTGCCCAGAGAAGTAGTGGTGGCCCCATCCCTGGAAACATTCAAGGCCAGGTTGGATGGGGCTCTGAGCAACCTGATCTAGTTAGTGATGTCCCTGCTGGCTGCAGGGGGGTTGGACTAGATGACCTCTAGGGGTCCCTTCCAACCCAAAACATTCTATGATTCTATTATTTTCACTTCTGCTGCCTGTTGTGTTATAACACTACTCTAGCTGCCCTGTGAAAGGAGTAAATTGGATTTTGCTAGGGTTTTTGGTTTGGGGTTGGGTTGGGTTTTTTTTTTTTTGCATTTCATTTTGTAAAAACAAAATCTTCCTTACTATTTCCTCTATACTTTGAAATTAATATTTGATTTTTGGGTCCCGTTTCCTGTCTCGTTACAGTCCAAGAGTAACTGCTTGATAATTCCTTGTCATTCTCCTCCCCTCTGATCTTTTGAAAGATAGCCACTCTGTATCTGCTCCTTTCCTGGATCTTAGTGACTGATACTATAACCAGTGCTATGATAAAGAGATTATTTTCTCTACCATTTTTTTATCA
The DNA here is from genome assembly GCA_017310255.1 of Butorides virescens. Lineage (NCBI taxonomy): Eukaryota > Metazoa > Chordata > Aves > Pelecaniformes > Ardeidae > Butorides > Butorides virescens. Next base: position 19,326 of record JADKXX010002903.1, read on the forward strand.
CCACAGATACAATCACTTTGCTTAACAGATGCTGTCATAGTTGATATTTGTTCATTGGATGTTGTTAACTTCCTCAAATATCCTAACTGGAGTATTTGACCTAAAGCACTTTTAGATGAGTTGAAAGCATTTTCTTTCACTGTACCATGGAAAGTGAAATATTCACACTGCTTTGTATTATACACAGACATAACAATTTACCCATTATTAAACCCCTTTCTAATTAAATAAATCTCTTCTAAGTATTACCAAATAGTTAATTCAGCTACTGTCTGCTAGAACATGTTAATGAACTCATGTTAGAATATGCTAAAATTAGCGTTATCAAGGTAGTTTACTGGTTTTATTGACATGGAAAAAGCATTCTGTGACACACTTGTGATGCAAGCAACATTATTTCCCTTCTTCAAATGGGAAAATTAAGGCATAGACATGCAGCATCTTGTCAAAGATCACCTCGACAGACTAGCAACATTGCAAGTATTTAGAGCCTTTATAATCTGAATTGTCTTCTGTTAAAACTAGAAACTTACTGAAATCAAGAGAGTCAAAGTATTATTGTATTTGAGTAATATTGTACGTGAGTATCCAGTGTTGCAGGTGCTATGGGAGTCTCAATTAGTAAAACACAGTAAATCTATAGGAATAGATGTACAGAAATCTATAGAAATAGGAACAATTAGGCAAAAGCATGGTAGGAGGCTGGTTTCCTTCAGAAAGTATAGTGACAATATCTAAAATGTCTTTTAAAGTTTTAGAAACTTATTATCTTTTTTTTTTTTTCATCTTTAGTTCTGTGGATGTTTTTCATGATGATCTCTGAGAAGTACCATTTAAAAGGAGCATCTGAATCCAAGGGTAAGAGGAGAAGAAAGTGGGATTCAGAAATAATGGCTTATGCTGCACTTATTAGTATCATAGAAACCTCTACATACCTTTTGAAGCCCTGCTGACTTTAGTGGTGATTTTTGTAGTCTTTGCAGCATTACACTGTATGTAATAAGAAGCAGTGAAATAATCTTTTCAAATGAGACTTCTACATTCATTGTAATGATATCTTGTCCAATCCACATCTACTAAAAAGATGTCTATTTCTTCCTGTCTGAAGATACGGAAGTCTTTTGTTTTTGAAGTAAACTATTGATATGTTTCACAATTAATCCTCAACAATTTTTGGTGATTCAAATATTTCTCAGAATTTAGACATAGTGACCAAAACCCAGAAAACTGAAGACTCAGACTTCAAGTTCATTAGAATACAGAGATCTGTTAAGCTCATTAGAGGAAATGGATCCCTTCTGGTTTACTGAACCTTTGTGTGTGTTCTGACAAATACAGGAACATAACAGTTTTTAACATCATATTATCTAGGAATAATACAGCTGACGGTGAGGTAACTGACTTGATTAAGCTTTAGTCCACAGTCCATTGAAGATATGGGACATCTTTGTCTTGACACCGTGTGTTTTTCTCACAATCAGTGATAGCATTCAGGTTGTGCCTTTCACTGTTAGTCTAAATTCATTGTGTAAAAATCTGTGTAAATAATTATTGTAACGTGGAACTTCTGTGAGTTTCTTGTAGCATCAATTTCCTATATCAGGATGTATTATTCTCCATTTACCTTGTAGGATTTTGTACTATATGGTAACCATATTGCTTCTGCATTGCAGCTTCTGCTGTAAGTGAAATACACTTGTGCCTGTTAATCTTGACTCCATATTGATAGCAATATAGAAATAAAATGTAGATTATCTAAATGCTGGCAAAACTTGAATCATAAAATATGTAGACAGAACAAACTTAAGTCAGTCTTAATTCTGGCTAACTGCTCAAGTTTAGTTTACATGCTCTTTACTCATTCTGTTGACTTCAAAAATAACTTAAAATTAACTTAGTTCTTGAATTTATATAAGAAATTGAAATCCTTACTTCTGAAAGGGCCCTTGTCCATAGTAACTGAATAATTTCCATCTTTTTTCCATTTCAAGGTTTTATGCTGTATTGATGGTAGATTGGAAGCTATAGTTGAATAAATTACTATGACAGTGAGAAACTTTTAATGACATATTGTATCATTTAATTTTTTTTTTTTTAAATTATTATTCAGCAGCCTAATTCTTTTACCTGTGATAGCTAAAACTGGCCAGGGTTTAGAGTTCTTTTCAGACTTTTAAAAATCCACTTACTACTAAGCAAATTATTTAAGTTTTCCCCTCTTCCCCACCCCTTTTTGGGGGTTATAATTTCCCAGAAGTATTTAAAAAGTTATCAAATGAGAGGTTTTAATAATGGTGGACTTATTCTCTGTATCCCAGCTGAAAACTTTCCTTTCTACTTGGGAAGACAATATATTTTGTTCAGTATCATTGTTTAATACATTAACAAAATAAAGGATCAATCACTGTTTAATTTCCTCTCACCAACTGTCATAGACATTCATTGTTGATTCCAGCAGCAATTCGAAATGGTGCTCATCAGCCAGGTTGATCTATATGCAGCAGAAAAATTCTTTCTTTTTTAACGTGGTATTCCTCTTCTTTTGTCCACAATTATCATCTTTCTTTCAGTTAGGCTTTGGGGGTCTAAAACTTGACTTTGAACTACAGAAATGTTATAAATTTATATTCTTGCTATCTGTCTTTTTCAAATTAGAAGATCTTAAGTGGAAGCACTGCCAGAGCTGCATATGCCAGTTTCTGAAGCATACCCCTAGCTTTGCTGTGCCCTTACCATTTCTGCAGTCTTTTCAAGTTAGTCTACAGATAGATCTTTTCTAATGTGTGATGGAAACAGTAAGAGAGCAATGCAATTATCTGTACTTTCCCTATGACGATGTAGAATTGAGAAAATAGTTAATTTCTAGCTTTAGAGTATGTACATTACTAATTGTCACTGGAAAATTAATAGAACACAGGTATGCTTTTGGGAGCTATGCAAGACGTTGAGAAGTCAGCAACTGACTAGGATGAGAAACACCATAAACTAATTTCACAGATGTATTTATGAAACACTGCATCAATCCCCAGTTGGCTTAATGTGTGAACATCTGTGGTAGATACAAGCAAGGTAGTGTTTATGAAAACATTAAAGAAAAAGCATGTTGATATCATTATACTCACAGTCCTAGGATGGAATAATATAGCTATATTACATTGACAAAGTTTGTTCATCCTGAACTTGTTCCAGTATTTTTAGAATCAATGGGTTGAATCCCTTTAGACTTTGGTAAATACTATCCTAGCAAGATTAACAAATAAATAAATAAATTAAAGCTATAGAGTACTACACTGGATTTTGGGAGAGCAGACTTTAGGCTGCTCAAGGAACTAGGTAGTAAAGTTCCCTGGGAATCTACCTTTTGAGTGTAATGGGGTCCACAAATGCTGATCACTTTTTAAGAGCCATCTTTTAAGGATGCAGGAGTAGGTGACTGCAATGTGTCAGAAGTCAAGCAAGAGGGGCAGAAGGCTGGCTTGGCTGAACAAGGATCTCCTCTGGAACTTAGATTGAAAAAGAAAGTGCATGGAAGCAAGGTCAGTCTATATAGGAGGATTACAGAGCTGCTGTTCACCACTCTAGGGAGACAATTCATACAGCCAAAGCCCAGCTGTGGTTGAAGTTGGCCAGTGTGGTGGTAGATAAGAAAAAAAGGAGGGTTTAAGTATGTTGACAGCAAAAGGAGGTCTAAAGAAACATGTATGTATAAACTGGGGGACAAGAGGCTGGAGTGCAGCCTTGCAGACAGGGATCTGCAAGTTTTAGTTGACAGTAAGTTCGATATGAGCCAACATCGTCTCCTGGCAGCCAAAAGGGCCAACGGTAACCTGGGATGCATTAAGCACAGTATAGCTGACCGGCTGAAAGAAGTGGCTGTCCCACTCTACCTCAGCATTAGTGCTGCCTCACCTCAAATTCTAGGTGCAGTGTTGGGCTCCACAATATAAGAAGGATACAAAAATATTAGAATATGTCCAAAGGAAGGGCAACACAGGTGGTGAAAGGAGTAAAAATCATGAGTTAGGAGGAGCAGCTGAGAATACTAGATTTGTTCAGATTAGAGAACAGGACATTAAGGGGTAACCTTATTGCTGCCTACAACTTCCGTATGACAGGGAATGGAGAGGGAGGTGCTGATCTCTTCTCTTTGGTGTTCAGTGGTAGGATGTGAGGAGATGGCCTAAAGCTTCATTAGTAGAAGTTCAGACTGGATATTAGGAAAGAGTTCTTCACTGAGAGGATGGACAATCACCCCAATAGTCAGTGTCATGGGCCCAAGCCTGTCCATGTTCAAGAATTGTTTGGACAATGCTTTTAGATATATGGTTTAACTTTTAGGTTGTCCTGTGTGGAGTCAAGAGTTGGACTCAGTGGCCCTTGTGGGTCCATTCCAACTCATGAAATTCTATGATTCTATGATACAGTGTTCTACATACCTATTCCTTTTTGGTTTTTTGGTTGGTTGGTTGGTTTTGGTTTGTTTTGTTTTTTTTTTTTCCATGCAGTCATTTGTACTTAGAGATTTTTGAGTGTTTCAGCATTAAAACACCACTTAGATAAGAACTTTTGATGTATAGCTACAGGCTGTCTGGAAAATCAAACTGCTAAGCAACATAATCACAGAACAGCTGAAGTTTGAAGGTGCATCCAGAGATCATTTTGTCCAACTCCCTATATTCAAGCAGGGCCAGCTACAGCAGGTTGAAAAGGGATATATTCAGTTAGATTTTGAATATCACTGAGGCCAGAGACTCCACTACCTCTCTGCGTAACCAGTTCCAGTGTTGAGCCAACATAAAGAATTGTTTCGTACCTTCAGATGGACATACATGTGTTTTGATTTGTGCTGGATATCATTGAGAAGAGTCTGGCTTCCCCGTCTTTAATGTCCCCATCAGGTATTTATATGCATATGTTTTTTATCCATGTACCCCCTGAGCCTTCTCTTCTCCAGTCTGAACAGCTCTCCCAGCCTTTCCTCATGTGAGAGATAGTTCAGCACCCTCATCATCTTTATGGCCTTGCTCTGGTATGTCCATGTCTCCTCTGTACTGGAGAGCCAAGAACTGGACACAGCAGTGCAGGTGTGGCCTCACCAGAGTCTGATTAAGAAGTAAATGACATAAACATTTGTCCTACATGAGCTCACTTTGGTTCCCACCTTCTGACATTTATCCATGAAATTGCCCGTGAGAGAATACAAGCTGCCTACCTCTGACAGACATTTTGAAATAGTTGCAAAAGAAAGTACATGAACTCGCAGCTGTCTTTGGGGGGAATTAATATGTAAACTTAATGCCATACTGCTCCACTTTGAGCTCTCCTTTGAGTTCTATCAGTGGTTTGTGGTGTATCGGCGTGCTAAGAAAAGAAACACGGCTAAGGGAAAAGCAGGGTCATTGTTTCCCCAACTCATTATATTAATCAGTCTATCTTACAGGAAGACAGAGCTGTAAGCTATCAGACAGAGAAGATCTTTAAAAAAGTCATAGTGGCAAAAGCTTAATTCTATTTTCAAGATACTATCCAGCAGTGGTTTCCATTCTCTGACTGTCTTTTTTGTTTTCTTCCCATCCCTTTTGCTTTGAGCACAGGACTGCAGGCTGTCTTGCAATTGAATATTTGTTGATACATATTTTTACCCATCAGCAATACAGATTTTAAAATCAGTGTTAACTGTCAATTTTCTTGATGATGCACAAGGCAGAGTAGAGCACAGCTTGTGGTTTTACAGCTTTTTGTCAGCAGTATTGACAGCAGTAAAACCCTGAAGCAAAACCTACACAGGAAGCAGATATGTGCACTAACAAGATGTTATTTTTAGAGTTTCTTTTCTAGCTCATAGCTTTTTACTGGCCATATTTTAATTGGTCCATTGCCAACATAAAAAATATAATGTATTATAGCTGTAATCAAACAACATTTGGGAACTATCTGACCCAGTAATATAATTCGCCTTCTGTCTCAATACAAGTACACCTAATTAAATATACTCCAGTCTTCTCCCAATAACAGACATGTTTCAGCTTTAACCAGTCCACAGGCCTTACATTATGCACAGGCTTTTGATTATACGGCAAAAAAAAAATAATGAAAGAAAGAGGGGGGGGGAAGCTTACAGTTTAATGAATTTGAAACATTTTAGTTTTTCTCAAATTATATTTAAAACAAGCATAATTACAGAAGAAAAAAACCCACCACTTGAACAAATTCTTTCTCTTCTAAAATGGGTACAACCTGAAATATGGGAAGATCCCTCTGAACATCAGGAAACACTTCTTTTCTGTGAGGGTGACCGAGCGCTGGCATAGGTTGCCCAGGGAAATTGTGGAATCTCCTTCCTTGGAGATATTCAAAAACCATCTGGGCATGGTCCTGGGCAACTGGCTCCAGGTGACTCTGAGCAAGGGAGTTGGACAAGATAAACTCCAGAGGTCCCTTGTTCTGGAGGTTCTTCCTCAACCATTTGTGATTCTGAAGTTAGCACCAAAGTTTTGTAATATCTCCCATTATAATTTCAATTTTTCTTCAAACTTCAAGCATTAAGTGAAATCCCTGTTGGGGTATTTGCTTCTGAGTAATGACATTATGATTGAAATAGAAAATAAATGGCAATAATAAAAAAACCTCCAGATCTCAGAGTCTTAGTGAACAAGGTTAAAGGAAAATGTGTTGGTTTGCAGGGAGGGAGAGAAGGGGAGAGAGTGAGATGGAGGAAGGGAGGGAGGGAGGGAGGAAGGGAGAGAAAGAGGGAGAGAAGCAGGGGAAGGAAGGAAGGAGTAAGGAAGGACACAATAATAATATGAAAATAGACAGAAGGAAAAAACCTTTTGCTCAGTTTTGTTCAACCAGAGCCCCATAGACCAAAGAGGTCAGTAACTTGACTGAAGCCCCAAGAGTTACATGGGTGTCACGGAGCAGAACATCTCCCTACTTGATTTGTTAGGCGCACAGATGGTGGCTGTCAAGAGCACACTCCGGAACAACTTGTACAGTACAGTAGCAAGGCAAGCCACTAATCATATATTGCTCAGTTAATCAATCATTCACCTAAAAAAGAACAGATGGCACAATTCAGAAAGAGTCAATTACAAGTGTACAAAAGGGCTCATCAGTATTTCTGGCCTATCCTTGCAATCTATAAGAGATACTTCTCTGATTTATGGATTAGTTAGCTGCTCACCATCAAATTGAATTCACTGTCATGCTTATCTCTTTAGAAAGACAATTTAAACTGAATGTATCATTAATAAATTAATTATCCATAAACTCAGATAGGAATAAGAGTCAATAATAAACAAAGCCAAGCTAAGCTAAAGGAACTTTGGGAGTCTGTGTAAGAAATTAATAGTGATCAGTTTCCAACATTTCTCACAGTGATAACACAAAGATGGGTGATAGCCTTAGCTTGATGTTATTGCCAGACTGCAAGTTGCAGCACATTGTATGAAGTAGTCCATCAAAGCTCTAACATGAAATAAGGAGCCTCTGGAATTTGATTTGGAGCCTTAGTCCTAAAGCACTCCTATGAAAGTTATTCAGGCTCCTAAAACTCTGATTCCAAACATGTCCAGAGAACAATTAAGTTTCACAGAGTACCCTATTGCCCATCTTTCCCTCATTATCATTAGGCTTCACACATTGACTGCAGGTCTTGGTAAAGTAGCTGTTCCATAAATTAGTGTACAAAACATGATGGCAAGAAATATTTGCCTTTATTGTGACAAAAGTGGTTGTCATCTCCCCAATAAATGATATCTGAATCACAAACAGCAGAAAGCTCAGAATTAATTATGAAATCATGTTCATTCTTTTTCCTCCTCTTCATCTTGGAGGAGGAAATTGGGAATAAGTTATCCTCCAAGGATTAATGAGGTTTCACCATGCAAAGTGAGAGAACAATCTAGGATTTATTTGCTAGAGGTACTGAATCTGAACATCCCACGCCTTATTATTCTATCCTATTGACCTGTGAAGGAATATCAATGGCTCCAGCTAAGAGGTAGATCAAACCTTTGTATTCAGTGAGAAATATCCTAAGAACTTCAGGAAAGTGTATGTGGCTGTGGGTCCTGCCTGGATATCATACTATCACTAAACAGAGAAGGTAAAATCTGTCACAGATGGTCAGACTAAATCTAATCAACTCCACTAGCAAAAGTTGGGGGTTTTTTGTTTGGTTTGGCTTGATTTTGTGGGGTTTTTTTAAAGGCAGAGGCAAGTAAATTGTCATGCATGCTTCCCTTAGATGCAGCAACACATGAGGCACTTTCAGTCCTGTGCTCCTGTTAAGTCAATACAAGTAGAAAGGCTGGACCTTGGTGTATAATATCCTGATATCTTTACAACCAAGGTGGAAGGGGAGATTGAAATTTGAGTGTTCTATAGCGTAATCCTTCTTCAGCCCATGTTATAACAATTGCTCACAACCGTATTGCAGTCTTTTCGGAAAAATGACTTGCAAGGAAATACATCTAAAACCTGTGTCAAGAAGAACGTCGATATCATATGGTTTGTAAGTGGTTCATTTTTCAATGTATCTGCTCTGATAAGAAGTGTTGATTCTGTATTGCTGGAACCTGAATGTACCCATATTTGGGAGCCTAGCTAGTCCAAATGCTATATGGAGACTACTAAGCTGTGCCCTCTGCTGTATATATTAAGGCCAAAAGAGATAGAGAGTATGTTGGTACAATTTTTAAATCCATAAATTGAAATTTATATTCTTAATTAATATTTTCCTACAAACAAGGACGTCTATTTTGGAGATGGAAATAGAAAGGCTAGAGAACAAAAGATGTTACCATTAGCCCTGTAATGAAATTACTTCAGTTGTCAATTTACAGTTTGTTCAGGTATCATTTGGTAAGTCATAACTGTATGTCTGAAAAGAGTTTTTTTTCTAGAACATAGCATTGCTTGCAGTAAGATACTTAGTTTTTCACTTGCAATGCTCCTGACACACAAAAGATAAAAAAAAAAAAAAAAATAATAATACCTAGGATATTCAGAAAAAAAAAATCAGGTTCTTGAAATCGTAGTAATCTTCACAGTCATCTGAGTAAGTGATAACATTTTTGGTGAGTAGTTATTTCATGAAAAACTAGTATGAGCTTACAGCATTATTATTTGTGATTATTTATTCAGCTAGGTAAAATTTGACTTATGAAAATAATTCATTTTGCAACATGTTTCTATTTCATGCAGCTCATTAACCTTAATAATCATTGCTTTTAGTGCAACTGAAACTTGTGTTGTTAAACAAAAACCTGATACTGTATGCATATCTCTGAGTGTGTTTTAGCTACTTACAAATGAAAATGGAGAATGGATTTTTATAGTCTTTTCCTTTTTCCTTTTTTAGTCTTCATTCTTCTTTAATTACGGATTTCTTTTAATTGCCTAACTGCATTTTGCAAATCACTCTCAATGAAAGCACATTTTTCATGGGCTTTATTCCCAACCAAATTACCAATAGTCACTGGAGCAATTAATCAATAATATTATTTCTTTCTGCTACACCATTTCTGCTCACTAGGTTCTCTGCCTGTGAAAACTTATACATTATATCATTGTTCTAGTCTGAGATCTATTCTAACTAGAGTAGAATAAATGGACAATCATCTTTCTAAGAGAGTAACACAGATTTTTCACTGATTTTTAAATTCTTGAGCAATGGCCTGACTAGTGTTGGAGTCTGGCTTTTGGATTTAGGAAGAACAGTTCCTGTTACTATGACTTCTCACCAAGGGATTTCCTCGGGCTTATTCTGAACTGGTTATGCTGAACAGCTATGGTGCTTCTAAATTTTTGAATTTTTTTTTTAAGTTAAGTTTTATGCTGCAGTAAGTTACTGATGGAATCCTGATTGCCTAACACTGATATGTAATACAGATTTTGCATTAGTCACCTGGCTATTTTCATTCTCTTTCCCCTCCACAGAGACAAGCAAGATCCAGAGAAGACTTGTAGGGAGCTTATGCAACCTTGCTTAAGAGGAGTGTCTCTCTTTTCCATTAGGGATGCAAGAAATGTTAGCTCCTCTGTTTCCAGCTGTGCTACAATTTAAAACACATTTCAGAAGAATGCTCTGGCCGTGTTGCCACTTTTCATTCCTCCTCTCTAGGATGAACAGCTGTATAGGCAGGAATACAAGACTACTTTTTAAAAAACATTTCAGGAATGCACTCTAGCAATCATGCCATAGCTACTAAGTTCTTTTTCATTTCACATCTCTCTCTCTTTTTCTATATCCTCTTCCCCCCGGCCCCTTCATCTGCCCAACACAATTCTAAGACCAATTCAATTCATGGCACGCACTTTAATACAGTCATAAAATGTATTGTATTTCTGTCTTGTATCACTTCTTGTACTAAATCTGAGTACCCAGCCTGGAAAACCTGGAAAATGAGCAGGCTGGATTAACCATCTGGGATGCGGAGAGTGTTAGGCACACAAGTACAAGCAAGATTTGGGCAGACTGGATCTTACTTTCTAAGAAAGCTTATGAAGACATACACAGTGCATCATTCTGTTTCTTTATGGTAGCTATCACTGTCACTTCTGTATGAGATAAGAGACAACCTATTTGCTTCACACTTACACAGTCCTTCTCTGGATCCAAAGTATTATGTTAAATGCACTCTAGCAATCATGCTGTAACTCCTAAGTGCCTTTTCAAGTCACACCATTCTATCTTTTTTTTTATCTACCTTACACAATATGAAGATCAGTTCAATTCATGGCAGACAGCTTTTATAAGGCTGTAGAAAGTATCACATCTCTTTCATGTATCACATTTTGTACTAAACCTGGATAGAGAGTACATTGTAAAAACATATATGATTGTTCATACATGTCCTTTTTTATAAAATATTTTATTTACATATAAGATATTGTGATATCTTAATCAAATTTTTTATAGATAATTTTTTTTTAAAAGTGTATCCAGTAATTCCCTGGTTTACAGTCTTTCTGGTCCCTCTGTTACCTAACAACTGGATAAATGAGATTAGTTTCTGTTGTACTAATCCAGACTTTGTGCATCAGTTACGAAGCTGCCCTGAAGTAGACGACTCGAATTTCCTAGACTGTTTTGTGTTGTCTAGTGCCCTGGGCTCTACAGGACCTTTTATGCAGATATTTTCCACATAATCTTGGTCTTAAAGGTAAGCAGATAACTTTAATACATATTTAATAGAATTAAAAAGTGACATTATCTCTATTTGATTCAATGCTTTCTTTTTATATATAGGTATATTTGCTCAGAATACCATTTTCTTTGTTAGTTCTGCTCTTTTCTGAATGACTTTTTTCAGTATTTCCTAAGACTCTACAGGTAGAGCATCAGCATCTACCATCCAGTGGATGTAGCATCAGCACTTGACAGAACTGTTAATGATCAGAAATACTTTGTGAAGATATTTCTCTCTAGACTGCATTAAGAATGGATTATATATTTTGATGTTGTTAATTCTATTATCTATTCCTACTAATGCATATCCAGAAGGAAATGAACGTTATATCTGCAATGGATCGTAGTAACAGACACCTTTACGTGTTTAGTGACAGTAGATAATATATGGTTCTTTCTTAGAGGTTATCTAGGTGCAGGAAAAAATACCATTAACACTAAGATAATTTGTGTTTTCTTTTCACTAGATATTAAGTGGTGGTTTTTTTCAGCATTTCTGTAGCACAGTCACCATAGTCAGCATCATATTAATATAAATCATAAATCATCAGATTTAAATTCTTTGGGAGGGATGGTATAAATCTCTGCATTTCGAGTCACATTTCAGTAAGCGTATTTATAAGGAGGAAGACCTTTGATTTCTTTAATGTCATGCATAAAACAAAGTTTAAAATGATCATGATTTTACCTAGAAATACTCTTTAATAAGGAATACTACTGAAATTCTAACTCCTTTGAGATTTAATCAAATAACACACATTATATAGTTATACATCATGTAGAAGCTGTAGTCCTGTCATTATCTTTAATTGTTTTCTTCAGGCTTTAAGAATTGGTTTAAAAATAATTCCCTGACCTGCAAGGGTTGGGATGTTTTCTTCTACATGAACTTTTTTCCTAAACAGGTACATCAGTTGAAAAAATATTTATGTCTTTTTCAGTGAGTTAGTTCCTTATTAACATCACTTGAGAAATTACAGATTTTGAAAACATGCTTATAAACATAGCCATCCCTCCAGATATCCAACTTTCACCTATTTTCTTGGTTCAAGAAAAATATATACTGAAGGTTGCCTTCCTAACCACTGAATTAATCTATAACCATAGAAACAGCTGAACTGATCACTAACTGGGATATTCATCCTGATAGAGAGATCACCATTCTTACTACGATACGTTTTTCCAGTCATTGAGTTAGGTAAGGTTTCCTGCCTTTTCACCTTTCCTCAGTTGTTCATAAAGTAAAATGATGCAAGTTTTGATTATGAGAATTTATAACATGAGGTATATACAGGACTACTTAAGGTTGGGGTCAAAATTGAATATGAGTACTTTTTAAAGAGTTTCTATGAAAATAAACATTTTTCTCTTCACATTCTACCAAATTTCTACTGAGGACTTTTTAAGATGGTATATTTAAAACCTAACATTAAAAACCAATTTGTGTTCTCCCGTTTCAATGAGAACTGGGGCTTGATGGTGCAGAAACGCCGACTTTTATGGGACCAAAGCTCTACTCTGCTGGGGGCTGATACTCAGGTTTCTTCCTTTTTGAAAAAATAGTATCAAGTGGGGGGGTTTTTTGTCTGTTTGTTTGGGTTTTTTAATACAGAACTGTCCATCTATTTAGGGTACACACTTAAGAAGGTTTATTTGTTGTTTTGTTTGCTTTTTTTGCCTAATGCAGATAATTAAGTTCTAGAGGTGTGCTGGATACAGACTTGTTGCTATCACCAGAGTCTTCTAGATACACTATATCAGGGCATACACTTTTAGACTGACCTTTAGAACAATACTTCTAAATGTTACCCCACTTACTGAGAGTTAGGCAGTCTGAATTTCTACCCAAGTTTATAACATTATCTTTGAACTTCTATTTGACTCAGAAACTCAAAGAGTGCAAAAATGGGGAAAAAAACAATCTAATAAGCAGCTGTGTTTCTATCTTCATACTGGGTTATCAAAAAAGGGCTACAGCTTGTCATGTGGTTTTACCCAGGGTCTTTTATTTTCACAACAAGGTAAAAGTCATGCACATGATTAAGAAAGAAAAAATGGAGAGTTCATTCGAGTGTGAAGCAAAGCTCAGGAAAAAACATTAAGTCATTTCATGTGGTTGACAAAAAGGATCATAAGGAACTGGTCCTCTGAAGCACAGACTTATGTATGTGTATATGTGCGTGTGTGTACCTGTAGATTTAGACAAAATACGAATTTCTTACAGTTATAATTTTTTTAAAAACTCATTTGCTAAACAGGCAGGTTCAGTAGGGCTGAATTCAAGTATGTTAAGCTGGCTGTAGTATGGGGGAGACTAATATCTATTTGTTCCCTGTGTGTTTGTTTTTGAAGGTGGGTATTTTTAAAATTCTGTTGTTTTGGTGAGGGAGGAAGAGCGTGGTACTGAAAAACTGTGGTATTTCAAAAAGAACTACCCATAAATAACAACACAAAATAAATACCACAGATATTTGCCAAAAAGCTTGTTTCTGTCCTGAACTGTTTTGATCCCAAGAATTATCATAGTTACTACTATGAGATACAACAGCTATGAAAACCTTCACTCTTGGCATGAAATTATAAAAACAATGACTAGGAGGCATTTATTTGATCCATGTGGGGTTATAAACTCTCACTGAATGATGTACCTTAATTTAAGATAGCTTATCAGTATTAATGAATAGTCTCTAATATCAGAATATATTCTTGAAACATCTCACTCCCTTGAGTACTTTTCAAATATGAGCAACAGAGCATGAGGCTGGCTTTCTAACTCTTATCTTTAACTTGATGCTTCCAGTTTTTCTTATTCTTGTGATTTATTGATGTAATTGAAGCCCCTTTCAGGGTTTTTACACACCTCCGTGCCAGAATTTGAAGCACTGATCACCCTCATTGACACTCATAAGATCCAGGAACACAATATCTCTTTTCTTGCAGTTTTTGATTCGGTTTGGTTTGGTTGGTTGGTTTGTTTGTTTTGTTTTGTTTGTTTCTTGAGTAGAACCAAGTGAAGAATTTGCCTGAAAAAAGGGACCTAGAAAATATTTACTCAATGTTTTTATAACTGAAGTTATTGAACAAAGAAACAAACAAGGTCTCCTGGTTTTCATGCAGTTAACAGTTCTACAATGTACAGAAAGATAGAGCACAAGGTCAAAGACTAAATTCAGCTCACCAATTTTATACTGTGAGACTGCAGGTCATAAAATCAATCAGGAGACTGCTAAAGCTGAAGAGAGCAAAAAAGTAAAAGCAATAAAATACATATAAGTGGGGTTGTTGTATAAGTGCCTAACAACCATTTCACCCAAAATAAACTTTGCTGGCTTATGATGGTTATTTGAACTTTCAGAATGGGAAGTGTGCAAAGAGCTCATTCTGGTAAAGGAATGAAAATCCCCAAAAATGGATCCATGCAATTAATAAATAGGAAAGCAGCCTACTCAGCCTCCTATGTTGAAGAAAAATTTGTGATTATCCTAACAACTTCATCATTAAGGTGAAAACTCTTAAGTTATAGGCCATGTGAGATGCATATTAAATGGGAACGCTAAAATTTCAGAATGGAGACTGAAGGTTACTTCCAATTAGGAGTTTGTTAGAATTAAGTGTAAACCCAAAGACAGAGTAAAACTCCTTCATCAACACATACAAATATCTTAAGGGTGGATGTCATGAGGATGGAGCCAAACTCTGCAGTGGTGCCCAGCGACAGGACAAGGGGCAATGGGCACAAACTGAAACATAAGAGGTTTCAGTTGAACATGAGGAAGAACTTCTTTATTTTGAGGGTGACAGAGCACTGGAACAGGCTTCCCAGGAGGGTAGTGGAGTGTCCTTCTCTGGAGATATTCAAAGCCCACCTGGATGAAGTCCTGTGTGCTCTAGGTGAACCTGCTTTAGCAGGACGGTTGGACTAGATGATCTCCCGAGGTCCCTTCCAACCCTGGCAATTCTGTGATTCTGTGAAATGTCATACATAGGGTGGAATCCTTCAAACTTCACAAAATTAGGCATGATAAAAAATTAACCATCAGCTTCTCAGTTTGTCTAAGCAATTGGAATTTCCAAGGATGCACAGATAATCTATTCCATTTGAGGTCAGACTTATGGCCTCAGTGCTCCAGGAGAAGTAACCTGCTACTTGACCATCCTTTTATATATACTTAACTTTACCAATATTTCTCAGCATGTCTGAAATATTCCATACTTAATTTTTATTGATTAGCTGTATTTGAGAGCTGTGTGAATATGTCTGAAAAGTGTCTACTGTCATATGTTCATAGATGCACTGTGCATTACCTGCATTTTGTATCTTTTCTCTTGCTGTTCTCCATGAGTATTTCAAAGTAGCTTATCTGTAGGAGTTCTCATAAAAAAAAAAAAGATTCAAAAGTATTTTTGTATAGCCTCTGGTTGTGGTGTCATATTTAATTTCTGAGTCTTTCTTCATTTGATGCATCAATTAATGGGGAACACACTCACATAACTATAGAATATTCATTATCATGCTTTCCTGTCCTTGCTCAAGGGGTAATCCTAGTCTTTACTGAACTGGTTTGGTTTGGTTTGGTTTTATCATAGCGTATTGTTACTGTAATAGTGTATCATAGTTAACAACTTCTATTCAGAGCTTCTTTGTGCAAGATCAGAATTTTCCCCTTTTTACAGATGTGAAAGTGCAGGAATGGAGAGTAGCATGTTAGCAGTCTTCATTTTTCAGTAAATTTTCTATCAGGAAATAAGGAATATAGATTGTTCCCCTGTACCTAGTACATCACTCAAAGAAGGAGAAACTCATTAAAAATTTACAGCATCATCCACAATCTCTGTAATTGATATAGAGGCCAGTTTACCAGAACAGAATTTAGTGGCTTTAACTATGAAAATTCCTCATCTCTTCTTAGGTGCATACCTTCCAACCTTTAAAAAAAATTAGCTGGAGATTCTACAGGGAGCAATAGCCCTTGCTATAATCTTCCTACTCTGAGCACTTAAGGAGAGTCAGTTCCTCTAGGAAAAAATAGCATTGCTTGAACTTGCTAGAACTTCTCTTCACTACTCTAGATACCATCTTTAAGACTTTTATATGTGCAGCTCCTCCATTCTCTTTTGCTGTGATTGTATGGTTAAAATGCAGGTATATGCAGGTTATAAAGCTTTTTTTCACTCAAGCTCTTGACTTAACAGTATGAATAAAGTAGTTTGTCAGAAATCATTCTTTCTTTTGCAGATTTTTGAAAACAAAACAAAACCAAACAACCAAACATAAATGAAATATAATGTGATTTTTCAATAGTGTTGATACATTTAAGGCCTCATCTACTTGATTTGATGGCAAAAGTAACTGCTTTTTCGTGGGTAAAACTGTAGACACTTAAGAAGCTGCTGTCCCCACAAAAAAGTTCCTTCTGTCTATGAGGGTTTGTGTGCCTGCAGCTGAGTTTTATGTATCTATTGTATGACATGATTTGAATTCATAGCAATGTGAATCACAGTAGCTTTTATCTGCTTTAAGTGTAGTTTCAGTTACTTGTGCACAGAAGCAGACACGTAGGGTTCAGTCAGGGGGCAGTGACAAATGGCCATGGGACAGTAATATTTTCTGTTGCCCTTTCAAATCTGTCATTAATTTTGTGAATGAGAGGCAAATGACAAGGTATCTTTCAGAATTAGTTTTGCGGACTATGCTTAAAAAGCTTTCCCTGGGAAGTTGGATTAATCCTGCCTGTGCTCCAGGCCATGCGGAAGTGTAGAAGTGTGAAAGTGTGAAAGTGCACACTGATAAATCACAGAATCACACTTGCAGCTTGTACTTCCTGCCCCTCAGCACTACTGCTGGGTCAGGCATGTTGCCATACAGATAAATGGTTTCCAGGTGCTTCAAAGTATAGGCAGATTGATTTCACATCTTCTTGGAGCATGAGCAGGATTCGGTTGCACCCGCACGCAAAAAAGTGTCTATCTGTAGATACCACTGCTGCCCGCTCATGTCTATCCCCTGCTGCTAAGGCTTCCTGCCCCTGTTCTGGTATAAACCCTACTCTCATCCTCTAACTCTTTTTCCAGTCTCAGAATACTTTTGGTCACAGTGCCAACTCCTTACTGCTATCTATTTGTCTTTTATTACATTCATATTTTAATTGGAGAGTGACCAATACAGGCAGAGGTCCATCTTCTAAGTTATGTCTTCTCCAGCTCTGTGTTATTTTAATATGACTTAAGGTCTTCATCTGTGCCTGAAAGTCCCCAATCACCATTTAAGAAGTGTGCAGAGTAAAATGTGCTCTGATTTCAAGAGATTCGATATTCTGATTTCAGAAATCAGATATTATTTCCAAAATCTAGTGGATCGTTGTTGTATTTGTAGTAACTGACATTATTCAAAGGTCTGTAAATTCAGGTGCGTTTTTTTAATCTAACAAATAATGCTTTTCTCTCTTACTCTCTGTCTCATGGCATAAGCATACTAAACATATTAAAAAACTCCTATATTAGTATTTTGTAAATATGGCAGACAACATCTTTTTCATTCAGTCTTGCTTTGTTCTTAACATGACTGCATTATTTCTGTTGAAGTACATGGAATTTTCTTGAAGTATGAATTTTTCACAGTTTCAAATAATGTTTAAAATCGTTAAACATTCTGAAAAACTGAACAAAACTTTTTAATATAGAAATATGCAAAAAAAGGTATTTCTTTTGCTATTAACAGGGGACAGATTTCCCTCATTTAATTTGTTCAAATAATTTCTTTGCTTTAAGCAAAAAACTACTGAAGTTATGGTAGAAAAAGAAATTCACATTTGGTGCATATACATGTACATAAACATGAGAAAAAAAAGAGAAAAGCAGAGAAAAAAAGAAGATTATAACCCAACTTCTCATATAAAACTATGGAGCAACATGGTTTAATGAGATCTCATATTATTAAGACTTTATGCCTTTTCTAAGACACACCACCCAAAACTTTGAACTAACCTCAACATTAAAGCTAAAATTTCATTTGACATGTAAATGAAGAAAGTACTTTGTAGATGTATTAACTTTCAGGCCCCTCTCCACCCAAAATGTGAGTGATCTCATTTGCAAAGCTTGTTCATTCTTGTTCATTTCTAACAAGATTCCAAAGTCTCCTTAGAAAAAAGCAGCAGAGAATGTCAAAACAAAAGTTTTTAACACAGCTTCTGTTGAATTTAAAATATGTAGAAATGGTTTAACTTCTTTTATTTGCATCATTCTGCATAGATTTTCCTTGTGTTTCTCCTGTAATTTTCAAGGAGGTCAATTGCAAAAATATGCAAATGCCAGAAAACTTAGGTATTACCTTATCAAGAGTGAAAGCCTGAACCTTATTTCAGTGACTTTCATGTGTGATTGTAGCTCAACTTTCCCAATAGAGTATAGTATGTTTAATTAAAAAAAAAAAGCTCATAATAGTCAAATACAACCCAGTTAATCAAATTAAAATGTCCCTGCCCTGTATCCTTACTTTCTAAAACTACCGATAAAACATGAAAGTTAATTTTTATCTCTCACCTTTCCCTTCTTCAAACCAAGAAATTTGTTGCTTGTTCACCTCAGGAAAAGGCTTAAAAAACAAAGATATGTATTGCGTAAATCATAATTTACATGTCTTGCTGTTGTTGTTGCTCCTCCCTCCCCCTCCCCCCCACCCCAGGTCACCAAAGAAGATTTAGGAAGTGATTCATGGGCCATCATCAAAGTAATTAGTAGTCAATTAAACAATACACATTTGGTTGTGCATACACTATAATCCTAGGTGTTGCAGATTAACCTAGGTAGGCAGCTAAGCACCACCTAGTTGCTCACTCACCCCCCAGCAGGATGCGGAAGAGAATCAGAAGAGCAAAAGCAAGAAATTACCCATGGGGCAAGATCAAGACAGTTTAATAAAAGATGACAATCTGCATGTGCAAGCAGAGCAAAATAAGGAGTTCATTCACCAGCTTCCCATTGTCAGGCAGATGTTTAGCCACTTCCAGAAAAGCAAGGCTTCATCATGCTATCAGTTACTTGGAGCGACAGATGCCATAGCTACAAACGTCCCCCTTCTTCCTTCTTTTCTCAGCTTTTATTGCTGAGCATGACCTCATGTGGTATGGGATACCCCTTTGGTCAGCTGGGGTCAGCTGTCCTGGCTGTGTCTCCTCCCAGCCTCTTACCCAGCCCCAGCCTCCTCACTGGCAGGGCAGAGTGAGTAACAGAAAAGGCTGTAACACTGTGTAAGCACTGCTCAGCAACAGCTAAAACGCTGGTGTGTTATCAACACTTGTTTGGTCACCAGTCTAAAAGACAGCACTGTGCAGATGGCTATGAAGAAGAAAATTAACTCCGTCCCAGCCAGACTCAGTGCACAGTGTTTCTGCACTCTGATTATACAGCCATGGAAAATGAAACCTGTTGACTGTGATTTCTAGCATAACTAATGTTGTTACCTATACAGAGATTTGGGGGATATATACTGACTCTTCTTGAGAAGAGAAATAAAATCCAAATATACCAGTCCCTGAAATGTCCCCTGCCGTAACTGTTACTTACCTCTCCACTTTTCAAACGGTGCCAAAATCAAGTTTAATTTTCTGAATACATTAATCCAATAATCAGAGTGTGTTCTCACTCTCCTACTGCAGGTTGGTCTCCCTTGTTCAATACAAAATAAAACTGATCCATTAATGCCACACCCCAAACAGGGAACAGTGCCTCTTCCCTCTGTTTAGACCCCACCACCCATAGGTGGTTGTGGTATCTGCTAAAGATTTCTGAACCGTTTTTTAATTGCTACTAATGTTTGCGCCACAATCTCTGACAGCCACACAACCAC
Organism: Butorides virescens; assembly: GCA_017310255.1. NCBI lineage: Eukaryota > Metazoa > Chordata > Aves > Pelecaniformes > Ardeidae > Butorides > Butorides virescens. The sequence continues at coordinate 39,368 of JADKXX010002903.1, forward strand.
CTGCCTTGTACACAGCCAGGGCAGTGGCATGGAAAAGCACAGGAATATTGTGCCATGTAAAAGGTCTACAGATGAGTGGCTCTCAGCCAATTGGCACTTTGGGCAAGGCTTGTGCTGCCATACGTGGGGCTCCATATAGCCTCAGCGATGTCACTTGCCTTCTTCATAGCTCCATATTTCACTATATCCATGTATCCTGTGAGCCAAGTAATGCTGATTAAGTATGTAATGTATTAAGTAATGTATTAAGACTTATATACATAAGCAGATTGCAACCAATTTCACTGATCCACCAGGGATGCAAAGAAGTTTCATTTTGCTTAGGTCTCATTCACTATGAGTGAAGCTGAATGACCCATGGGGTAAATGGGAAATGCTGTTGTTGGCCTGACACAGCATGACTTGTGAGACAGTGGGAGCTGCAGTGCACATCTTAGCTCTAAGATCTCTACAAAAGCCCTCTACAAAGACAAAACAAAATTAGGGAGCAACTTAAGAAGTAAGACACAAGAGTATATGCACAATACAAAGCCCTAAATCTGCTACATTTGAGATTGTCTTACACTAACATCTTAAAATTTTTTTTCATAATTACATCTAACATGTTCTAACATGAATAACTTCCTTGAATGTTTTATGATATTATCTGCTTCCATGGTCTCTCAGGTAGTGTACGCGGTGTCAGCTGTAGGTTTAAATCCAAACAATAATGATAAATATTGCACATTTCCCGTCTGCAAAACAATAAATGTCAGCTGCACTCAGACTGTAACTCAAGACAATTAACTGGAAGACAAAAAATGGCTTTTTCTTTTCCCTGCTGCCAGAGCTGTAAACTCTTTGCCAAATTGCCTTTATAAGAATTTAACTTCCCTACTGATTAGTTTGACTCACATTAATTTAAAAAATATCTCCACTACAACTTAGTAGGCTATAAAAATATCCCTTTTCCTAGCATGAAGCCATTGTGGTTGTTATTTTATTTTAGTTTGAAGCTTTTAAAAATAAATAAATAAATAATTTGGAAACCCCAGCAGAAATAATGTTTCGGCTTGATAATCGACTCATCAAAATCTCCCTCTGGTGTCTTAAGGTAGTTTTTAAGAGGAAGATGTTTTTCCTCCCCCAAACCTGTTTTAGCTTCAAAACTTATGCTTACAAAGGAAGAAAATGTTCCGCTTTAATGATTCCGAATCTGAGCTACATTTTCTATTTCTTTTTAAGACTATATTCGCCCTTTCTGACCATATAGAAGAATACAAAACTAGTTTCCTGGCTAGTCATACTTTTTTTGTCTGGTGTTTGAAATTAGTCATTAAGAAATTCAAACAGGCAATGGAATAATGTTTTGTGTTTATCTTTGTATCAAACTAATAACCAGTGCTTTGGAATAAACAAAGGAATGACAGTGGAGAAAATTCAAACTATAACCTGTGATAAGGTAATACAGGACAGAGTTAGACGGTGTGATGAGAAAAAAAAAAAAAGATTCAACTTTGTCATTCAGAAGAGGTTACAGAGACACAGATGTACAGAAATCACAGTTTCAGACTGGCATGCTGAAATATTTGGAAATCGAGGAGGGAGATCAGCTAAAAGGAGTGGGCTAATTGTTTTGGACCGTAGACTCAGTCCACAGTAGAGGTGGACTGTTGGCCTTGGCTGGAAGTACACAGCCAAGCAGAAGGCAAGGGAGGGAAAAGGGGCTCAATGAGTAGTGGAAAAAGTGGAGAAATGATCAGGTCTGTACTGAAATGCTAAACTGGGCAGTCTCGTTATACTAATGACGATGTGGTGTTAGCGCAGCTGTTCACATTTTTTTAGGACTATTTTGGTTCTTCTAGAAAAAATACAGTAATGGCTTCAGGAGCTTCTCTTTCCTCTTAAGACACAATGCAATTGTTTTGTAATACCAAGCTAGGGTGTATCTAGGAATAAAGTACAATGTATTATACTGTCCTTTAAAGATAATTTGACTGGCTTCATTATCCTGCATTTACTACTTATCAAACCTGACTTGTAAATAGCAGTGTACTTCATCAACACCAGCAAAGCTTGCATAAATAACGAAGTTATGAGTCTAAAATGATAATTACCACAATCTAATGAATCACATAAATCATTTTTAATGGAGGGAAATAAACAATGACTCATAAACGAACACATTAATAACTTAAGGTGGTTGTTTTTTTCAAAAGCAATGAGTAGTTTAATTTATATGGTGTGTCTATAGACAGTACAACCGGAATTCTATCAGTGAAATAATTAGTAGTTAATCTAAAGGGATAAACATATCTAGTGGAGTCCAAATTGAAAAATTACTATTAAAATGATCATTAAACTAAGAACATTACTATAAAATTATAGTAAACAACCAATATGGTTATAAAGAAAATTCAACATCTTGAAGAGATCACTTACCAAACACAACATCTCTCAGTTCCCTACCAAGCTGCCCAAACTGATTAAAGAAAAAATGTTCCAAAATGGGCAATGAAACTTTTTTAAATAAAAATTTGCATTTTGACAAGAGAGAATAAAAAAACCTGACTGGTATTCTCTTTGCTTACAGTTTCATTTACGTATACTGGGTGAGTATGACCTGGGCATGACTCCAGCTAATGGAGGTTTTGGGTCAGGACCATTATGTGGTATAAGGATGGTGATTCAGAGCAGCATCTATCTTCCACAGACAGGTAAAGAGATGGTAACCAAGCACTTACAACTACAGTAGTGATATTAAATAGTTGGTAGATTGCATTTTAAATATTCTTTTTTGTGTGTGTGTTAGAGAAACCAGTTTCAATGTATATGAAAGGTGACTGGATTTCCAAACCATTTATGGTAGAACACTTTTAACTTTAGTATCTTGAAAGATTATAATATAAATACTATACTAGAGTCTCTAAACAATGAATAGTATAGGATTTCTGTTACATACAATAATTTAGCATATTATTTTAATTTATAGTGTGTAATAAAATTATTGCATATTTAGAACACTAAAAAATTCTACCTTCTTCTCATTCACTCTTGTTTATTAATATTTATGAATATTTACTATTATATTTACTGTCTCCTTATCTATTTTAGCCATACACCCTATCAATTTTCTATATTATTTTTGCTTAGTAGTCATTAAAATATCAGATTTCTTGAAACACTGCATGTTATCATTTACTTGAAATCATAAATGGATTCATCATATTACAGTTCAAATTAGATTGGTGATCATAATGTATAGCTAAATCAATCTGCTAGAAAAAAAACACACATATATTTAATATATATATATATATATCAAATATATATAACATTATATATATATTATATATTTTATATATATATATATATATATATAGTGTTCCTCGTGACTGGTGAAATGTCAAGGAACTCTCTTCACTGAGTGAAATCACAGTTAGGTAGGTTAAGAAATATCAGGGGTCCTGGAGAGCATGAGCAAGTGCATCAGTGCTACTCTGACCTTTCTGTCACTTCAGTCCTGACTGAAGTAAGGAATAAGTAAGAGGTTGTAGGCAACCCTCGGAAGCCTATAAAGTGTGGAGATCTGGAGTAACTGAGCAAATCCCAAAGAAATGCATTACACTGTCACTAGTCCAGTTGAAACAAGAGTGATTTTGTGAGCTTCCACTACAGTAGTGTCCACCTCATCATTTCTGCCTTCCAGCTCCAGTCACCCAGCCACCACCTGCCAGACTTCTCTTGCCTAGGACAAAGTTAACCGAAGTGTTAACTGGGCATAGGAAGTTACTGACACTTTATTTAGCTTTTTCTTCACCCAGTTCAGCTCTTTTGTGAGAAATATCAAGAATACTCTTAGGTGTTCTTTAAAGATAAGTGTAAGAAGCATACAAAGTACTGAACTGTTTTTCTTTCTGCCCTTTGATTTTTGAAGGCATTTAGATGCGAGGTTCATGGTGTTAATATAAAAATATAAAACAGAAGATGCTTTTCTTTTTCCTCCCCCCTCCTCCCCGCCCCCCCCCCCTCCCCCCCAGTACTAGAGGAAACTCCTTTGTAATAAACAGGAGTACAGAGGTCTAGAACAAAGATCTCAGCTTACTGGTTAACTGAATCTGTTTCAGCACCCAGTAAGTGTCAGCTGATAAATTAAAATTGGAAGAGGAGAATGATTATCAACATGTCCAAACAATTCATGAAAGACAATGGGACATACTGTTACCATAAAATCCTTATGACTGCCAGATATCATTCAGGTCTGTACTTGATAATTCATGGAAAACATTATGCTTTTTCTGTTCAGTAAAATAATATGAATTTGTAACTCTACACTCACAATTACCAGCATTAAAAGAAATAATTATCTTTGAATTCTATGTAAGTTATATCAAGTAGGCTAATGAAAGTTGACTGTCATTTCTAATACACAGTATTTCTGATAATAAATATAACCATGATGGTGAAAATTTGATTGAGATAAATACCCATCGTGTAATCAGATATCTCAGTATAAAAACATTTTTTTAAAAAAATAACCTTTATTCAAAAGACCTCAAAATGGCTTAACTGGGTACAAATAGGTTATTTGTGAAGCTTCCGGGAAAAAGTTTATTTTCACTCTGATGAGCAAGTCATATTTTATTTTAATATTACCTCTACGGTTCACTCTAAAGGTCTGTCCTTATTTCTTCTCAAAGAAGTTATTTTTTGAGAAATTAGCATTGCATCTAAATCCTGGGGCCTGATCAAACATCACTCTTTTTTTAGTTCATTCTCATAATTCAGATTGGTGGTCAGTGCACAATGACTCAGTCATACATTTTCTTATGAAGTCCTATTACAGAATCCTAAAAATAAATTATTTCCTTAATTTGTGACATACCATTTTAAAATCTTTATAAATTGCTCCGTACCAAAAAGGTTGGTGTCTCACATAGCCATCTAGCTGTCATGCCACTGTAAATACATCTTTATTATTCTATTAATCACTTTTAAAGGTTTCTGTGCTTTAAAGAACACATGCTAGTTTTGTACTATATGCTGTGGGGAGAGACAATGTCACAAAATACACTGTTCATAGGAATAAGAGGTATGATGTTAGCTTATTTTTGCACTGTTGATGCCTTTAGAAATTACAGACATCTCATAGTTTCAGTTACATGAGGACCAGATGGCTCTGCTTTGGGATAGTAAGAAATGCAATCCTAAAGCAGCGTTCAGCAGATGTCTAGGCAGCAGCTCCAGCTGACCAGACAGGTTTGCTCTTCCTCCACTCCACACCCAGCCAAAGCCAGGAATGGTGCAAGGACAAGGGAATAAGCCATAAGCAGTACAGCTACTGAACATAGAGAAAATTATGTAAAGACTTAAAGCAAACAAACAACAAACAAAATCCAAACCTCAAATCCATCCTCCTTTTGATTTGATCTTTTTTGGGAGGAAAAGAAAAGATAGGAAAATGGCACAGGGAAATAAGTAATTAGATTTTCCTTTATAATAAGAGAAAAAAAAAACCTCTTTTTTTTTTCCAATTCAGGTGCTTATTTCCAGGTCACCTAAGTAACTGAATTTGTTAACTACAACTGTTGCTTTCATAAAAAGCATATTACCTATGTCCAGATAATATTCTGATTAGGTTTTCAGCAGCCTTAAATCAGCATAAGTCTGTTGAGCCAAATAGCATTTTTGGATTTTAAATTATTTTATCAGCTGACACCACTGGTATTTAATTTCTGGTTGGTTGTTGTTATATAATCAATGAAAAAAAGGCAGATTGCACTTTTATTTCTGTGACTGACATTATAAAAGAAATCAGAACCTAAATAGCATAACAGCTGGACTACTGTAAAGGCATTAAAGAAAAATAAAGGGGAGGATTTTGCAGTTAAAATAAGACTAAAACCCAAGAGATTTGGTTCTACTCACAGTCTTCTTACATATTCTCTTTGTAACTTTGAGCAAGTTGTTCCCTTCCTCTCCATTTCAGTTTCCTTTACTGCTCTACAGTTAACAGATAGCATGAGGGCAAAATTAAGTTCAGTAGGGTCTACATCTGCTTCTCCCTTTCCAAGTCTATGTCTCATGAAACCCTTGGATACTCACCAAGCTTCTCGTGCTCTATGCTTTGTATCATTAAATTCATAGAATGGTGACACAAGTGAATCTTCCGGAGGAACTCACAGATTACAGATCTAAACGAGCAGAGGAACTGAAGCCTTGAGATGGTCTAGATGCAGGTGAAAATGTTTTGAGAATTTTGATTGGAAATACGAAAGGGAGAATATTTTAAGTATGCCCCACCCATTCAAAATGCAAGGTTTTTTTGCTGACGTGGAGTGTAATATCGGGTTTTTGTGCAAAAATAACATCACAATTAACATCACAATGTGCCTCTGGGGGAGACCTTATTTTTCTGGTAATACCACTGAAAAACCCAGTGGTGAAAGAATCATGGATAATAAGCGATTTTCTTACTCTTATTGTTGGTCCTTCCAGAATAGTCTGAAGTTTTTTGGCAATGCCTCAACAAAATGGTGCAATTTCCACTTGCTGTCTTTGAACTTCAGTTTTCTTTGTAATAGTTTGACATCATTTGTTAGTAGTAAACTCTTATTTGTGTATTATTGGTGGGAGAAAAATTAGATCACCCTTGAGCTCTGGATTTTATTGCTAAATTGCCTTATGAGGAGGGATCATTCCAGTCAGACTGGTTTCAGCCTCCTAAGCCACCTGTGGTTAGTGGTATTACACACACAGTATTTGATCCTCATCTCTCATGCATAGACACATATTACATCAGCACAATTTATTCCTAAATTTGAAGTGATAGCCCATCCCAACAATTTACGTCAGTAAATTCGGAAGTTCTTAGATATTTTAATTGGAGTAATTGAACAATGAGTGTAAATCCAAAAAAAAGTGACATATTTCTGAATAGATGACACTCTTACCAAATATATTTATAAACCATATCTTACACAGAATTAATTGGTTATTCATATTTGTAATGTGTTTGATAATTAGTATTCACAAGCACCTGTAAATGTATATACATTGTGATGTAGATGTCATTTTCTGATTTTATCTATTTAAAGACTCCCATTGGCTTATCTGAACCTTTGAACTACATGTAAACAGTCAGGACCGAGATTCCAAATGTTGCACAGGATTGTAAGTCACAATAAAAATATAATTTATGCATACAAAATATGGGGCCAACAATCTTTATGATGTCATTTCAAGGCCTGTGGAATCAAATTTGCATGGAGAGGGGTCAAGCGTCATAGATTTGCTTACAACTCCCTGTGTGCAGTTGGGCTTTTTGCTTTTCTGGTAGATAGGTAACTTTACTGCCACTGTCTTTAGACCACATTTTGGTTGCTGTGATCCCACCATTCCTTCCCTTCTTTCTTTCTTTCTCCCACTGTCCCTGGCCAACAGAAAATGAGATGGGCACTTGTCACATTTGCTACAATACCAGCATCCCCAAAGTAGAACCCTAGAAATACCTCAAAATAAAATTACAGATCTTGGATGATTTGAAAGATTGGGCATGCCTAGTAGGGGAAGAGAAGAAACAATCAAGGAAGTGGTTTATTTATGAAAATATGGGTTCTGACTTTGACATGAGAAGGTATGATAAAGAAATGCTTGTTCAGTAACCCTTCCTATTTTTTCCAAACAGCAAAACTAAGGCAAAAATAAGCACATAAAGAAATCAGCATTAATTTAGCCCCGTGTTCCCTTAAGGAGCTTAAGATTGGGAGACAGATAAACAGTAAAAGAGGACAAGAGCATGTCTCAAATTATCACTTGCCTTTCAAAAAATATTTCTTTTTATTTGCTCACTTTTATAACCAATTTTGTCTTTGTTATTATCCCTGTCTTCTTGTATTTCATATGGACTGGGAAAATCACCAGTGAATTAATAAAAGTGAGAAAAATTTCCAAGCAGGAAATAACCATGCAATTTAAATCCTAAGGCAGTGGGTTGCAGAATCACTGGTAATCATAGATTTTGTTAGAACAATTTATTCTACATAAGCTCCCAAAAGAATATAGAAGGAAGTACTTTAACTGTGTGTCTTTCAGGTTTATATGTAATATTGAGAATATATTGGATCCTTAACTTACTCTTTTCAATAATAAAAAGGTTCTGATCAATTTAATTAAGTTTTTTCCCTTGTTTAAAGGATCTCTATAGCATATAAAGAGCAGTTTAGAAGTCACTGGTCGTCTCTTTGGAAAATACACAGCACTTCTGCCTGGCTGACATCATCTGTAGGAGAGGCAAGGTCAGTTGCCAGACTCACCACCGTAGGCAGAGACCTGCATTTGTATGGCAGCATGGCTTCAGCACATGCAGAGGTCTTAAGAAGCAGGTGGTGCATGGTGACAAGGGCATGAGAGAGCTGTTGTGAAAGGTTGGGTTGTGGGTGTATCATGGACCAGAAGCTGCAGCTGAGGCACTGAGAACATGGTGGAACAGCAATGGGAGATGCATGCTGGAGTTAGTGGCCTCCCCACCATTTAGGATTATGTTACTTCCATTTTAATAATTTGAAGTTAAAATTAAACAGGAAGAAATAAGCTAATGATGATAGCTAGCAGTAATTAAATACATGTGTAAAGGTATGTGCCACTTAGTTCAAGAGTTCTATTTTGACACAGGATGGCTTCGAAGCAGTCAAGAAGGGCTAGATTAAACTTTGGTTGCTGCCAGGTAGTTTTGCTGATCCTAATTGAGCAATCAGTGTATTAACTGCATGTTCATAAACTTAGTGAATATTAAGTAACTTAATTTCTTAACAAATATCTTTTCAGACCTGATCTTCTTTCAGGCACTAGGACTTTTTGTATTTCCTTATGTTTTCTTCTTTATTAGGGCATGATTTGACAGATCTTTACGATAAACTCCAGCCCCATGTTGCTTAAAAAATTCTGAGATATAATTTAATAGTAATTTTTAAAAGTACATCACCATTTCAGAGCCCTCCAGTAAGATTACTCTGGATGTAGAAAGGATATTTTTCTTTTTTTTTTCAATATAGTCCTGATGGGAAAAAATCTGTGAAGGGGCAAAAAAATTTTTGTCTCAGCTGCAAGGCCACGCACAGCAGAAATTTGATATCTGGCTCAGATCTGTTTGCAGTTCAACAAGAAGCAGTAGATCATTTCAGCAAGGTTCACCTGGTTATAAATTGCAGCTAATTGCCATCTTTCAGCATTTTGTGACCCTAAGGTATAAGTGATGTGAGATGTCAATAAACTGTATGTATCACTTGCCCTATTGCCAGATAATGCCACAAGAGTAATCCATACTGTTCAAGAATAGGAAATGCTTCTCTAGCCCTGTTTGGCAGTGGGCTTTTTTTCTGGGTAGGGTGATATTCTTCACAAGCTTGCTTCACAAGCACAGTTTCTGGAAGGCTCAGCGAAGATATGTGTAGGTGCCAGCTGTTAGCATACATTTCATAACTTTATTGTCCACTGGAGCATGAAAGATCGAACAGGATGCAAATGATCATCCTTGTGGATAAGAATTGATCAGAAAATTCACAACTTGAGGCCTGCTGGTGGGGAATTACTGTACAATATCATTCACTTGAAACCAAGTGAGTTTTGCTATAAATGAGCGAGAGAAGAAATATTGGGCTTTGTGAGAACTAAATTGCATTGCGTGGTGGTAGTCAGCCTGTCTGTAAATGAGATTAAAGTAATTCCTGTTGCATAGATCTGCCCAGAAACAAAATCTAGGAGAAAATGTTTAGATGAAAACTATAAAAACTGCAGCTAAACTGTAAATCTAATCAGCATCGATTGACTGAAGCTTTAGGTTTTGTGCACTAAATTTTTTTTTTTTTTTTTTTAATAGATCTTACAGTAGGATTTGGTGGGAGCAAAAACACAATCATCATTGATTTTTCTTTTTAATCTAGAGCCTAAAAATATTTACAGAATTATGATACCTTTCTTTTTTTCTCTGTTTCTAATTAGTTCCTTTCAAGACCTTCTTCAGTGTCACCATCCACACATACTAAGCTTTTATAGTCTTCACAGCAGCAATATTGTCAAATTTCTGGTTTAATTACACTAATAAAAGACCAACACTTTTGTCATAAAGTAATCCTTTTTTAGAAATATTAATCATGACATTGAAATTTGACATTAATAAGAGAAAGTATAAACATTACTTTAACTGCATGATTTACACTCACCTGTGAAATTTGTCTCTGAAAAAAACCCACTGAGGTTGTAGAAGTTTTTCAGTAGTAGACAAGCATTGTGCTTTATGGATTTTTAAATCACTGTTCTGAGTTTGTCTACCTGGATATATTACATAGTTGATTCTTTATTCCAGTATTATATGTACCAGTTGCAAATTCATTATATAAAAATCAGAAAGTATCCCGAATTAACAGTGGCCCTTCAACATTAAATTGCTCTCCTGCAGCTGAGCCAAATAAGAGGACATATTACATTGGTTTACTTTCATGTTATAAAGAATAATGGTATTTTTTTCTTCCTTTATTCATTCTGCCTCCTGCACATGAGGATGCACTTAAGTGTAAACTAAGATTAGAATAAAGTATAGAGTTGATTGCTTGGAAATATTGAGCTATGTTCTTGGCTTTGGAGGTAAGTACAGCATACTGGTCATCACAGCATAACTGAATATAGAAATCTGACATATTTGCTCCAAAAAGCAATGTGACTGAAAAAAAAGACGTGGATCTGTCAAATCATTGAGCTAGGTTTAGCTTCTGTCTTCCAGTGTTGGCTGGAGAGTAGTCTGAAGTGGTGGACTAACACAGAGACAGAAATACAGAGCACTGCACGGTGCTATGAGATGGGCTGACAGGGAATTATTCATCTTGATATGAGCCAGAAATGGGATGACAGTGTTTATGTGCCAGAAAAGCTAGAGTAAGGAGGGACCAATGTCTGCTATAAATTACAGCAGATTCAGGAACAGTTTGTCATAGAAAATATCCAGAAGGAGCTGGATCTTCCAGATGCTGAGAACCAAATTGCCATTTTCCTACTCTTTACAGGCATTTGTTTTGGTTACTGCCTAGCTTGACCCTTCTGAAAGTCATAAAGCAGTATTTGGGCCCTAGGTTTTATCATTTTATCCCAAGCATCATTAGGCTTAGAGGCAGTTGATGTGATGTCTATGAATGACATACTTGTAATTGGTGGCAGATCTTTTGTAAATATTTTTTATTGAAACTTAAGGGTAAATTCAAATTGTAATTGTAATTTGTGACAGAGGAATGATCTAGCATGGAAGGCAAGAAGGCCCAAATACAGAAGGGGTTAAACTGACTGGAAGCAGGTACACCAGAGACAGAAGGACTCCATGTAATGAAGGGAAGGTTCCCTTGCTGATGATATAAGAAACAGCTGCAGCATTGCCTTGTAAGGATCATAGAGAGCAAGTGCTCAGGGTTTACTTTTAGTCAGCAGAATTATCTCTGGGCGATAAACCGAGCACTCGTTAAGGTGCCCATGCTTGTATAATTGGTGTTGATGCATTTGTATATAAGGAATCGGCTTGTGATGCATCTTTACAGACTCCTTGTGGAACTGCTTATGACAGTAAGAGACTATCCAAAACATTGTTCATTAAATCTCTTTATATTTAAGCACAAATATTTAATATGCTTCAAGGGGTAAAATAAGTGTTCCACAACAAAAGTCAGTATTACAGACTTTTCGTTGACTTCAGAGGCTTTAGAGGTCAGGCTTTGGCAACCAAACCAAACAAGTCTTTGGGCATAGGAATAGACTGGTTGGTTGTACAGTGGTCTGTCACATATTTAAATACAAATAAATAAATAAGTGCTCTACTATGTTAAGAGTGATAACTGTACAGATCTTTGAACAAACACTGCCCTATTCTCCTTCACTGAAGAAGGTGGTGGTCATAATGTCAACACAGTTGGTGAGAACTGAGAGGAGTTCCTTGTACAAGGAAAGGACCAATCCTTATTTTCACTCTGGTGTCCATCTTGCCAATTCAACATCCGACATTTGATAATGTTAACAAAGTCCTGAAAACATGAAAAGCTTTTCTTATTTAATTCAAAGTATTAATTTCATCAGGTCACTCACATGCAATAAAATAGGTGAGGTGAAAGAGAGTAATAGTTCTTGAAGTACACTGTATTTTTTTTCTGAACTCCTTCAATCAGTCCAATTACAGAGTCACAGAATCACAGAATCGCAAGGGTTGGAAGGGACCTCGGGAGATCATCTAGTCCAACCCCCCTGCTAAAGCAGGTTCTCCTAGAGCATGCTAGACAGGACATCGTCCAGGCAGGTTTTGAATGTCTCCAGAGAAGGAGACTCCACAACTCCCCTGGGCAGCCTGTTCCAGTGCTCCGTCACTCTCAGAGTAAAGAAGTTTTTCCTCTTATGTCTCACTTTGTACCCATTGCCCCTTGTCCTGTCACTGGGCACCACTGTAAACAGACTGCTTCCATCCTCTTGACTTCCGCCCTTAAGATATTTGTAGGTGTTGATGAGGTCCCCTCTCAGTCTTCTCTTCTTCAGGCTGAACAAGTCCAACTCCCTCAGCCTTTCCTCATAGCGGAGATGCTCCAGTCCCTTTATCATCCTAGTTGCTCTGCTCTGGACTCTTTCTAGGAGTTCCTCATCTTTCTTGAACTGGGGAGCCCAGAACTGGACACAGTACTCCAGGTGGGGTCTCACCAGGGCAGAGTAGAAGGTGAGGATAACCTCCCTCGACCTGCTGGCCACACTCCTCTGAATGCACCCCAGGATGCCATTGGCCTTCTTGGCAACAAGGGCACACTGCTGCCTCATGGTCAGCTTGTCGTCTACCAGGACTCCCAGGTCCCTCTCGGCAGAGCTGCTTCCCAGCAGGTCAGCCCCCAGCCTGTACTGGTGCATGGGGTTTGACCTCCCCAGGTACAGCACTCGACACTTGCCCTTGTTGAATTTCATCAGGTTCCTCTCCGCCCAACTCTCCAGCCAGTCCAGGTACCGCTGAATGGCAGCGCAGCCTTCCGGCGTATCAGCCACTCCTCCCAGTTTTGTGTCATCAGCAAACTTGTTGATGGTGCACTCTGTCCCCTCGTCCAGGTCATTAATGAACAAGTTGAACAAGACTGGGCTCAGTACCGAGCCCTGGGGAACTCCACTAGCTACCGACCTCCAATTGGACTCTGCCCCGCTGATCAGAACCCTCTGAGCCCTGACGTTCAGCCAGTTCCCAATCCACCTCACTGTCCACTCAGTTTCTGTTATAGGCAGAAATTTTCATCATCCTTCTCTCAAAGTTTGTAGCTGAACATAAACACATACTTCAAACAGGCTGTACACCAGGCCAGTTGCCACTACAAATAGACCAAAGGTATCTTTTAGATATGGTGTAGTTATCTCCAGTTTGCTTGGTACACAGAGGATGAACCCACAAAATGAAAAGAACTTCTTTTCTGACTTCTAATTTCTATATTAGTCCTCAAACATCCATGCTTGGCAAATCACCATTTGGATTTTTGTCAGTTGGAAGAAGCTACATCAAGTTGCATAATGCACATAAAAGCAACATTTTGTATTCAGGAAACTATAATATTTGGGAATTTTGATTTGGATCCAAATACAGAGAAATAATGAATTATATTATGAAAATAGTCTATTGATTTAAGTTTCCCCTTACATCAAAAACAAAACACAGCACTACTTCGTAATTTTTTTTTGGCAGACTTCCACCTGGAATGTGAAATAGGCAACACGAGGAAGAAGACAGTACTGCTTCTTTAGCACAACTGCGTGTACATAGAAATAGTCTTTCATTGGCATTGCATTGAATTTGGACACAATAGTGCAAAGCTACTGCCGGAGTAGACTAAGCAACAGCACACTCTGTTGATGAGATATGCCAATTACAGAATCAATATTTCTGTCATTATGACTCCACTGGTGAGGTGGTTTGGGGAGTGATTAATCAAAATAAGTGATAACTGAGCCATGATTAAAAATTAAGAATATTAATTATATTTTCTCCAAAAGTGATGACACACTAATATGTGAAGTAATAAGCAGTACTGAATACATTCTTGACCTACAGCTGGTCTTTGCATGCTTCTGAATATTGTCCTATTTAGACGCCCTAAAAAACCAAAATCAGTGCAGAGCTATGAGGGAGCTTGGGTTTTAACTAAAAAAAGTGGTCATGGATAGCAAGAGTATGAAGTTATTCTGCAAGTGCAGTATAACAAAGAAAATACCAAATAAAGGGACAAATGCTAGTCTAAACTGAAAAGAGTAATGAAGTAAAGGAAATACATCTTGTAGAAAAATATTTTCTGAGGGAAAGCAAAAACAAAGAATCATTCTACTGAGATTTGACTACATCAGGAAACTGTGTGAGATATTAAATTATTAGGTACAAAGACTGTATAAAGGACAAACAACGGTAGGAGGAATGATAATCTCTCTAAAGAAATAAATGACTTATTCACCAAACAGACTGAAACCTGGCTGTTGGTATTCCTCAGAAGCCTATTCCAGGAAAAATAGTGTTTGCTGTTCACAATAATTTCTCAGCCAAAACTTGATATCACTGCTTTGCTTAAGCATTTTTCATCATTTATTTAACATCTCCCAGTCTCAGCTGCCTTTTCTTTGAATAACTAGTCAACATGATCTAAACAATAGAAACCTGAAAGCATTTTATGTACACAGTAAAATACATATTCCACTAGAATAATGTGAAAGAAATTAAAGCTGGCTAAACAACAGGAAAATATCCTTTACTTTGATTGTAATGTCTTCTAAAGAAATACTTTCATTAAAATATCTTAAATCCCTGACTATCCTAAAGGTGTGTTTGTACCAATTTAAGATTGACACTGCAGTAACATGGTGAGACAAGACCACTTGTGAATGATATTTAAAGCTCAGAACCTGTTTTCTCAAAGTTCGTTAGTAAAAAATACATATGTAGCAATGTGATATATTCTAGGTACAGTGGGTAGCTCTCCATAAAGCTCAAAGCCTTATGAAGTTCAAGGAGTTCAATGGTCTTAAGCCCCGGTTACCTAACCGAGCACGTGCTTTGGGCACAGTAGCCAAACCTCGGGCAGTATGGATCTTCTCACAACAAGGATGAGATCCATACTGTGGGAGATGGGGCTTTCTTGGGGACTCATCTGAAACCATGGAACAGTTGCTTCTAGACAGCAAGTCTAACAAAACATGAACTACAAGGTGATGTCCTTTGGCTTGTCTTCTCCATGGTAAACACAGACAAGTGTGAGCACTTTGCTTGTTTTCTCAACTCCTGATTCTTTTCTGAATATCAGGAAAATGAATAAGTAAATGACATCTCGTATAAAAGCACAGAATAATAAGAAAGTATGTATGGAGAAGCCTTCAGTATTTAGTCTTTCAAAAATCCTGAAGAACTAAGTATACTAGTGGGGCATGTGTGAGGAGGGACAATACCTAGACAAGCTCTAAACTGTGCCCCTTTCAAACATGATTTTTACAAGTTCATTAGTGTCTGCAGCTTGGGTGATATATGTTATTGATACCTCCAGGCATCAGTAACAGATTTAGACATCTAAATTCAGAATAACATCAAGCTCCAAACTTGAATGTAGAATCAGATATCATATTAAGCTATATGAGACTTTCTGGACTACAGAAAGAAAAAGTTAATGAAGAATCAGTAATGTTTCACTATGTATTCTCCAAGAAATGAATTTTTCTTACTGTTAATAAACTCAGAATCGTAAACTTTTGTTAATGGCTAAACAGAGAGCCATAGATAGCTCTGGCAGGAATAAAGCTGATAGCAGTCTGCATGTGCCACACATAGTTCTTTGTAGCGTGAAAACACAAAATACCTAGTGGATCCGCTAAACTTATAGAAAAGCCACAGTGTAAGAGACATTCACCGTATGAACATAAGATCTAATGTTTATTTACTTTTAACTATAATGAGGAAATTCCTAACCAGCTGGTGTGACCAAGCCTCAGGAGCCATCAGTGACATGGCTGGAAAATGATGGGGCTTTTGCTAGGTGGAAATGGAAAAACTAAACAAACAAATAATAAAACCCTCCAAATTTAGCAGAATGGAACATATTCTTCAATTTTCTCCTGCATGCCAGAGGAAAATACAGAGCATTTCAAATAAACTTAACATGACTTCAATTTTTAAATAGAAGAGACATAAAAACAGTATATTGATTTTTGCAGAATTTAGAAAGTGGATATGCTCAGAACTTTTGCCTGTAGAACATTACCATAATGGTTTCAGTTGCCTAAGCTTCCTATGTCAGTGTATGTATAAGTGTACCATGCAATAAAAATATTGGACAAATGGGGAATAACGTTGCAATGAAACAGCTTTTGCAACACCCACAAAGTTTGTCCTTTTCTGTGAGACAGATAATACACCCATAAATACACGCAAACACACACAGCTCCTGGAGTTAACAGCCCTTTTTACTGTACATCTGGGGAGAAGATATGATCTAACCTCTAAAGCTTTCCCTCTTTTGACTTCATTGTTACCAACTTTTCCCCCAGGAACTAAACATTCTCACTCAAAAGAAGAAAAATATATGAAACATATATGTATTCTGAAATACCAACATCGCGATGATTTTTACTCCTATTAACACTGATTTTATAGAAAACAAGATTGAACTCACTTATGTTCTAGACACAAACATGCTTTATTTACTGAGAAATGGCATGGAATATTTTGCAACATCTGACAATTTATTGTGCATGCAGTTGAAGGTCTCAATTTAATTTGAGCTCATATTGCCATCTCTAACCATTTGGCCCTTCAGCTTGTAAACTGTCACGTCAAGTCTTCCATTCAAGAATGAAGAAAAAGAAAGAAAAATAAACCAACCCTTGCAGCTAGTCAGTTTGAGTAATAAGACTACAAAAATATTAATGGTAATGCCTTAGAACTCTTCTCTACTATTTATATTTGAATCAGAATCATAGACTTTGATGAGCAAAGCCATAAAGCTTGCAGGTGAAGATTAGTAAAATATATTTATTCCAACAAAATCTGTCTTGAATAAAACCACTCTCAAACAAAAATCTGGGTTAGTTTCATATATCACAGCTTATAATGACCCAGTGGTTTTTCTCTCCTTTCTTTTGTACAAATATCACTAATAGTAGTCATTAAAGTCTGTCTTACAAATTCAGAACCTTGAAATTAATTTTGGCTCTCCAAAGGCTATTATCCTGTATCTGGCTAATTCACAGAACTATGGAAAATTTGCAGCCCCAAACCAATTTGCAACAGTAATATTAGAACAGCATAAAAAACACAGTCTTTTGATAGCATTGTTAGAAAAAGTTATTTGCTCACATTCAGCAATTCAGCTGAATAGCTGTAATTATTACTGATTCATAATAGTATGACATCTAGAACACAGACTTTGAAAATCCCAGCCATTTTCACAGAGTAGCCAGCTTTAGCACCTTACTTTCAGACTGCTATTACTTGAAGAGGAATAAGAATATCATAATGTATTGTAGACATGCTTTTATTTTAAATGGATCAGGTTTTCACAGGAACATAATCAAATTACATCAATTGAAAATATGTCCAGGTGAGTTATCTATTTATCTATCTATCTACTTACCTACCTACCTATCCTAATTTTACAAGATGTTTCTTTTTTCCACTGGGAATTTTAGTATTCTCAAGGCAGTTTTAGGGATGAGAGACAGTAGTAGGTTTAGATTCATATTTTGGATTCATTAATTTAGCTTAATATAAAAAATTTTTTTAAAAAAAAGGAGAGAGAAAAAGGAAAGATGCCAAAGTTTATTTCCCTTAGTAGCCAATTGACTTCTCTATCTGAAAAACATACAAAGTCATAAAAAAGTGATTAAAATATTCTCAACAGAGCATTATATTGAAAGTCCTCCTTCATAGTTCCCCTCATTAAAGGACTGTTTAACACCATTAATTAGCTAGTTGTTGAAGAGAATCATGTGAAATTTTGATATGGACACCAAGTTCCAGAGGAAATGAACAGAGACTATATAGAATTTTCAATGGCGATGTTGTCCTGGAGAGAAAAAAAAAAATCTGCTTGAGATAGGCAGTGTCATTTATCCAGGCTCTTCATCTGAATGGTGATAGTTTTGAGGAGCTAGCTATGCAGAAGACAAAAGGATTGCCCTTGATTTTTTCAAAGTCAAAACTTCACTGACAGAAAATCTCAGTAGAACAAAACCCATATATCTCTGTGCACTTCTCTTCTTTGCTTATCTTTTATGATGTGAACAAATGGATCATTCATAAGTAAAATTCCTGCCTTTTCTTTTATGAAGATGAAACTGAAACTCTTTAACCAGATTCTACTGGAACATATTACTTTTTAGGGATCTGAAATTAAAAGGCCATTATGTCTCCAAGGCCATAAGGGCCATTACAGCCTGATAATCTGATTTATCAGATCTCAGGTTACAAAACCTATTTATGCTTTATTTTCAGTGTTGATGGAGACAGTGATTAAAAAAAAAATTATTCTGACATTTAAAGGAAATTCCATCAAAGTCATTGGCACTTCAGTTTACTTGGTGCACAAGGAAATTGTAAGAGCCCAATACTAAAATTATAAATCAACAGATACAGGCAGAACTTTGCTTTGCTCCGCTGAGCTACAGCTCTTTCAGTAAACCCCAAAAAGCTTATAGTAAAGTGACATAAATTCTACACTGTCTCAGATTTCACCAAGAATCATTTGGACACTGCTAATCACTAATACCTTTTTCATTAATTTAATATGTACTCGAACAGATCTTTCTCAGAGTAAAGACCACTGTCTAAGAAGAGCAGGCTGGTCCTTTTTGTTTAAGAAGAACAAACTGTCCCTTTATTTGGGCAGTATTACTCCCTGACAATTGGAAAGAAGGAATAATTTACTTAAGACTGGAATTTTATTCATAAAGCTTTTGCACCTACAAATTTGTGTAGCTCTGTTTTGTGAACTAAAACCACTTTTTTTTTTTTTTTTTTTTTTTTTTTTGCTTAAATTAGAAGTTAAAAATGTTTTGACCTTTCATGGCAAGTTTGAGTTGGATGCACATGGATCTTGTGGGGGTTTGAACTACTGAAAAGAAGAATTTTTAAAGGTGAAAACCACCAAATTAACCTTTAAATTGGCAGCTTCAGTGTTGATTTCAGGCTGAGAAAAATGAAAATAAGAATGTTTATTTTTCCAGGGTGGCATACCTTGCCATTGCCACTCATAATGTGCATCTTAATTTATTACCCCTGAGTAATCCATCTGTTCTTTGTATGCGTGTTCTTTATATCCAACTTTTGTTACTGGTAAAATAAATGACAGAAAAAACTGTGATCTTTATAGCTTCTTTTCATATTGTGTCAACAGATCAAAACTCTTATTGGGCTTTTTATGACATGAGAGCTTAGAATAGACAGGGAGATCTTAAAGCTTATTTTCTGTTTATGTATCAGTGACTCTCATGTGCTAAAAGAAATGAGACAATCAGAGTGTTTTACTGTTGTGCTTCTCAGTTGGAAAGTATCCCATATAGCGTTACTCAAGTCTTTTGTCTACAGAGCTTAGATCTCTTTGTTTGTCCTCTCATTAACCCCGCAATTTCAAATTTTATTTTTCCATCCTTTTATTATCTCAAGACAACATTATTAGACCATATAAACTCATAATATTATTCTGCTCATTAGCTGTTTCTGAAGACATTGGTGTGTAATGTTCTGCTTTATGCATCATATTTAAAATGGAGCTATGTGCCTGAGAACAAAGATAGTCCTCTAATGTGTTGTTCAGATGTGCATCTAAGCAGGTTAGACACCTAAAATCTGCCGACCTCATCTACATCTGCTCCTTTGGATGCTCGAGAAATCAATTAAATATTATCTAATAAAATAAAAAGTTATTAGATTTTAAGATGCACAGTGGATAAACTGGGAGAGTTGATGGAAAACAGCTGTATAAGTGATACATCTATGATATTGTGTACCAACACGTATATATGTATGGGTAAGAATATAGGTAAGATTTTTTTTTTGGTCAAAACCAAAAGTGGTTTAGGTCAGTCAGAATGTTGTTCTTCAAAGTGAAATAAAATAAACAGTTTCAGATTTAGAGGTTTTGAGCCATTTTGATATAAGAAATTACATTTGAAATTGTTATTTTTTAAAATTTCATTTGAAATTAATATTTTTAAAAATTACATTTTAAATTAATATTTTTAAAAATTTCTAACCAAAATTTTCTTTTGAAACACATCACTATAAAACCTGAAAATTGCTTTTGTTTGGTTTTCTTGGAGATGTGGGACCGGAAAGTTCTACTGAATTCAACTTAAAATAGATATTGTTTGTAGCATACTTATCCTCCATTAAAAAAAAAATAAATCACCAAAAAAAATGTTACCCAGCTGTAGTACTCACATGGATCTTTAAGCACAAAAATACCTCTAATAATATGGCTCATACCACACACACTCCAAAAGATTCATAATACAGGAATATTTTCAGAGGCATTACATCTTCAGGACAGAAAAGACTTTGAATGTTGAATTGTAGCATTCTACAGATATTGGTGCACACAAGTGATAATAAATTGCACGCAATTTATTTTTTTAATGAAAATTAAATTTTGGCAAATCATCTAAATGTACGGTCAATTCAGTTAAACATTTGTATTGAACGCTTTCAGTACTGTTGCTGAATGGCTACAGAAGCAGCCTAGCTATACAACTGTCAGCAAGAAAGGCCCCAGTACTGATCTGCTTAGTTAAATCTTGAAAATTGAGTATATTGTTATAAAATGAAGGATTATCTTTTTTAAACTTCTATCTGTATTGTTTCATCTTTTTGTCTGGACTTCTTCATGCTTAAAGGAAAGGCTTAAAGGAAATACTCATGCAAATATTACTCACTATGTTTAATAATGCAGAAGTTGTGAAATTAAAGCTAACACAAAGCTGTCTGTAATATACAAGGGAAGGTGACTAGTCTTTTTTTTCAGTACTTTTATGGTATGCTGACTGAAAAAGAAAGCATTAATGATGAAAAACTATTCTGTTTTTATTTTGAATTATGGTTCATTTTTAAGAATAACATATAAGTAAAAGTTTTCTTTTAGTTCTTAATTAATTTTTTTTAAAAATGTATACAGCAGAACTACCTATCTACTAAAAATGATATATTCAAATTCTCTCTGTTTTTTTTACTTCTCAGTTTCTAGTCTAAAACTGTGGTCGATCTGATTTCATGAAAATGGGCCACATTTTACATCTCAGTTTGCCAGTTTGTCTGACATAAGTCACAAAACACATACTGCAAATACTGGAGTAGTAATAAGGAAAGCTTCTGGAAAAGATAGACAACTTTAAAGTGTAAGTCAAGTTGGAAATGAAGTGACTCATTTGTGTAATTTCCTGTTTTGAGGGTGAGGAAGAGAATCATGTAGATCACACAGGAAGATTTTGTATTCAAAATCTTTGAGTGGTCACTGTCTCATCTTTTATCTGGAAAAACTTAATGTTGCAACTCTCATATTTGGGATATATGGATGACATTTAGCTTTTATTATCCCCTACACGGATGATTTCACATCCTCCCATGGCAGCTTGTTCCATTACTTAAGTGTCCTAACAGTCATAGAAACTCACTCCCCTGATATTTAACCTGTACGTCTCTTAGTATAGCTTGAGTCTATAACTGCTTTTTAAGGTTTTACAGACTCATAAGGTTACTTGAGCCTTTTTTGGTTTAGAACATTCTCTTCTATTCAAATAAGACAATTTCTTTTCTTTTCCCCAGTATAGTCCATTTTCTTATTTCACATCTTTTACCATTGGATTTCTCTGATTTATTCATGTTCACATAGAATTCTGGGCCATATCATCACTATGGTACAAGCCATACTGTTGAGCTTATACAGTTTTGCTCATAATTTCATATATATCTACCCAACGATACTGAGGGAACTGGTGGAAGTGCTCATCAAGCCACTTTCAATCATTTCTCAGCAGTCCTGGCTAATCGGGGGCATTCCAGTTGACAGGAGGTTAGCAAATGTGATGCCCATCTACAAGAAGGGCCAGAAGAACGATCAGGGGAACTCCAGGCCTGTCAGTCTGACCTCAGTGTCAGGGAAGGTTATGGAGCAGATCATCCTGAGTGTCATCATGCAACATGTCCAGGACAACCAGGAGATCAGGCCCAGCCAGCATGGGTTTACAAAAAGCAGGTCCTGCTTGACCAACCTGATCTCCTTCTATGACAAGGTGATACGCTTAGTGGATGAGGGAAAAGCTGTTCATGTTGTTTACCCGGACCTTAGTAAAGCCTTTGACATCATTTGCCACATCATTCTCTTGGAGAACTGGCTGCTCATAGCTTAGACGGGTGCACCCTTTGCTGGCTGAATAACTGTCTGGATGGCCAGGCCCAAAGAGTTGTGGTGAACGGAGTTAAATCCAGTTGGTGGCTGGTCACAAGTGGTGTTCCCCAGGGCTCAGTATTGGGGCCAGTTCTGTTCAATCTTTACCAATGATCCAAGCCAGGGGATCGAGTGCACCCTCATTAAGTTTGCGGACAACACAACACCAAGTTGGGCAGGAGTGTTGATCTGCTTGAGGGAAGGAAGGTTCTACAGAGGGATCTGGACAGGCTGGATTGATAGGATGAGGTCAACTGTATGAGGTTTAACAAGGTCCAGTGCTGTGTCCTGCACTTGGGTCCCAACAACCCCATGCAACACTACAGGCTTGGGGATGAGTGGCTGGAAAGCTGCCTGGCAGAAAAGGACCTGGGGGTGTAGGTCATCAGTCAGATGAATATGAGCCAGCAGTATGGCTAAGAGGGCCAACAGCATCCTGGCTTGTATCAGAAATAGTGTGGCCAGCAGGACTAGGGAAGTGATTGTCCCCCTCTACTCAGCATTGGTGAGGCTGCACTTTGAATACTGTGTTCAGTTTTGGGCTCCTCAAGAAAGACATTGAGGTGCTTGAGTGCATCCAAAGAAGGGCAATGAAGTTGATGAAGGGTCTAGAGCACAAGTTGTATGAGGAGCGACCGAGGGAACTGGTGTTGTTTAGCCTGGAGAAGAGGAGGCTGAGGGGAGACCTTATCGCCCTCTACAACTACGTGAAAGGAGGTTGTAATGAGGTGGGTGTTAGTCTCTTCTGCCAAGTAACCAGTGATAGGATGAGAAGAAATGGCCTCAAGTTGCACCAGGGGAGGTTTAGATGGGATATTAGGAAAAATTTCTTCAAGGAAAGGGTTGTCAAGCATTGGAACAGGCTGCCCAGGGAAGTGGTTGTGTCCCCATCCCTGGAGGTATTTGAAAGACAGGTAGATGTGGCATTTGGGGACATGTTGTAGTGACGGACTTGACAGTGCTGGGTTCACAGTTGGACTTGGTGGTCTTAAAGGTCTTTTCCAACCTGAAAGATTCTATGATTCTATTTTTATATATATACACATGTATGCAAAAAATAGATAAAATTGATTAATTTATTACATATCTACACTGTCCTGTTTCTGATTTTATATTTGGGAATATTGTTTATATTATCTTTCAGTACAACACTATTTTTGGGCATAGGGTGGGATGTTCACTTCTAATATAATACATTTGCAGATTGTAGATTTGTCTCCTTATAACATTTCCAGTTTACATAGATTCACAGGTTTTCATAGAATCATAGAATCATAGAATCACGGAATGGTTTGGGTTGGAAGACACCTTCAAAAATCATTTAGTCCAACCTCCCTGCTGTGGGCAGGGACATCTTTCACTAGAACAGGTTGCTCAAAGTCCCATCCAACGTGACCTTGAACACTTCCGTGAGGGGGCATCCACAACTTCTCTGGGCAACCTGTTCCAGTGTCTCACTACCATAATAGTGATGAATTTCTTCCTTATATCTACTCTAAATCTACTCTTTTTTAGTTTAAAACCATTACACCTTGTCCTGTCACTACAGGCCCTGGTAAAATATCTCTCTCCATCTTTCTTATAAGCCCCCTTTAAGTATTGAAAGACCACAATTAGGTCTCCGTGGAGCCTTCTCTTCTCCAGGCTGAACAACCCCAACTCTCTCAGCCTTTCTTCATAGGAGAGGTGCTCCATCCCTATGATCATTTTTTGTGGTCCTCTCTGGACCAACCCTGACAGGTCCATGTCTTTTTTGTGCTGGGGGCCCCAAAGCTGGATGCAGCACGCAACTGGATGCAGCACTCAACTGGATGCAGCACTTACAGTGATAAGACCAGAATTATCAGTCACACAGTCTTTTGATTTAGTGCATATCTCAGCTATTAAACTTTACCTGGCTATCCCTTTCTTTAGAGCAGTTATCCCCAAGACTTTACATTAGACACACAAGCACATTTGTATGCCCCCCACATGGAGTGGTTTTGTTAGTATTTTCATCTCACCATTTATTTTAAGAGTAATATGATGCCTTTAAAACTTCCCATATGCAATGCAGATGATCTTGAAGATTGGAGGAGCAGAAGTTAAACACAAAATAGGTCTTAGACAGGAACTAGTGGGAAAATAAAAAACTTTGTGCCACCTGGGTGCTGAGTTGAGACTGTTCCAGGGAATGTTAACTGATGGCAGGGTGACTGATCTGTGAATATGATGCAGCCTAAACAAGCAAACAACAATTCTAAGATGTGTTGAATGAGGCATTTAAGTAGAAAAGGGCTTAATTAATGCAACTATAAAGGCTCAGATGAACTTCTGTGAAGTATTATGTTCGGCAATGTTTATATAAAGTAGATTCAAAACAGAGAGACTAAAGCAATGGTGGGGTGGGATAAACAGAATTTAACACTTGAAGATAGGTAACTGGGATAATCCAAATTCGGTGTTTGAACTATACTGGCTTTCAGGCTTCCTGGGATCTTACTTTAATACACATGCACAACTTTTAAGTTTAGCTTTATATTTCCAAAGAAGCAAAAGTACTTCATTTGGTATTTTCCATTTTCTCATGAATTTTCTCTGAAAGGCAGAAAACAACATTTTGGTGGAAATAACTGACATTCATTCTAAAAAAACATTGTCAAGGTCATGAAAACTAAGTTGAAAACTGAGTAAAATACAAACCAAGCATATGTAGGTCTAGGTGATATTTAATATAAACTTCCTCCAAGCTCTGGGGATAAGAAATTAAGCATGATGAATTTTGTGATGGCATTTCAGTCTTCACACAGGTGGTTTTATTTGTTATTTGTTTTATGCTGCCATTAAGGAAGTGGGGTCTTTTCTCCTTCCTTGGACTTGTTTAAGTTTATATCTATTGTCATTTTCATTATTTATTAAATCACTCTTTTTGGGTTGAATGGCCTTTTTCATCACAGTACTTTGATAAATGTTGCAAACCACGTGATGAGGTACCCAGCTGGAAAGCAGCTTTGCAGAAAATTATCTGGGGTTCCTAGTGGATACCAAGTTGAACGTGAGCCAGAAATGTGCCCTTGTGGAAAAGAAGGCAAATAGTATCCTGAGCTGCATTAGAAGTGTTGCCAGAAGGTCAAGGGAGATTGTCTTTCCCCTCTACTCAGCACTGGTGAGGCCACACCTGGAGTGCTGCATCCAGCAAAGGGCCATAAGGATAATTAAAGGCCTGGAGCACCACTCATATGAGGAAAGGCTGAGAGTGCTGGGACTTTTCAGCCTGGACAAGAGAAGGCACAGGGAGATCTTACAAATGTGCACAAATATCTGAAGGGAGGGTGCAAAGAGGATGGAGCCAGACTTTTTTCAGTGGTGCACAGTGACAGGACAAGAAGGAATAGGCAAAAACTGAAACACAAGGGGCTCCATGGGTCAGGAAACACTTTTTTTACTGGGAGGGGAAGTGAGCGCTAGAACAGGTTGCCCTGGGAAGTTGTGGAGTCTCCCACATTGGAGGTATTAAAAAACTGTCTGCACACGGTCCTCGGAAATTGGTTGTAGGTGACCACGCTTGAGCAGAGGTGTTGGACCAGATAACCTCCAGAGGTCCCGTCCAACCTCAACCATTCTGTTATTCTGTGATAAACCGCTTGTACATGTGCTTAAGAGTAACAACTCTGCTAGATTCAGAATCTATAGGCATTACTTCTGCCTTTTGTAATGACTACACACAGCACATTAATACCAATGACTTGGTATTTCAAATACTTTGTCCAAACCACTTTGTCTTTTTTTTGTCATTTTAAGGGACTTGACTTGTCACAGATTATCACTTTGGTTTGCTTCATTGCTTTATTCCTCTCCCTCAAATGACTATTACCAGTCTGTACAACAATTTTAACTCACCGCTTATTAAGTTTATGTCTAACTGAATAAAGTATTCCTGAATGAGCATTAAACTATCCTTTAGATACCTGAATATCTGAGCATGTAAAAACAAGCTCAGTGCTTGTAATGGGTAGCTTGATTTAAGGCTTACTTGTCTATTTTTATTTTATAAGTGAACTCTATTTTTGATTGGGTTCTAGTGCCAAGGTATACAAAATACTGAAAAACAGCAACACCTATTATGAATTCCTTGAAACGGTATCCCACCTATTAAAACAATAGCCTCAAAATTTTTGTGCAGTATTTTGCCACATATCTTTATATACCTTCTAATACAGATTTCCATAAAATAAAATAAAATAAAATAAAATAAAATAATTAAAATTTTTAGAATGCTGACAATCAGGAAACTCAAAAATTAGGGGAAATTCAACATAATTTCATGTATCTCACTGCATATATTTTCACAATATTTTTAATGATGCATTTTTAATGATCCAATTCCATAGTATATTTCACATATCATTCACAGAATAGCTATTTTTCAGTATTTATCTTTATTCTCTTCATGTCTTTCCCATGTAATACCTACTTGGGTTCACAGAAATCATCACAAAATACAAAATAACTGTGTGTGGAGTTTTTGTAGGGTTTTTTGTGTGTGTGTGTGTGTGGTTTGTTTGTTTGTTTGTTTTTTAATGAGTCTTCCACAGGTGCTTCAACTTCAGTGTTCTTATTCCTTTCCAAAAAATCTTTAGAACACCCATGTAAGGTGAAGATTTATTATCCCCATTTTCTATAACAGATGAATTAAATCAAAGAGAGTTAAAAGCTCAAATTGTTAAAAGGTTCTAATGATTTTGAACACAAAATGTCCATAGTAGCATTATACAGTACTTTGTGTTCAGAGTAGAGTTTTCAGTGACCAACATCAAAGATAAGAGTACACTGCATTTCTGTAAGCTATACCCCAGGAACCTCAAATTAAATAGCAGCCACCTGTGAAAATATTTTACATGAGTTGCCTCATGTAACAGAGACTCTATTCCTTCAGAATTACATCCTTCTATAAGAAAGTCCTTTCACACAGAGCTTCCAGTTTCCACAATAAATTAAATAAAAATGTTTCTTTCTGTGAAAAACAGTTTTTGCCTTAATCCAAATGAGTTGTGGAGATTGATGTTCCTAAGAGGAAAGATGTATTCTCTTGAGCAATATGCACAGTCTGAAAGGTGTTCCGTATCATTTGGGGGCAGTGGGGGGGAGCAGAGGGGGGAACAAAATGGAGGAAAATTTCCTGCAATCTACTTGTATCTCTTAAAGTTATATTTGGTTGAAAAAAACAGAGAAACAATTAGATAAGAGCACTGTAATTCCACTAATTCCAAGGTTTATTCCTCCCCTGCTTTTTACACTTTGCTGAATGCCCATGCTATCAGTTAATGAAAAAACTTATATGCAGAAAGAAGTCAGACATCTCCATTTTGTATGAGTTCTCACTCATCTGTAACCTTTTTTGATGCCCATAGGAAGGTGATAATTTACATGTTCTCTTTAGAGATTTAATCCGTGCTTCTCAAATCTACTTAGCTTTCACTCATTTTCTTTTCCACTTGACTCACATAGAGTCACAGACATGCAATGAAATAACGTAACATCTTTCAAAACATGATCTCTGTATTATCATTCCAATTGATTTGCCTCCCCTGACTGGAGCAGCTTGACATTTTTTATAGGCGGTTAACTTGAATTGCTCCTCGTTCCAGGCCTACCAGGTTAATAGCAGCGAACTCTCACACTTGGAGAGCTTTTCTTTGTTACAGCTCTCAAATCTGAAGAGCAAGTTGCTTACCACAGCTCTCCCAGTGAAGCAGATTTTTCTTTCTGATCAGAAGGCAGCTGATATACATCGTCCCATTTTGTTTTGTCACTGATGAATTACAGATATCGTATGTCTCAGAGACTCAGTTAGCCCATTGTTAGAAATCTGACATAGTGTAAAACTGTCCAGTCAATACCTTGCTCATGTGCTTAATAATTTCCCAGCTCTGTGTCTGTTCTTATAACACTTTTATATTAAATTCATAGCTACAATCTGACATTATGAATTTCATTAATTTGGAAAATATGCAGGACATGTCAAGTACTTGTAAATCTGTGTAAAAATGCTGCAACTGTCTTATAAAACACCAAATGATTTTCCCCCGTCCAAAAAACCTATTACAGCAACTCTCATGGTTTTAAAATTATTCTCATGACTGTCATTCTATGACCTATAACTGTTACACAAAATCTTATTATATTGGTGCTACGGACTTGCTTAATGGGCTTCTACTACTTGCAGCTTGGTTTAATCTCTGCAGTTATTTATTGGTTGTTAAAGCTCTACTATTCTATCTGGGAAAGCTACTTCTGTAAAGTAGAAGTAAAGAATCTGTAAAGAATGTGGCAACTGTTCACTGTCATTAATAAAGCAAGCAGGAATACAGAGACAGTAGGCAAAATAATGTCATTTCTGAGCTGCAAGTGTGATAGCTATGGGAGTGGCTTCATGAAACATTGTCTATTCTGTTATACACTGATACATTTTCTCATGTGTCTGAACATCAGGGCAGAAACCAGTAACTTTGGTAAGGTCAGTGGAGGAAAAATAAACTGATCTGGAGTTACATGTCATAATACATTAACGATGTTTAGTTTTGATACATTAATCAAGTGTAAAGCCAATGAACAGCCTAAACTCTTCAAGGACATTGACAAATAGGAAGTGATCCAAAAGACTTTGTATTTTTCATATAACTTTCAATCTTTTTTAAAGTAAGCACTTCTTGTTTTATTTTGTTACAACTGTTTAGAAAAACACCTTGATTTTTTTGATTAATCTGATGAGAAAGAATGCTGTAGTTTATGACAAGAAAACTTAGGGAGGATTAAACTTAAACTGTGAGAGGCATTTAAAAAAAAAAATTGTTCAAAGTTTTACCAAAAAATTAGAACACTGACAGAATTGAACCTTCTTATAAAAAAAGTAATGCTGTTGATTGAAATTCCATTTTTTACACAGCTAATAAAAACAAATATACAAGCAAAAAGACTTTAGTTGAGGAAAACCCAATTGACTAAATCAGACTTTCAAACTTTATTTTCCCTATTTGTTATGTGCTAAATTCAGGGTAAGTTGAAAGGAAAACAAAATGATGTTTTATTCATTTTAAGAAAGCAGAGAAATCCATCATTTTATTTATTTGCATAATCCTGAAGTATTTGTATTATATTTGAGTTAAAAAACTGAAAAAATGGTCAGCCTGTACCTGTGTAACTGAGTAATATTGTTGCTCTGAACAACTTTTATGAGAAATATTTGAAGTAAAAAATCACTTGAAAAGTTTCTGTGATTATTTTCAGAGCAAAGGAACTCCGAAGCTGTGAATCCGTCTGCTGCTCTTTAATGGAGCAGGTGACTAGTAAGACACTTGTGGCACCAAAACCCAAAAGTATCTTTCAGGTTTATATGTAAAATGAGGAAGTAATTTTACTTTGGCTCTCCTCCTTAGTGTGCCAATGACAGCTATAAGAAAGCTATCAGTTATTTATGTGGCAGCCAAATAAATTTTTGCTACTGTTAAAATTGTTCATTAAAAACAACCCCTGTAAGATACGTTGTTACTCGCTGAAGGACAAGAATGGTCTCTGAAGGATATCCCAATCATGTTCACAAACACAACTTGCTCCATGATTTTCCCAGGGACTAAAATGAGACTCTGTTTCCTGGATCAGCCTGTTGTCCCTTTTTAAAGATGGGTGCAGCTTTTTCTTTTCTCCAGTTGTAAGTGGCGTCTCCAATCTCCAGTCTTTCAAAGATGATAGAGAGAGACCTCGTGGACATTGGCCACCCTTCTCAGAGTCAACCACGGGGGTCTTGCATGAGTTGAAATCTATCCAGTAATCCCTGATTCAATTCTCATCCATGACTGGTCATTCTCCTCCTTGAATCCTGCCTCTAATCACAGATACCTGTGAGACCTTGACAGCACAAGCTCAGACAAGGAAGGCACTCAGTACCTCAGCCTTGTCTGTGCCTGCTGTCAGTATATCACCATCCTCACTGAGCAATGGGTCTCTAATTACCTTACTCAGACTTTTGAACTAATGCAGTGGTAGAAGGTCTTCTTGCCTTCAGTGTCTCTTGCAAGTCTTGATTCCAGCTGAACTTCGGTTTTCCTGGCACCATCCCTGCATGACCTGGGCAATGCTTTTGAATTCCTCTTTTGTAGCCTGTCCCTGCTTCCACCACGTATAGGCTACTTTTTGTATTGGAGCTGGGTCATGACATTCCTGTTTAGCCAAACTGGTCTCCTGAAATGTCTCAACTTCTACAATTCTCTTGGAAAGGAGTGTGGAAGTACAGTGACCAATAACTCAACTATGAGGCATATAAATAAATTATTTTAAGGTAACAGAAAAGCATTGTTCTTAGGAGCTAGGGAAAGCATCTTCCAGAAGTGGGAATAAATGGTAGGTACTTAGCAAAAAACCATAACCTGTTCCTTCCCCTTTCAACCTCATACATTATGAGAGAAACAGGTGCTCAGATACAGCTCATGTGTCTAGTGAGATGGAAGAGGCTAACTGACAGCAAAGGCCTGCCTTGGGTACAGCTATAAAGGAGGAATGACCTGCACTGACTGGCTTACTACCTGATATTTCCCAGACGTTTAACACAATAAAGTCATACTACCTTAAAATCTTGTTCCCTCTGTCTTGACTTTCTTTCTCCAGTTTCAAGGACAATTAATTATATAACAGGAATTAAATTCAAATGTCTTGGTTAACTGAAACTAAGGAAGTTATCATTGCCTGTTAAATTTTATAACCCTTTTCTGTAAGAAATTACTTTAAATGAAATGGCAATTAAATGTATGGTAAAATGTTAGGGTAAAGTAGATTTTATAATGGCACACAGAATAGACACTTACCAATAGATGTTACAGTCCCTAAATGAAATAGAAACATAGCCTCACTGAAATATTTCTGGAAAACTAAATCTGAATTGTTCTTGTCTTTCTAAACCAAGACAAAGATCAATCATCTGTAGAAATTACAATGTTCTTGTTGGAAGTCTGACAGACAGACATAGAGACTAAATTTTCAAAGCAAATACTGTAATCCTATAAATTTAATGTGCACGCCATTAATGATACATTTCCTACTGCTGATACTCTGCAGGACACTACATCATGTGCTGAAAAACCATTTCATTAAAATATTTTGAACTCTATGAAATTATTAATTTACAATATGCCAGTTAATGAAATCTTTTTGAAAGGTTAACATAGTATGTTTTAAAGTTTAAACACCCCATGCAGTTTTGTAGTACTGATGCATAAATAAAATGTGCAAAGAAAATCAAAACATTGGCAAGGAATGCCAAAGTAAATCTATTTACTATTTAGTTTGAATGGAACAGCTTTAACTGTTTGCCAATATCTGCTAAGCAAGCTGGCAGCACTAGAGAACTGCTACCATGCTGTATTGAAATCCCAAATATGTGCAGCACTGAACAATGTCATATTTGTCAGGTTCTAGGACTGCTGTAGTATCCCAAATTCCAAACTTTGTGTTTTTCCATGTGGTGGGACAACTCTTGTCTATGTGGACCAGCCCAACTCCACTGTCTCTTGGAAAGTGATCTCTTCTTGTTATTGTTTCCTTTCCTGTTCCTGTTTCAAAGCTGTGTACATTGTCTGCATTGTATGCGTTTTGCTATGAAAGTAATCTCTGCAGACCAGCAGTGGGAAAACTAGCAGCATGGAGGCACTATTAGTGTTGACAATAAGGGACTGGAGTCTCTTGCCTGTGCTCTTCTGGCTTTCCCTGTGACCAGCAGGGCAGAGCTGCCAGGTATGTGAGCAGAGAAGACAGTACATGAAGTCAAGGAGTGCGTGGAGAAGGGCTACTGAAGGAAGGGGAGCCACAGATCCCAGGTAAATACAGAAAAGGGTCTTAAAGCCCACATCTTGCATTGTCCACCAGCCAGGACTCAAGGATCACATCTCTGCTTTCCATTAGGACCACACTCATGAAGACCAGGAGGGGAGACACAATACCATTTCCTGTTGTACTGCATACAGAACCCGTTCATTATTCACCTGAATATGGCAAGATACATGTCAATACTGTGCCAAACTGGCAGGTTTTGTCACCTCTATGAAACTTTCAGGTGATATCATCTATTATTGATTTGCTCTAGGCAGAGGGCATACACATCGATAGATATAGGGAAAGAAATGTATCCGTGATAAACGTTTATGCCACAGAATAATGTGTGGTAGAAACCTGTGACATCTCAATAAATACCACGTTCATTTTTCTGGTAGATTTTATTACCATTACTTCAATTACTACTCAAATGTAATAGACTCACAGGTGTACTTAGAATAATATTTCCTGGCTTTCCATTGGAAGCAGCTTATTTGAGTGGAAATCAATTAATTTATGCCTAGCGTGGTGGTTTAACCCTGGACAGCCATTCGCTCACTCTGCCCCCCACCCCCCCAAGTGGGATGGGCGAAAGAATCAGAAAAAAAAAGTAAAACCTGTGGGTTGAGACAAAGACGGTTTAATAAAAGAAAATAATAACAACAACAACAACAATAATAATAAATAATAATAATAATAATAATAGAATATACAGAATATACAAAACAAGTGATGCACAATGCAACTACTCACCACCCACTGACCAATGCCCAGCCTGTCCCAAGCAGTGAACCCTCTCTCCATGACTAATTCCCCCCAAGCATGACATCATATGGTATGGAATAGCTCTTTGCTCAGTTTGGGTCAGCTGTCCTGGCCATGTCCCCTCCCAGCCTCTTGTGCATCTGGCAGAGCAGGGGAAGCTGAAAAAGTCCTTGACTAGTCCAGGCACTACTTAGCAACAACTAGACCATTCGTGTGTTATAAACATTATTCTCAGACTAAATCCAAAACACAGCACTATGACAGCTACTATGAAGAAAATTAACTCTACCCCAGATGAAACCAGGACACCCAGTGAAAAACAAGTTGCTATTTAAGAAGATATGTGAAATTTCTTAATCCTTAAAAATAAGTTATCGGAATCTTAAACTTAAAAAATCAGTACATTTTCCACTTCTTGAGGAAACTTCTAGTCATAGAAAAGTGATTGTACTGTAACAAAATGATTAATCTACTTGATGAATTTGGATTTACATGGAAATAAATGGTTCATATCTTTATATCAGTGGTTCAGTAAAGGATTTGTGCTTAGGCTGATCACCATCAACACACATGGCAAAAAATGTTACAGCCAGAAATAACTGAAATTTTGAAAGCAGTGTAGATGGAGAGGTCATTGAAGATGTGGAAACCCTGCTCAGATTTAATAAGAAAGGCTGTTTCCAGCAACTCCACCACGTTCATTTGAATATCTTAAACTCAACATTTGCATGAATAAGGCTTAAAATGGTCAAGGAAAAAGTGTCCTTACTAAGGAGAATAAGGGAAGCCCACAGAAATTCCCTGGTTTGGAAGCCTTTCCAAACTAGATTGAGCCTAAATTTATACAGAAATAGCAAGCAAGTCTTTACACTGTTAGAGTCTCAGAGGAATAGTATCAAAACTGAAATTTCAGTCGACTGGCCCTGCAGTTGGCAACCTTATTTCAGTTTAAAAGAAATAACAAGTTCATTTCTAAACCGCACCCAAATATTTTGCTGTGGAACTATACTTAAGAGATTAAGCTACTGAAACAGAACAGAATGATTCTAGCTATTAAATCCTGTTTTAAATGCCCTTGTGGTCCCTGATCTTCTGTTGTTGTTTTTTTAATCTTCACTCAAGAATTTCTGAAGTACTTTTCTGTATAAATCCACTTTACTGCTGACAGAAAACCTTATAACCTCATTATACAAGAGGGCAAAGGGCTGAAAACAGCAGAACTTGGACCTGGATGCTAAATTCCTAAAGTTAGGCGGTATAGATAGAGTATTAGAATCAGGATTGAACTAGAGCAGTATTTGTTCTACACTTCTAAATCCTGATTGTGTACAACCTTACCATGTGGTGTAGTATTGACACAGTTATTTCCAAAACCACTGTGTTCTTCATATACAGAACTAGCTTTCACATAGAACCACCTAAAACCTAGGCATAACTTTGAATATTTGTTTACTGGTTGTAGTTGGTTAATTAGTTGCACATGTGGAAGTATACATGCATGGGTTTTGCTGTGGACTTTTTAATTTGTTTTAATCATTTTGTGGGCTTCCTATAACACTTTTAGAACAGTGCTTGGAAGCACAGGATTAATCAAATCCTGAAGTTGTTTTTTTTTTTCCTCTCCATATTTTTAATACAAACCTTAGCATTAACTAGAGAAATTTGACAGTTGTAAAGGTTATCTGAATCAAAACTATACGTGACCTCTTTTCCATTCCTAAAAATCCATAAAATCTGTATGTATGCACATTGTAGTATTTGCTTCTATAATTTTAATGCAATATTATCTGAACATGAGATAAGAAAAAAATGTATAATGTAATTTACTCTTCTGTTTTCCTAGTCTTTTTGTCCCCAAAATGTTTCTCCCCCATGAAAATATTTCTTTAAACTAGAAATACTAACACCTGACATCCTTTTTCTGTTTCAGTGTTTTGAGTAACACTCTTTCAGCACTCCGTTCCATCTAGCACATCCCCTTAGTTTCATGAAAAATAGAAAGAGCAATCTGTCTGTTATTTTTACAGGAGAGAGGCATTTTGGCAGCCTTACAAAATACTCTTTACTCAGGAGACTACTACCTGCATGTCCCTGTCTCAAGTGACTTACTTAGCTTACAGAAGCATCCAAATTTGAACTGTTTGAATTTTTACTCATAACTAATGAGACTATATCAGACACCTAAAATAAAATGTTTGTGAGCTAGTTGTGAGATAAGGTGAAGCTTAGACTACATTGGAAAACTTTCTAGTCAAATGTTTATATAGAAGTGCATTGCTGTCTTAATTTTCTTTTTCTTTTGATCTTCACTTTTGATCATCCTTTATACTTCGATAATATGCTTTTATCAAAACCATTTTGTATGTTGTCATGTACATTTTCAAGACATAAAACCACAGTTAGAGAAAATGGCAGATAAGTAGTTTTCAATCACCTTTAATGGAAAAGGGAGTATAAAACCAAGTTCTTCCTTCTGTTCATCATTACACAGTTAGTAGACAAAATGGCAAACCAAAAGTAGTACTTCATGAAACAAAGCTAATCCATGCACTCAAATGATTGGTCATGATTTTGAAAGGATCTAACAAGCCGATGTAATAGCTAAGAAAGTGAGATATGCCCCATTTCATAATTTCTATTCCTATGTTTCCTGTGTTTAATTTCTAATTTTTTCTCCTCTTTTTATTACAGCCTGGAGTATTCTGCTTGTTTATAGAACTGTTTATAGAAGTGCTGACAGTAGAACATTCTAACATAGGTCAATTTTCTTCTTTTTGCATAATTTTTTACATGAACTACAATTCCTACATTGTATAGGGATGCTTTCCCTTGGTGCTTCCAACTGCAGTACAGCTGAGTACAATTAATTTTCTGTCATTTTCCATATCATCAGCTAAATCTTGGCATTATGGAACCATATTTGTTGTTGTGCACTAGTTAATTTTCAGTCTTATCAGACATTCTTTGTTCTTATCACCCTAAGAAGGAAATGTCATAGTTTATGTTTTTATTTCCTCGCAATTAGGAAAGAAAAATAAGTGAGAATGTTGCTTCTGTAAAAGAGATTTTTTTGTGGAAAATGTTTCAATTTCTGGATTATAGAATTTTGAACTTTTTCATTAAAAATGATGTTACATATGCATTTTGAGCTACTTCATTATTTTCATTTAATGCCTACTCTAACTGTAATGCAAAAGAACCCTAAAGAAAATAAAAATAATTGAGTGGTTTCAAGTTAGCACTAGCGAAAGTGTTTTTTTTAATGTCAAAATGTTCCTTCTTTTTGCTCTAATAAAATCATTTTAGTGAAAGATGATCCAAAACCCAGCTAAAATCAAATCAAATGTATTATGGTATCAGCATAAAATATGTTTTACCACCAAGAGACTAGTAAGTAGCATAAAGGTCTTCAAATAAAAATTCACGCAAAGGTTATCAATTCCAGACAAAAATTTCAAAACTTTTGTGAAAAGATCACATTTTGTAGGAGGGGAAATGTTTTCATATCACACCATATTAACGTGTGTGTTTGTACTCTTGAGACTGCACACAAATAGCCAAATTAGATACAACCATAAGTATTTAAAATATTTTTTTTCTTTTAGTTCATTTTCTTGCATACATATTTTTTAGTAAAGGATTAACCATCTGAAGTAATACAGTCTACAACCTCTGCTATTTCTACCAGCATTTTTATTGAACAAATGCTTAGAAATCTTAAAAATACTTGTGACTGTTTTAAAAGTAATTATAAATGACATTTGGAGTTTTTATGCTGAAGGGAAATTTACAGGATATGACCAAGGACACAAATTAATTTAAATGAAAAGCAGAACTCTTTAGAAATGAGTCTTGCATAGATAACAGTTAGAAAATGAATCATTGTTATTTGCTTTTAATAGTTTAATTTAAAGGTCAAATTCTACTTGCTCTGCTACTTTAAGCAATGTAAGTCATGGCTCCATGTCCTTTCTGCTTCAAATATATGCTGCTTAACATTGGCAAAAGTTGGACTCTGATTCTCTTCTCCTTTCAAGACTAAATTAGGAATAAGCAATGAAGTCCAAGAATGTACATGGACTGTTCTAAAATTGGTGTCATTCACACAAGGATTGGTGCAAGGACAGTAGAAGACGCACAATGGCTTTTGCTAGTCCTTTCTTTGTTTATCAGTACTTAAGTTTTACAGTTTACATAACTTGAGTTCATTGTAAACATTTACAAACATTTAATTTAATTAAGGTAAAAATTTAGTTTCTCAAAATTTTTTTGCATCTATTAATTTTGTTCATTCCTTTGATGAAGAAAGCAACTGGTTTTGTTTGTTTGTTTGTTTTATTTTTAAATGACCATTAGTGTACCCTTCTCAAAGAAAAAAGAAACACCACAAAGTTAGATTAAACATTGAGAAGTAACAAGTATTACTTAGCTTTAGAGATTTTTTTTTCATTACCCTGAGAAGACAAATCAAGTCTGCTGAAACAATAAAGATCTTTTTTCTATAGTGTCCAGTAGTCCAAATCTTGTCTTTATGTGAACTATGGTGCACATTTTGAAAGTTTGTGTTTTGTAGATAAAATCCTGATTCTACTGTACTCTCTTGTAAGTCTCAATAGATTGATTTGAGATCTTAATTTAATATAAATTATGCTTATCACATTCATATCAGCATCTTTGTTTTAATTGTGAAGGTAATTTAGTGAATTTAAGGACTTTGTGTTTTCTATTACTTCTTTTCTGCACACTTCACTCATGCCTCATCATATTTGTAGGTAATTATAATTTATCAGTCATATTGTTCTTTCTGTATTTGAAACCTAGTTTTGAACATACTTTTTGGAAAGCCAATATCCACATCGAATTGAATTTGAAATATTATGATATTATGCAATTTTATGATGCAAACAAATAAAGTCAGGCACTTTTTCAAAATTTCACAAGTGTTGATTTCAGTGTGGTGGGTTTTTTACTGACTGTAAACCTTTCTATGACATACAGTGACATATTTTCATAGAAACAGATTGTTCTTCAAGAAAAAAAAAAGACTTTGGCATGCAGTGTTTGCTATCAGAAAACCTAGTAATTGTATTCTGTCATCACAAGCAGAAAGGAAAAATGGCAAGTTTATTAGCGAAGGAGACTATGATAAGGTTGCCTTAGTTTTCAAAGGTGGTTATAAAAAAGTGTTGACAATTTGTGTAAATGGTATTTTCTTTTTAAAAATATTTTAAGTTTGAAATGCCATTATCAAGACATTGTTTTCCCACTGATGTCTCTTTCTATTTTAGCAAATGCAATGCACAAAGGTAGAAATTTTTAAAAATGTATCACTGCTATGAATGTACTACAGGGATACTAGATATAGGATGTAAATAACACATGGGGGAAAGGATTATTTAGTTTCTGATTAAGGAATTTTGGAGAAGATACTCAGAAATAATTTCAGTGATACCCATGTATCGAATATAAATGGAATCAATGGAATTCTGTAACATCTGAGTCTCACAATCATGGGAGAAGTTTGTTCAAATTCTCTTCCCGTTGCCACTTATACATTTAACCAGCATGCAAGGAGTGACTGATAGGGCACATATAAAATGTTTATGGAATAATGAATATGAAAATTGTCAAGATAAATCAAGGCTAAGGTGTTTATTAAATTGGAAACTCCACAAATTTTCTGCAGTCAGAGACTTTCACTGAATGCTGAATATAGCTAAGATGTCTTCTTGATCATTTTAAGTTTCTGTTCCTTGGATGAAGTATTTCAATATGCATTCAGAGGAGGGGAGGCTGTCAGACAAATCGGGCAATGTCTTGACTGCCCTTATTGTTTCTTTTTTTAATAGATTTTGACACTGCTGCTCATCAGAGTAGTTACTGGTCACTTCTCACACAAAATCAAATACAGATTCCATTGTAGGTTTCTGGCCCTTGATACTGACAAGCAGACAAGTAACTGCTTATAAGAACCACATATGAAGTATTTAATCCACTTTGTTTATGCAGTACTTAAATAGAATTTCTGCTTAGGTAT
The DNA here is from genome assembly GCA_017310255.1 of Butorides virescens. Taxonomy (NCBI): domain Eukaryota; kingdom Metazoa; phylum Chordata; class Aves; order Pelecaniformes; family Ardeidae; genus Butorides; species Butorides virescens. The sequence continues at coordinate 78,452 of JADKXX010002903.1, forward strand.
TTGGTCCCTTGCAAGGACTCAGAGAGACATAAATTTTGTGGATTGATTTGTCAGCAGTGTATTTCAGGATTAGGCAAAATCTTATTAGAAAGCTAGCAATGTAAATCACAGCCTACATTATTAAAAAGTTAATAATGTAAATTAGAACTTACATATTGACAAAGCAACCCATTTCCCTGGCTATTAATTAAATGCACACTGGTCCTTATTATCAGGTCCATTAGTTTTCATATGCAGAATTTTTTGCCTTAATTAATTTATGTTCTTTTTAATTTTGAAAACAGTATTTTTTCACCTTTATGTAATACATGCTGGCAATGAGGCATGTTGTACATGCGCCAGTGCCATTTGATGACTTTTTTCCTATGAGTGTTGTCAATCCTCAAAGCAGGCTTGTGAGACAGTAATTGAGTGTTCAAAGCCATTTCACAGATTCAAATACCCAGTCCTCAGTGAAAACTTGTTAGAATTAAGGTGCTTAGATACTTGATTTTCATGAGTCTGTATTGATTCAGGTCAGCCTTGAAAGACAGGGGATCTAAACTTTGTTTTAGAAACTTAACAATGCCAAAAGGTTCCTAGTGGGATTCTCAGAATGCACCCAACTCCTGTCAATTTCAGCTCCAGTACTATTTCTGTCTCAGCATATGGAATTGAAAGTTGGAAGTCCACCTAAGACACAAGCAGATGTCTAAATGCCTTTTGAAGAAAATGCCTGAGGAAAACACAAAATATTAAAATGCAACAGATTTCTAACAAATGCCAACAGCCACCAGAGAGGTCAACAACTCATTATCTCTAAAGTTAGGTTGAAAAGAGAATAACTGTATCTCATATTGTGGTAAAAACAGAGCCCAAGTATCTGCTGTGGCAGGAGGGCTAATAAACAACAACCATGAGGCCATACAGCATCTGTGAGAATGCACAGGCATGCCTGGCTGGAAGAGTTGCTCATAGGGAACCCATATGAGACTTTACAACACAGAAGACATACAAAGAAAAGGGAAAGATAGGAGCATGAAATATTTCATGTGGCTCTTTTTGGTTTCTTCTGACACCACAGGAGGGAGTCAGATTTAAACCCAAAGGGAGAAGCAGTGGCAGGGCAGTTCCAGCCCTGATGCTTTTCCTTGGCACACCACAGCAAAGGCTACACAAAAATCTCTGCAATGGACATCTTGGTCAGTGTTTGTTCTGCACCTGGGTTATCATAGAATCATAGAATGTTTTGGGTTGGAAGGGACCCCTAGAGGTCATCTAGTCCAACCCCCATGCAGTGAACAGGAACACTGTTAACTAGATAAGGTTTCTCAGGACCCCATCCAACCTGGTCTTGAATGTTTCCAGGGATGGGGCCTCCACTACCTCTCTGGGCAACCTGTTCCAGTGTTTCACTACCCTCATTGTAAAGAATTTCTTCCTTATATCTAGTCTAAACCCACCCTGTTTTAGTTTAAAACCATTGCCCCTTGTCCTGACACAGCTGGCCCTATAGGCTCCCTTTAAGTACTGAAAGGCTGCAATCAGGTCTCCCCGCAGCCTTCTCTTCTCCGGGCTGAACAAGCCCAATTCTCTCAGACTGTCGTCGTAAGACAGGTGCTCCAGTCCTCGGATCATTTTGTACTCCCTCCTCTGAACCCGCTCCAACAGTTCCCTGTCCTTCTTGTGCTGAGGGCTCCAGAGCTGGATGCTGTACTCCAGGTGAGGTCTCACCAGAGCAGAGTAGAGGGGCAGAATCACCTCCCTCAACCTGCTGGCCATGCTCCTCCTGATGCAGCCCAGGGTACAGTTGGCCTTCTGGGCTGCCAGCACACATTGCCGGCTCATGTCCAGCTTTTCATCCATCAGTACCCCCAAGTCCCTCTCGGCAGGGCTGCTCTCGATCCTTTCTTCCCCCAGCCTGTATTGATACTGGGGGTTACCCCGTCCCAGGTGCAGGACCTTGCACTTGGCCTTGTTGAACCTCATGAGGTTTACACAGGCCCACCTCTCCAGCTTGTTCAGGTCTCTTTGGATGACATCCCATCCTTCTGGCGTGTCAACTGCACCACTCAGCTTAGTGTCATCTACAAACTTGCTGCGGGTACACTTGAGCTCACTGTCTACATCACTGATGAATATATTAAACAGCACCGGTCCCAGTACGGACCCCTGAGGTACACCACTCATCACTAGTCTCTATCCGGACACCGAGCCATTGACCACTACCAATCCAGCCAGTTCCTTATCCACTGAGCAGTCCACCCATCAAATCCATAGCTCTCCAATTTAGACAGAAGGCTGTTGTGGGGGACCGTGTCAAAGGCTTTGCAGAAGTCCAGATAGATGACATCCATTGGTTTTCCTTTGCCCACTGTTGTTGTCACACCATCATAGAAAGCCACTAGTTTCCTCAGGCAGGACTTGCCCTTGGTGAAGCCATGCTGGCTATCTCAAATTACCTCCCTGGCCTCCATGTGCCTTAGCATAGCTTCTAGGAAGATCTGTTCCATGATCTTCCCAGGCACAGGGGTGAGGCTGACAGGTCAGTAGTTCCCAGGGTCTTCCTTTCTACCCTTTTTAAAAATGGGCACCATGTTTCCCTTTTTCCAGTCACCGGGTACTTCACCTGACTGCCATGACTTTTCAAATATCATGGAGAGTGGCTTGGCAACTACATCGGCCAATTCCCTCAGGACTCTGGGATGTATCTCATCAGGTCCCATGGACTTATGTGCGTTCAGGTTCCTCAGGTGGTCACAAACCTGATCTTCTCCTACAGTGTGAGTGGTTCTACCCTCTTGGTCCCCCTCATGCTGTCCATCAACTTGGGAGGGGTGAGGAGAGAGGTTGCCAGTGAAGATTGAGGCAAAAAAGTTGTTGAGTACCTCAGCCTTCTCCTCATCTTGCCAGTCTTGGCAGTCTCACTCATCAGTGGGGGTACGCTTTCTTTAACCATCCTTTTCTGGCTGACATACCTGTAGAAGCCCTTCTTATTATTCTTTGCATGCCTTGCCAAGTTTAGTTCCAGCTGCTCCTTGGCCTTCCTGACCCCATTCCTACACAACCGGGCAGTGTCCCAAACTCTTCCCAGGTTACTTGTCCCTGCTTCCACTGCCTGTGCAGTTCCCTCTTCCTCCTTAGTTTGACCAGCATCTCTCGTCTCAGCCATGACGGTCTCTTTCCTTCCGTGCCCGATTTCTTACACCTGGGGGTTGAGAGCTCTTGCACTCTGTGGATCACATCCTTAAAGATCTGCCAGCTCTGTTCTGTTCCCCTGTCCCTGAGGACCGTTTCCCAGGGAGTCCTTCTGACTATCTCCTTGAGGAGCTGCAAGTTTGCTTTCCTAAAATTTAGGGTCTTGACTATACTCTTTGCTATTCCCATTTCCCTCAGGAGCATGAGCTCCACCAGTGCGTGGTTACTGCAGCCCAGGCTGCCTCCGATCTTGATGTCTCTGATGAGCTCACTTGCTTTTGTGACCACCAGGTCCAGTATCACATCACCTTGGGTAGGGGTGTCTATTACCCGGCTTAAGAAGTTGTTCTCAATGTATTCTAGGAACCTGCTGGATTGCCTACAGCTTGCTGTATTACTTTTCCAGCAGATGTTGAGGTGGTTGAAGTCCCCCAGTAGAATGAGAGCCTGCGAGCGCGAAGCCCCCTGGAGTTGGAGGAAGAATGCTTCATCAGTTGGCTCCTCTTGATCTGGCAGCCTGTAGTAGACACCAACCACCAGGTTCCCTTTGTTGCCTCTCTCTCTGATTCTTACCCATAAGTTTTCAACCTGCTCGTGGCTATTCTTCAGGGACATCTCTTCACACTGTAATGAATTCTTGATGTAAAGGGCAACGCCTCCGCCCCTCCTTCCTCGCCTGTCCCTTCTGAACAGCCTGTAGCCATCAATAGCTACATTCCAGTCATGGGATTCATCCCACCAAGTCTCTGTAATGGCAATCAGGTTGTAGCTTTCTAGCAGCACGGTAGCTTCCAACTCCTCCTGTTTCCCATGCTGCATGCATTTGTATAGAAGCATTTAATCTGAGCTGTTGGCCTCATTACCTTAATAGCAGAACACCCCTCGTTTCCCTTGAGGTGTTTCATGGGCATTTCCTTGTTGGCTCCTACTACCTCAGGAGCCTCCGGCTCACCTCTGCAAGACTTTGACTGTGCTGCAGTGTCCCTGGCATGCTGCTGGGCAGTGGGTTGAGGGCTCATACTAGCGCCCATCCCTCTAATCATTGTGTGTCATCCCTTAGCTTGTTGTAGGCAAGCCTGATAGGCTCCCCCTCCCCCTTTGCATCTAGTTTAAAGCCCTGTCAATGAGCCCCGGAAGCTCCTGGGCAAAGATCCTCTTCCCCCTTTGAGAAAACTGGCTCCCATTTGATGCCAGCAAGCCTGGTGCTGTGTAGGCCATCCCATGATCAAAGAACCCAAAGTTGTGGTGGTGACACTAGTCAAGGAGCCGTGTATTAGTGAACTGAGTCTACCTGTTTCACCCAATGTTGCTGCCCACCACCGGAAGGAGTGAGGAAAAAATACCAGGTTCCTTTACTAACCGTGCCAAGGTCTTGTGGCAAAATATGTCTCTTGGGTGGTAGGGACAGAAGAGATGCAAGTTAATCTTTGGCATAGGTAAATCACTTACAGTCAATGTTAAATAGAGTAAACTTCTTTAGCTCTCCACACTTTTAAATTAGAAAGCTACCAAAACTACTGATAGTTTCACAAGTGGTGTTTACTACATTTTAGGCTTGTGATCTAAAAACAAAGGAGAAATCCAAAGGAAAAGACAACCTAAACTGGAAATATAGAACGCATTGACAGAAGCTACTGCTTTCTCACTGTCCCAAAGCATGAGGTGCAAACTGCATAAAATCACCCTGAATCTATCAGGCCAAAAGAGAGCTGGAACTTTTTGCATCACAACAGTCAGGCTGAATTTAACACATTTTTAACTTCAGTGAAATTGATTCAGAAATTAGGTGAATGTGACTTTTGGTCTCCATGCACTACCAGCCACTTACTATATTCCACTTTGAAGTTTACTTTAGGAATGAATTCAGAAAGCACTGTTGGCTTTTGTTGAAAGAAAAACAATTACAGTCATTTAATCCCACTCAGCTGAATAAAAATATAGTTGTTCACGCATATTTGTGCACCACATAAGTGTGTTCTGATATGTCTTGTAATTTTTGATAATAGCTTTGATTAATAGATATCCCAAAATAAAAATCATCAGCTTAGAGAAAGTTATCTTCTAAATCTCAAATGGTATTCCTTAGATCTACAGCAGTAAAATTCCAATGTAAATGATAAAGTATATGCATAATCTTAGAACAGAGTGTCAATTAAGTTTACCGGAAATTAGAAAGAAAATCATAAAAACATTAGTAAATTGTTATTACTGAGGAAAACAGTTTAGACAAAAATATTTTCTGTAAAAATTAACTTTTTACTTCCTTTATGGCTTGTCTTGTGTTGAAGAAGACACTCAAAAAGATTTTTACCTGAGTGGCTGTGAATGTGGTTTGGCTCTGATTATAGTTATTGCAAAAATGTATAGACTAGAGAGGTAAATAGTGGGAGATGGTCCTCCAGAAAGAAGAAAGGAAAAGGCCAGACCAGAAGAGAAGTGAGGATAGGAATACAGAGAAAAACTTGACAGAGGGCTTGTAGTGGAACGGGTATTTGGAGCAGGCGGGCAGACGTGATTGAACACAACCTGTGGGAGAAAGAGTCACAACTGGAAAGTGGAACATCTGTTCTTCCTTCTAAATTGTTCTGCTTGGCCCTTGGTACATAAATAGGTTTCACACACACACACAAAAGAAAAAAAAAAAAAGGATATTGTTTGCTTTTTTACTGAGTTACAGTGGGATTGTTACATGTGGTGTGCAATATCAATGAAATGCTGTACATAAAATTTTAAGGCAAGCAGCATCCTGCATATTCTGCCACCAAGCTCATTCATCTACTGCCAAGCCATCTGAATTATTTACTGAAAAATTATATTATATATATTTTGTTTACAAATTGAAGAAATCAGGGGTTAGTCTGACTGAATTACAACAATGCACATTTTTTCCTCAAAATTTACTGTACTGGGAACTATTCTGGTACCAGATTGTGCAGCTCATAGTAGATAGACAATATTGTGTTTAAAATATCTCTCCAAACCTCTGCAATCATCTCAATAATATAACTGACATAATTGCTAATAGGTTTTTAAAAACATAGCTGAAACACAGCAGTGGTCTGTACTAAATGCTGGACTGAGTTGGGAACATTCTGATTAAATACATTTATTTAAGAAGTACATTTTGGACTATGGAGTGATTTGCAAAGTTCTTGCTAGGGAGACAACAGGCTGAAGGTAGAGGTCACTGGTCTACCCAGTTCAAGTAATTTCCTATTCTCCAAGAGTTTTAAAAGTCTCTCTTAATGATCCTTATTGGAGATATGCCACTTTTTGACCATTCTTTTACTGGTCCACAGAATAATACTTTAGGATTGTATCTAGGAAGTGGAGGCTATATGTTTAGTATCCTATGATGTCTTATTCAGATGGCTGCAGAACAAACACACTGAACTAGGGACTCCCATATGCTCGCTGAATGCCCAGAATACCAACTTGCTAAGTGGCTTAATTGCCATTCCGGGGATAAGAGCTTTCTCCCTCTCAAAAGAAGTGACAGGCCATTATTTCACTCTAATATAGGCTGGGAAAAACATGGAAATTGAGAACATTTCCATAAGAATGTTAAATACTATCTTTATTATAGTGCATATTTGTTATATGCCGTCTTTTTCACTATTGTCGTAGGCAAGAAATCAATTTGAAAGGTGCAGGAAAAGCAACTTCACGCACAGGTTGCAGGCTAAGTAGGAGGGTTCACATCAGCGTTTTTGAAAATGACAACATTCTCACTTGTCAATGCGTGCAGTAACAGTGAGAAATCCATCTGGCAGAAGATAACTGTGAAATTAGTAGAAAATGGATTTCATAGTTTCTATGAAAATTTTAAACTCTTGTGTGTTCCCTTCAGACTTAAAATAATTTTCAATGGGGAATAATTAAAGGAAGCACAGTAATATGCCATATTTGCATTTGTAGTCATCTGGAATAGTAACAACAACATTTTACAATTTCTTAGGGGGTTCTGACATTCTTTTTTAATTTTCATGACACTCACATTTTTATCCTGTCTGAAAATCCTGCGCAAGTCACTGGTCCAGCTTCCCTACTGAAAACTAGTATTGCTCCTCAATTCCAGTGGAGACGTCGTCTGTCTTGGTATGCCATCATCTGGTTGTTTTATCACACCCACTTCCAGATTATTCCACCTCTCTTCACAACTGTCAACCCTTGTGCCCTGAGCATTAGTTGCACTGTTTTGACACCTGTGTCATATATATGCACAGTTTCTCCTCTATGCTGAAAATATGCATACAGTAACAAGCAACAAGCAACAAGGCCTGTTCTCTGCTCCTGGGTTTCACGTGTGGGATGCAGGTGGCTGATCTATCATCTGCTGTCAAGAGCAGTAAGGAGTCTGTGGAGCTTCCCTGTATTCAAAGACTCAATCATCCGTATGGAGACCCGTACAGAAAAGGGGAAGAAGTACTGTGGGACTAAGTGGTGAGTTCACTTTCACAACTAACAGTGCATGCATCAATATCTTAGCCCTATTCACAGCATATAGTTTGCTGCCTGAGTCTCATTTGTGGATCAGGACAGAGCTGACTGGTCCTCCTGTTACTACCACCAATGCTTTTGTGTAAGTAATACCGTTCAATTTATTTTAGTAATGATCTTTGAATTAATTTCAATTAATTTCCCATCATATCAAGGCACTTAAGGCAAGTGTCTACCTTTAAGCAAATGATTAGCTGCACTACATTCAAAGCATGACTAATCACACTCTAACAAGGTTTAAATACTTCTTTGAACCCGACCTTAATTTTTACACTACAATAACAACTGTAAGTGACTACTGTTCTCTTTACAACAGCATGGGAAAAACGTTCTGCAAGAAAAGGCTTGAGGCATTTAATAATCAGGCTTTTCTCCATGTTATCAGAGGGAACAAGATCGCTCTTGCATCCTCCATCTACACAAAGTTCCTGTGACACATGACTACTAGAATCCAGCATTTAACTGTTGGTCCGTGAAACACTAATATCAGTGGAGCTCTACAAACAGCTGAACTAGAGTTGGCTGCTTATCTTAAAATTCCCTTTAAAATATTATCACCACTATGGAGAAAAAAATCAGAAAAATTTACTGAAAAGCTCATACTAATAATAATGCCTGGTAATTATGTATTTGTACAATATGCAAGGTCTTTCTGTATTTCATGTTTCAAAGCAAGAAGAAGCATAAAATCATTTAGCCATGGACATATAGGCACACAAAAGTAGCTGCATTGACAATAAGGTATGTAAGGATATTGCTTTCTAGCTATGGTGGCAGGCAAATACTGTGATTTAATTTTTGTTAAAGTTATCCAATAATTCCAGTAACAGTACATGCTCCATGTGAATCAAATAACCCATCCATAACACTTGCCTGCCTCTAAGTATTTGTAATGGATTATGTTTTAAAAATAGGTTTGATTAACCTTGCATAGAATGTACGTTTCACGGTCACCCTTTTTTTCAAGGTTGCATTTGTTTGGATCTGATGTTGACAAGGTTACACAATTGCAGCGTCGCAGTACAGTTTGGAAGGGCGTGCTACTGTAGCCTCATTAAAAGGATTCTAAGCATTCACACCAAATCCTGATTTTATTGTCATGGCACTAGCAAAAATTCTTGCCTGAAGAATATACCACTGCTTTGTTGATTTTCCCTCACCCTTCCTCTTTGAAATTCTACTCATTTTTTTTCTCCCACAATGTACACTTAAATGCAGTTTTATAAGATCCTCAGTAATTAGATATACCATTCTTTTGCCAAAACAATAAAGCACATTTTCAGCTATTTTTTCATACCCTGCAAGCCTCTCAACCACACTTTGAAATTCAAATTACTTCCCTTGCACCCCTAATCTTCATTTTATACATCTTTGCAGCACACATGGAAAATGGTCCTCCTTGCCAACATCACAGTGCACTCGAAGGTATTATCCAAATCTTAGCATCACACCCCTGCTTTAGCTGTTTACTCAACTGAAGCTGTCTGTGCACACACGCCTGCATATGCTCGAATGAAGAGTCCAGTTCAAACACATATTTAATAATAAACTCATTCAGTTCAAGACTGTGCATCTTTACTTAAAAAGGTATATCTTAGTTTCTTTAGTGGTCCACCTGAGCATTGAAGATGGACTACAGTGCATGAGCATTAGAGAACTGCCACAAAAAGGGGAAAAGAAAGAACAGGTTTTTTTCTACACATCCCATTGAACATAAGCCCCTCTGTAGCCCAAGACACATGGGATCGGAAGGAGGAAGCACAAGGTTGTTCAAAGCTGTGTAAGTGCAACCTTGGTCCCATCCTCACTGTCAGACCAACCATCTGGGGGAAAGGAAGAGGAAGGAGTTGCACATTGACTTCCTTACACTGCATAAAAGAGATTGTGATGACCCATTTGTTTAAATCTTTATGGTCTATTGTGAATGCGATATTCTTAACTAATTATTGGGTATTGGATATGCTGGGGCTCCTGAATATATTAATTGTTTGATAGAAAATAAATAAATAAATAAAGTTCAGAAAGTAAATATACAATTTTCCACATTTTAAATGAGTCCCCATGCTCTTCTATCTTTTTACTTCTATTCACATTGATTTCAGTGGAAACAGAATTGGTCTCTTGACAAAGATAACTGGCCTTCTTGCTGTCCATTTCTTTGATATGTGAATGACTAAAATAAGGCTATAACACCTTTCTCCCGCCTCTTTACACCTCAGTACTGAGGCAGATACTGGCGGAAGCATTAGTTAAAGGTTCATAAACATTTCTTCCTTAAATCTCAGTTTTCTTGGGTATCTAAGTTAGTCATAATTTTTTCCTGGGGAGTGAAACTGGCCCACAAAGTCAGTCAGGGAACAGTTAATAATCTATTCAGTTAAAAGAAACTTGGGGAAAGCTGAGTGAGGTAGAAAGTATGCCTGTGTTTATATAGGGCTAAATACACACACATACACAAACACTAATGCACACAGTATAAATAACAGGTATGTTCTGATGTAAAGTGTCAGAATGACAACCTCTTTAAATTCTTTTAAATGCTTAATGGGAGCAGAATCTGCCCATTTAGATATTCAGTGGCATGAAAAGTGCTAGCTGTTGGACACATGAATAAGATTCATGTTGACAGCTGTTTATAGCTATTTTGGCTGCTATTTATAAAGGGGGGGGGATACAAATCTGTCTGTGTCAGCCTAGATGTTTTGATTCCACTATTGCAGGTGATGGTGGTAACCTATTACATGTGGTAGGTGCTCGATAAATTAAGCATAGCGTCATCACCAAGGGGTGCCTGCTCTATTATCAGCACAGACTGTCTGAAGCTGCTCTGAGGAGTGCGGTTCACAGCCATTAGTGTATTCTTCTGTGTTTTTTGGTTAGATCTTGACAGTTACACTACAACTGTCAAGTTTCAGTCCATCTCCCACAGTTGCTTTCACCAGCTTGGAAAGCATGTGTCAAAAGTACGTCAGAAAAATGTTAATTTCTTGTAGCCTATTATTTCCATGATTTGCAGAAAACATCCCAATAGATCTTCATGTTTAGGAAAGTAAAATTCAGTGATGGAGAGAACCTGTAGTAGTAAATTTATCAAGATACCTTTTCATTTACCTCTTTTTTAAAATGATATCCAAAACTTACTGTAGGTGAATGTTCTATGCCAAGGCATTTTTTCTGATATCCAGACTATATTTCTAATGAATTTATTATTTTTATTACTCTTTGAAATATTGTCTTGTATTATGCTAAATACCTCCTTCTCCTCCTTCTGACGCTGCTAGCCCTAGTGAGTTGAGAGACCACAGCACAGATATAATCTGTTTTCACTAATAAATTGGGTCCGTTCCAATAGCCATATCCTGCACTCATGCAGCAAGAAATATCTTTCCTTTCCTGTGCTCATAGACATATGAAATCTTAATTTACCAACAGCAAATACTGTCAATATACATGGCTGCCACATGAGTTCACAAACTGGTGTGTGAAAATATCTATATTTCTAAATGGGAAAAAGCCATTAAATCCTGGTTTTTTTGTAAGACATATCAAATAATTTAAATATTTTTTCAAATTTTCTTATTCTATGTCTCTTTATGTGTATTTTGCACAGTGTCCCTAACCACAACAAGTCAGCGCATTGAGTTTTGATATATAACTATTACTCACCAAATGTGGGAATGGACTTACGGCTTAGATGATAACTTTCCTCACCAAGTGCTTCATGTGGACCTGGTTTTCATATTGGCTAGTGGTGTACTAAACCAGTGAAATAAAATCTCATGTACAAATAAGAGGACTCATTTGCATAATCAAACAAAACTAAGAGCAATCTGGAAAAAAAAAATTTAATCACAACGAGAAATCAGGCCAGCAAGTCATTATGAAGTCCTTCATATTTGTCCTGAATCTAAGCCAAATTTCTACAATGCCTTTATCTAAGTTGTCTACCTCAAGTCATTCCTTCTGGCTTTACATAGAAAAATTTGCTGTTCAGTGTGATCACATTGTTAGAATTTGGCAGCAGCTCATCTTGCTTAGCAAAATTTATTAGGAATAGGAAATTTTAAAACAAAGAATGGAAAAAATTAAGCAATTTGGTGTAAATATGCCCATTTTGATGAGAAAATGCTCCTGAAAATAATTAAAAGAAATAGATTCAGGAATGTAACTTTTTTTTTTTTTTTTTTTTTAATTATCGAAGTGTCTCTGTACTGCAGCTAAAAAGGGATTGTATAGACTACCAGTTTAGCAGTAATTGCACTAACTACTCAGCCTAGAACTGGTTAAAAGGCCTCAGTACGAGGGGCTGTCTGAAAATGTCCTCACTCCAATATTGTGCCAAATTAATATACTGGTTTTGAGACTTAAGTTGCACAGTGCTACCTGGACTCATTAAGCCATCTGATAAGCTCCTTGCCCTTGATACCTGCTTGTCACAGGGCAATTAAAGCTCTGAAACCAAAAGATCAATTTTCACAGAAACTGGTGTTTGAATCACTATGAGGAATATCGAGTTCTGCTATCCCTTTTCCATGTAAGAAGAGTATTACAACTATAATTTCTGATCTTATTACTAATGCTTCAGTTCCATGCAAACAGTATCTAGTCTAACACTCACAATAACGTACACAGCCACCTTCACACATTAATTGACCCTTTATTGCATAGCTGACACCTTTCCAGCCATCAGAGACCATGGGTGGCAGCACCCATGTACCACCTGGGTGGCGACCAGGGAAGGGCTCCTACATTGCTGACATGGGGCAGCTGTGACTGACACCATGTACGTCTCTCTAGCAGACTTCAGGATTCAAAGGAAGGACTTGCATGCCTCTGTGCCAGGTCTGCTGTCTCCACACTACAACAGGCCCTTCGAGACATAAAAGTAAAAAAACAAACCTGCAAACACAAGCAAATGCCTAATGCAATCTAGTACTTGTCAGTTGGTTCATAGTTTCCAACTTAAATACTCCACTGAAGGACTCTACACAAGGCATGGACGTATTCTGACCTTGGTTTTGCATTGCTTTAGGCCCATGAGATTACAACTACATGACTAAGAAACAATTAGGGAGAAACCATGACAATGATTTCATTTAACTGTACCTATGTAAAAATTCTATAATAGCTAGTCATTCATGATCCCTCTGTAACCATCAGTGAACGCCCATTCCCTGAGAATATGTAATTCAACCCTACAGTAAATATCTAATATATAAGGTTTGTCCTTTGGCTATGAATAGAGTCTTGCTTGGATAAAATGCCAAAAATTATCTGGTGATTTAAACTTTATTCTTGTACAACCATTTCTGGGACCCATTAGAATGGAAAGTTCCCACATATTAGAATTTCAGAATAAAGAAAAATATTGTTCAGAATAATAAACAGCTATTTTGTGAAGCCTTCAGTTTGATTTCATGAGGAGAACAAGGGAACTAATTAAATTTGAAGAGTTGCTGATGACTAGTTAAGAACTATAAATAATGAGTTAAATAAAATCCAGTGACAGGGAGTTTGTTTACAGATAGTTTTAATCCTATGGGGAGAAAAGACTAAATAATATTTTGTGTCATTTTTTTTGAAGTATGACAAACAGTCATTCTTTCCCCTCCTCACCGGATTGTATCTTTTGTTTAGCTGTTATTGTTAAATAAAATTTAACAATAAAAATTGTTTGTAAAATAATTTAGACTGAAAAAGACTTTGGGGGGTCAGTTGGTCAAAACACTTGCTTAAAACAAGGTTAACTAAAGGGCCTTGCCTGCCTGAGTTGAATATCCCTAATGATGGAGGTTTCAGAGCTGCTCTAGGCACCTGTTCAGTGTCTGACTACCCTCACTTGTGAAGAATTTTTTCCTTATGTCAGGTCAGAATTTCCCTTGATGCAAAAGGCAGTTGTTGCCCCTCATCCTTTCACTGTGCAGCTTGGGAATAATGTCTCTGTCTTCTCTGTAGCTGCCCATTAACCAGTTGAAGATTGAGCTAAGTTCCTCCTCAACCTGCCTCCCTCCAAACTCAGAACTCCCACCCGCTCCTTGCATGTAATTTTCTCCAGCTCTTAATATATTAATGGCCATGCACTGAGTTTTTAATAATTTCTTTGTTTAGATCAGTGGTTCTTGAGTATTTTTTAATTCAAAGAGTATTTAAACTTTCGGATGGTCTGTGAATCACCATCTCACCGTTTAAGGTTGTGGAGAAAATGTGATGATAGCTTTCTGACTGGCACAATAAACATTAGATAAGCTCCCAAACCCATAGACTGTGGCTGAGCTGAAGGGGTAGATATTTTAAAAAGCATGGTTTATTTGCTCAGTGACAGCCTGACAGTAACTGTAGCTATGTGGGGGTTTCTTTTGTAGGATCTTCCTCTTATCTTGCTAATTTTTGGCACAAGGACAGACACTTCAATAACATCTGTCTAAATAAATGCATCTCTGAGTAACACTTGGGGAAAATAGGAGGTTTATGTTTCCTAGATTTACTTCACAATTTTCTTGATAACAATCTAATAAGTTTGAAAAGGTCAATTATTATCATATAGATGTTCTATCGTAATAATGGCTACTAGTGTTATCACATGTTTCATTATGATTGACTAGGTTTGAAAAACTGCCTTGTATTAGTATGAAAGAGGGTTTAAAAATCGTCATTATTCACTTGTCTTTAATTAGAACGCACTTTATCTGTCCTGACTTAGAGGCATCACTTTAGGAAAAAGAATTGCCTTCACTCACATTATTCAGTATATTTCAAGAATAATAAGTATTATTAATGCTGATAATTAATGCCATCAATGTATTCTCAGTCAATTTTATGTAAAAAATAAACCTCTGCCAGGGAGTTATAGCTATCATTTTATTATTCATAAAATGAAAATTTTGTCAATTTAGTTTTTATCTGTCAAACTATATAGGAAAAGAAAGCAAAGCATTTTCTGCCTCAGAATCCTTAAGATTTGTTTCTTTTTTCCTGTAAATACTACTGGTCATATGTAAAGTTAAAGAAGTTATGAATTAGCTCTATGGAGTGTACTATGGAGTTCAAGCATGCTGAGGTCACTGCCGAAGCAAACAAACCCAGTATATAATAAATAACTGGTGATTTGTATATATATACATATATGTATGTATATTTATTTATTGTGTACAGATATGAATATAGATGTTATCCTTTCTGGAGTTTCACTTTGACTTCTTAGTATTAAAGATACATTTAAATGTATATGCCTATTTTACCTTTTTTTTTCTTTTTCAGATTCAGTCCCAAGTTTCTGGTCTGTTTACATCTCCCCTCCTTTCCAGAAATTCACATATGAGTGCATGGAAATTTCATTTACCCTCAACCCAAATCCCCCTCCCCCCGCCTCCCAAATTCAATAAATCTGGGAATGGCTGTTCCAGCAGCTCACGTTTTGCATTGACCTAAATGGTTTCTGGGATTCTGGTATGGCACAGGTGAAAGGAGACGCTGTAGCTGCTGCTGCTGTATCAAGCTGGTAGACAGGACGAGGAACTGCAGTGGCTGGGGTGAGGAGGTTAAAGATAGTAAGCAAACAACCTGTCCTGCCATTTTTTGGCTCCTACCACTCTTGTCTCACCACAGAGGTGGCCTGGATTATTGTGACAGATGTAGAAAGCTGTATCACCCTAAAGTGTCACACTTCAGCAGTGTATCTCCTGACCTTACCTACACTAAGCAAGGCAATTAAATTTTGGTCAGATTCTGTGAGAAAAAGAGAGCAGAAAAGTTGTTTGAAAATGGCCATTTTAGGGGAGTTCGGATTCCTGGGTCTTTCTAATGATGGGTCATGAGATTCCCTACTTGTTTCTTTCATAGAAACAACCTCATGGCAGGAGGATATTGGAGGCCTCATTGTGTTCTTACTCTATGAGGAAATTATTCTCTCATCATGTCTGACTGAGCAGTATGGATGACTTTGCCAAAAATTTCAACAGCAACATAAATTTTACCAAGTGAAATTAATTAGTATTCAAAGCTATGTTATCAGCATTTCTAGATGGCAACAATCTCTTTCTCTTGCTAAAAAAAAGTTATTAAAGAAAAAATAAAGAGCTCAATTTTTTAATTTATTTTATTTTTTTTTTTAAAGAGAGAGATTGCTTTAGGACTTGCAACAAACTCCAGAGATTTAGCAGTCCTTTCTTTGTGTTGAGGAACACTTGTCTCTTTGGATGCTGCCTGTTGTTGGGAGTGACTGCCTGGACAGAAGATCTACAATGTATTGTGCTCAGCCCCTCCTGTGAGACGGAGGTATTACTGAGCTGTAGGGCTGACTGAAGCAGGGATCCTGGAATTAACCAAGACCATAGTGATGGCCTTTCACGCATTCCTCAAAATCTCAAACCAAAAGGAGAACAACATACAGGGCAAAATAAATTTCATTTATAAATTTGAAGTATTGCATATTAATCCACTCATTCACTCCAAATAAAGAAGCAGGGCCTGACTGGAAAAATAACAACAACAAAAATCCCTCAGTGCTTGCTGTGCAGAAATGAGCATGTGAAAAACTGTAGTCAATAATACAGAAATGGCTGAAGCAACACTAAATGAAATGATGAGATTTCACCTGTAATACGGGGTTTAGGACCAATTGTCCTGTATTAAGAAAAACATTGCCACACTAGAGGTGAGTAATAGAGGTTAGCTAGAAATTGACATAACACTAATATGAAAATGGAGACAAAATATTAGAGTCATTTAGTCAAGAAAATAGGTGCATAAGAAGGAATATGATTCAGAAATACCTGAAGCTGTGAAAGGCAGACAGGTTGTTTGCTCTCATTTGTAATGACATAAGTGGGACCATATGATAGACTTGAAAAGGAAAGAACATGAAAGTAATAAAACATACTTTTCAAAAAATTGCAGAATACATTGCCAGAGAAAGTGAGCAAAATAAGGAAACCAGAAACTAGAAAGTTGTGAAAATAGTAAGAATGGGGACTGTCTAGAGTTAATGGTAATACAAGTAGCATTAATTGGCAAGGATTGCTAAATTTTCTTAATTAAATCTCCTGTCTCCTCTTAATTTTCAGGCTTAAATTTACTAAACACTGCAATAAGACTAAAGGCAGGGTCAGGCTATCTCATGTTGTCTACTACAAGCTGCTTTAGTCTTCCTCTGAAGCATCTTTAGCTAGCCCCCACTGGAACAGGAAATTAGATCTGAATTTGAAATCTGATCAAATTTTTCAGGTCTTGTAATCCTGCCTTATATCTTTCCACTCCCAGCTAAACTACTGAAAACTATCTGAGGATCTGTCTCTCAGAAGCTCAAAGTTAAAGGAACAAAAGACAAAACAGCCCATACACAAACTTTCTAAATATGATTGATTCTTTTATAAGTCAGCTAAAAGTCTTCTTATGAGTTTGCTTTTCATTGCAGAAAAAAAAAGATGGAATTTGAAGATTCTATTCTATAAAGCCCTCTGAAGAGCATCACAGTTCTGTGCAATAATCTATAACTGTATTTTCATTGTAGATATCTTTTATTTTATAGTAGCATTTTATATTCCCTGGAGTCATGGATCAAGCACCATAGGCAAGATTCATCTGCTGAAGATGAAAAGAAGCAGACAACACCCCCCTGGAGTCCATAGTTGATATTCTGCTTCAGACATAGAAATTGAGTAGTTATCTTTCCAGAATGAAGACGACTTATTTAGCACTATTATGCACAATTATTTTCTCTTTTAAAGTAAAACTGACAGAACAAAGTCTCTGTCACTTCTTGTGAGGTGCAATTTTATGTACATACATGCATGTGTGTTTTGCATCGTTTTTTGTCTAGAAGCAGGACAACATTTAGAGTGAAATATTTCTATTTCTTTAGTAAAGATGGTTTTATTTCTCCTTCCTCCTTATTTCATCAGATGCAGTTTAGATCAGTATATTCACAAATCACTACCAGACGTAGCCTCAGTCAGATTTATTATCATTTTTAACACTTGGTTAAAGAAATTAATGCTTCTGTTAATAGTCCAAAAAATAGGTCTACCAGCCCACAAGCATAGTTATTGGAGCTGCCTTGGGACTTTCAGTTCTCAAGCCAGCTGGAAAAGGGGCTATCATACAGAAAATATTCCGAGACTCTGGGAAAAGATATATAGAGTGCACTGTGTCTTTGTGTTCCCCTAGCAGCTGCTTACAGAGTGGTAATGCAATCTCAGAGGAATCTGCCTGCCATTTCACTTGTAGGGTGACTGCAACTATCACAGCTGCTTCAGTGATATAAATACGGAGGAAGGGGAGGCTACAGAATAAGTTAACCCTTCAGTGATATAGCTGGAAAAACTGTAGAAGTAGGCACAGAAAATGCAGAAGCAGAAAAATGCAGGTTTCTGAGGGGACTAGTTGCTGTGGGAAAGAACCTCTCTAGAAAGATATATACTTAATAATGATGGTTTGTGAAACATGGTGTGGTTTTGGTGCTTATTTGCTCAGAGGTAGCTTTTTGTTCTGCGTGTTTACTTACATGGTGACTGGCAAGCAATCTTTTAGTGTGGAAAGAAACCAGCACAAGCTGAAGAATTTGTCTATGTTTTCACAAATTATTTTGGGTTAAAATACAAATCAATCACGGAAAAAAACCCCAAACCAACACCAGCAAACATAAAAGATACTTTTCAGTTTATATCTTCTTCTATTTAAATGATCATTGTCTACCCTATAGAAATCATAGGTGTTTTGAAACATCAGTGCCTCAGTGAAGTGCTTAATTAACAGATTTATTCCTATGATAAACAAGCTTTCAAAGTCTGTCATTGCCTACTATGGAGAGGTGTTTGAATTTTAAAAAAAAAAATATATATATATATATATTAAAGTTGTATAATTAATTCCATGCACTTTGAAGAGCTCTCTCTTTGATTTATAATAATGACCTTGCTGGAACAAAGAGCTTGGACTACTGTCTGTAACATGTTTTGTTCTCCAACAAGGATTCTAATGTACAGTACAAAAAAATCAATTAGTGGAAAAATGTAAGTTGCTTTCTTTTGCTAGGCGAGGATTATGTCATTTAAACCAATTAAACATTTTGTGAAAAATCCCTCTCTTAATCGTAGTGTTGGGAGGACATAATCATTCTTCCCCCCCCCCCCCCCCCCCAATGTATTTCTTAAATGTCATATTAAAAACTTATCATATTGGTGCTTCTGAGGTCCAGTTATGATTTGAAGAGTTTGCTTCATAATATTACTGTTCATCTTCTATAGAAGTACACCTCAATAAATACTCTCTGCAAAGCTCTTCTCAGTATTGTGTACCGTGCTGACCTTAATTGTTTGCTCTTCCATCAGAGGAAAGGTGTTTTCTCTGTCTCTTTAAGAAGAGCCTTAAACCTATTGTAAGTACCTGTCAAGGACTAACAAATAAGCAGATATCCCAGATCAAGAGATTTCCCTCAGCATACAAGTTTAGATAAAGGGTTGGAGAGGGAATTTCTGAATTAAGCAACTTTTTGAAACATGCTCTTGCTTCAAGATCTTATGTATGTGTGGTATCCTTTGCATTTGACTATTTCTAATTGATCTTTTCTTCTCCCTGCCCATAATAGCTGACATTCATTATTTGTAATCCAGAATCAGTGGTTAAACACTTGTTTCCTCATGCGCAGGTAGTGCAGGAGAGAATTCAACCACAGACTTACACAAATCTCTTGGACAGACTCTAAAACAGTGACTACCCTGTAATTGTTGATCAGCCAGTTTTGATAAAGAGATGTTACTGAAGTTTCATATCACCATTGTCCTGATTCCCTGGGAATAAAAAATAAAATAATAGTAATAAAGACATTTGTATGAAACTTTTTTTTTTTTTTTTTTAGTTATTTTTACCATCTAATAGTTTAAGGGAAGTAGAACAGGTTGATCATAGTAAGTACATTTCTGGTACTGTCAAAGTGAGTAGGAAATACTTCTGGCAGATGGTGCAAACCTCTTTCCCTCCAAAAAAAACCTTAGTATGAAAGCAAAAAAAATTTAAAGGTCACCCTT
This sequence comes from Butorides virescens, assembly GCA_017310255.1. Classification (NCBI taxonomy): domain Eukaryota; kingdom Metazoa; phylum Chordata; class Aves; order Pelecaniformes; family Ardeidae; genus Butorides; species Butorides virescens. The sequence goes on from JADKXX010002903.1 coordinate 98,152, forward strand.
GCGCACCAGATATTAAAGTATAAACAGAGACAGTTACTGTTCCTTTTCTCTAGCACATGGAAGAGACATTTTGAGGTCACAGTAGCAAAAACCAACAGGTAGACACGATAACACATGTACATCAGGCTAGAAAAGTCTTCTTTTTCCATCACAGAGATACCCAGTGAATAGCCCTTTATTCAGGACAGTTAGGCTTTTCAAGTATAACTACTCTGTGATGAATGAATGAGGAGTTGAACCAGGCACTGCAAACATGAGTGGGTGCAGTTAACAAATCGGTAATTTCTGGAGACAGAAGGCTCAAATCTACAGATTTCTACTTTAACTGAATTCAAAGTCTGCTTTTTGTCTAAGATATTCAAAGTTAGTCCATAAAAAAGTGTATTACCAGTAGTAAAGAAACTGCACATACATTTTAATTACAGTATGTATGTAAAAAGTATATTGCAAAACAAAATCTCAGAAGAGTCTGGATGCTTCAAGCCAGTCAAGTATTTTCAAAATAGTGCTGTCAGGCTATCTGGGTTGGATTCTTGGCCATTGTAAATGGCCATCCCTTCACTAAATTCAATGGGTTTGTGCTGATTTAAACCTGTTGGGGATTTGGACCCATGCCAGATTAATACAAATCACTTTAACGATTAATTTCGGTTTACAGATGTCAAATATAATTTTTGGTTCAAGAAGATCTTCATGAGTCTGACAGGTTCTGACAATAAAAGTTAATTACAGGCAACACATGATAAAACAGAAGCATGAACATCTGATTTCTGCAAACTCTAGAGGCTGCATGGTTGTAAATGAAGCACAGTGAGAAATCACTCAGCCAAAATGCATGAGAGAATATCTCAATTACGAAACTAACAACAAAATCATGTCTATACAGTTTAGTTACCAAAACAAATTAAAAGAGTTTTAACTAAGACAAACCTCCCAGATCACTGTCTTTTATCTTGCAATAGACTGAACAACCACTAGATGTTCTCTGTACTGGTCCACTAAAAAAAAAAAAAAATTGTAGTTACTTTGCATTTTACTGATGCAGAAGTTTTAGTCTCACTGAAGTAAACAATGGTGAACTACCAGCTTTTGTGAAAGGAGAACAGAAAGAGAAAGTGTCTTGTTTTGCATTCTCTATTGTTACATGAGTCTGAAAAAGTAGGTACCTAACCCAACAGCTTGTGTCTTGGAGGAAAATGGCCTTAGAAATATTTTTATAAATTTAGTGTGTGTTTCTGTGTCTATGTTTATGTGCACATGCATGGGTGCATACATGTTATCTATAGAATTCTTACGGTCTCATGACACTGCCTTTCAAGGTCAGTCGTAAGCTAATGCAAAATCACAGATTCACCTTTTAGTCCCTTTCCACATATCTTATTTAAAACTAATTATGTCATACTAATACAGTCTAAAACTGTCTTTATCTCAGCCAAAGAAAATGGAATTATGTCAATGCCGCTTATCAGCAAAGACAAGCCTATGCATGACCTATGATACTTGATTTATTTGACCACAAAGACACGTCTCAGAGCCCTGAGGGCTCCAGCAAGCCTCCATTGCCCTGATCAGCCTCACCCAGTGCTTCCTGACAGGTGCTCCCTCCCCATGGGCCCAGGGGCTTGAATAGTGCTTGAGCTGTGTGGTAGGTAGCCCTGTCTCCAGCAGTCCTGGCTTACTGACCGAATGTCCCAGACTGATCCTGGACCTGACCCTACCTCACCTTGTGTGATGGTCCCCAGCCCCTGGCACTGTCCCCACCCTGGCTCTGTTCAGGTTCTATGGCGCTGCCCCTATTTGGTGGGGTAATTCTCTGCCTGGATCATGGCCACAGCCTGGGTTCCTTTGTGGAGTAGCGCCCTGCTCCCTGACAGCAAGGCAAATGAGACAGTGAGTATGCAGTAACTGCTCTGCACAATAACCCCCTCTATACTGGGGGGTGAGAGGAAAAGAGAAAATGAAATACCGAAAGTGAATTTTTACGCATATTTTTTGGTAGATTTAGGGACAGTTCCTTGAATGTTCACAGAAGATGGCCAGGATCTGACATCTGAGATCTAATGAGAATACTTTCCAATCTGGAGACTACATTTCCTGTAATATCAGGTTAGGAAGACCAGAACAATGCAGATGTTTTGGGCAGCACTTCTTCCTGATGAGTTGTTTCTCCTGTTAGGTCAGAGCAGACATACTCCTCTTCAATGTCTGTAAAAGACCAGCACCCAGAGCATTCAATATTCTGTTCTCTCTCTAGTCAGAAATTCTGACCTGTATAGTCAAAACTGTGCAAAACAAAAACAAGGTTTAATCAAACCATTTATGGTTCTGTCTCTTGAAAAAAAAAAAAAAAGTCAGTTTTCTAAGTAGTAGGTATATGGAATGGTGTCTTTACAGAGGTCCAGCAGCTGATAAAATGTGGCTCATAATGATAACCACCTTGCACCTACTTTGTCAGAATTGTAGCTAGGAAGGATGTTTCCTCCTGTGATTCAGTTGTTATCACTTATATCCTAAGGCATAAAGTTATCTCTCTCAGCTCTTATCATTTTATGCTAACTGCAGATGATTCACATTTATGACAATGTCATGCTTACCTATCAAATTTATCAGATTTTTAAAGGTAAACAAAAATCTGTCATTCTCTTTGTCATCATTTCTTTTGCACCTTACTAACTGTCATAGAAGGGTTTTTTTTATTATTCTTTCTTTATTAAAATGTAAAATATCTTATTGAATTAGCCTGCACATTTCTGTGGAATTTCCTTTCTTCCTTTCTCACTACATTTGTTGAATAACTATAACAGAATATAGTGGGTTTCTTTTATAACTATGGATTTAGAACTGTTTTTTCTTTATTTATGCTTCCATCCTTGACACTGATCTTGGAGTTTAAAGGGTCTTAAAAAGAGAGTGAAATCACTTATTTTCACTCTAATAGCCTTTCACATTGTTAAAGCACAGTAATGTCATCCCACTGTATGAAAGAATCAGTCTCTGTGAATTAACTTGGCCATGATATATATATAAAAGACAGTTATGTATCATGTACTTATATGTGAAAACCATGGAGATCAGAACCTTTTGCTTTCAAAATACAGCAATTATGTACTTCATATAATATTATTAATAAAAACATTGTAATGCACAAAGCTAGCACATAGTAGTAGGTGTCTCATTCTTTCCACAGAGTGGTCACCAGAGTGGAATAATTGTGACAATGGATAGTATTAAAAGTGAAAAGTAAAGAAACTGAACTGTTCTCTAAGGAAGTATTACTCAGCCTATAAATATTTTGGATTTAAAATTTATTTTTTCATCTACACACTAGGTTATTCGATCTATAGAAATTTGGATGAGTAATGAAGACAGGTGGAAACTGTGATGGTTTATGAAGTTAAAATCACAAACAAAAAAACCCTCTCAAAGACATCTCACTAAATTTATTCAAAATTTATTTGGTTATTCAAATTTATTCAAAGGTTATTCAAAAACGTTCACATGTGATAGACTAACTTCATGTCCAAAAAAAAAGATAAAAGAGCTTAAAAGGAACCTAAAAAAAAAAAAAAATCGCCTGAAATTCAGCCACAGCATCACTAGAGTAACATCTCATAAAATGAGAAAGAAGAGCAAAAAAACCCCAGAAAAGATTGATAGCTGTAGATGAAGCTGTATTCTCTAAGTTACAGCAGCTACATAAGTTATGAATGGAAGAGCTCTGAATGAATAAAGCAGTTATTGTAACTATAAAAACTACACTATGTAATGGTTGTATAAGATACTCATTTTATTTATTTGGTATGTATGAAGTATAATTTTAAGGATCATTTTTACTGTCTAATAATATCAAGCAGCATAAAAAAGGAAATATTTCTGAGTAGAAATGTGTCACGAATGCTCGTTATCTCATAAGTGTATTTCTAGAGTGATGCATCTAGAATATATTAAGTAAACATTTTCCTATATCTGCATAATCTGAAACACTAAGAACAAGGAGGCAAACTTTGTTGATATATTACACCTTTTGTGTAACCTGTTCCTCAATTTATTAGATACAGTCAAGAAAGAAAATAGGATAAAATTAATGAAAAAAACTTTATAAAAGTAAAATATTTCTCTTACAGCCTACGTTATGTTGTTATTGAAGAAAAAAGATATCACTGAAATTCTGTCCCAGGCTTTTAAAAAGCTTCCTTTCCTGTGTCATGTGCCTGTGAATTGTGTGACAGAAGTGTAGAAGAGCAATATCTGAGCTATTCAGGAGTGGCCTAGCAATGGTGAAGTGGGGATTCCACACAACCTTTGTTGACATAGTTTTGACATAACTTATGCCAGTTAACTTGTTTGCAGAATACCACCAGGCATGTGATGCTGAGATGGCTGACATGTAAGTTGTGTATCTAGCTCTTCAACTTTCTTTCATGTAGGGTGCCTTCAACTTCTCCTTCATTGTGGGGGAAAAGAAGTGATTGATTCTGACAAATAGCGAATTTCTGTGACTATCACTAGGATGACAACAAGTAAGAGCATTCAGCTGTGAAGTTCAACAGCCCACTAAGTTCCTGCATGACATTTAATGTTTTAGTGTATGTTTTTGAGTTTTCTGCTGGAACAAGTAATAGTTTTTGCAGCAAGGCCCACTGTTTTTGTGAAGTTTGTTTATTGCTCCTCTTACCTCAAACATCTACTATTGCTGGCATCTCTTGGTCTCCTCTGAGTTTTATACATTGATTAATATTTGTTATTTACCAATTTGCTATTCAAATGACAGCAGAAATAAACAAAATAATGAATTTACAAAAACCTTGCAACCTGAATACTTTTTGACTTGAAGAGACAAAAAAAACCCCAAACACTTGGGACTAATATTGTGCCTTAGGAGTTCAAATCCAATGCCCTACTCACTGAATCCATTGACCTTTTAACTTATTTCTTCATACTTGCATGCATATGCTTGGTTGAATGTACCACCATAGTTCTTTACATGCCTGATTATATTGTTTTCCTCAGAGGGAGGGCACAGCACCCAGGGTTTTCAATGGATAGGTAGGCATATTCACTGTTCTAAATCAGGCTGGAGGTGCTTGATTTCATCAGATTATTCAACATTTTAAAATATTTTTACTTTATATGTTCACAGCAGTTCTCCTATTGACTTCAGTTGCACCCTGAAGCTTCTTTAAGCTCCTTTTTCTTTTAGCCTGGAGAAGAGGAGGCTGAGGGGAGACCTTATCGCCCTCTACAACTACCTGACAGGAGGCTGTACAGAGGTGGGTGTTGGTATCTTCTCCCAAGTAACAAGCAACAGGGCGAGAGGAAATGGCATCAGTTGCGTGAGAGGAGGTTTAGATTATATATTAGGAAAAATTTCTTCGCTGGAACAGCCAGGGAAGTGGTTGAGGCCCCATCCCTGGAGGTATTTAAAAGATGGGTAGACAAGACGCTTAGGGACATGGCTTAGTAGTGGATAGGTATAGTTGGGCTTGATGATTTTAATGGTCTTTTCCAACCAAATGATTCTACAGTTCTATGATTCTTAGTAATTCTTGGTAATTTTGCTAATCAGACTGCAGTTTTCTTGAATTAGGTACCCTGTGCCTGACTGTGAAACTTTGGCTTATATGCCAAGCATTTCAGGAAGCAAATTTATTTTTCAGGAACATTATTTTGTTATTTAGAAGACAGCTGTGAAATCCATTAGAAAACAGGATCCCTCCACCAACGTGTAGTCACAGGCTTATATACCAGATATTGTATTTTACACAACCTTATAGACCGCCAGCCTCTTGATGACCATTCTCCATGATAGCATGTTTTTTACTTTAAAGATCTTTTTTGAACAAAACACATAATCTCAATAATCTGACATTTTTGTTTATTTTAGCCTGAAAACAATGGCAATAGTGCAATATAAGCAAGTACATGCCCCTTGAAGCTACCATAAACCTGTGTTCAGCCAAGGTATAATTGCAAGTAGGCATGAGAACTGGCTAAGAAAATGTGTTATCAGAGAAAACTGGCATGATTGTGATGAATCTTTAAAGTCCATTATGAAAGTTCAGTACGCCTAATAGACCTTTTGGCTTTTTGACACTTGGCTTGAGAGTACATGTCAGTACTCAAGAGCGCAAGGGAGTGAATGAAAGTAATCTCTCAAAGGAAATTCTTAGAAAGAGGTTATATAAAGTTTGAGTTCAGGCTTCAAAACTGATATTTTCTTGTATAGTACACTCAGCATTTGCATGCATGTGACAAGACTAAGTCTGAATTTTATTTAAAGTTATGAAGCATTTTGAGAAAGTGTGCTGCCAAAGTCGTCGGTAGACATGGGTATAGGGGGTTTCAAAGAGGTGAAATGTGTGTACATGAAGCAAATTATCACCCTCTTGTAATCGCATCAACATCTTTGTACTCCATTTTATTCTATGTGGTGTTAATATCTTCTGTGGGGCAGAACTCAGCCTGCCAGACAAGTAATATAATGGTTAATTTGATGGTTAATTTTCAATTTATAAGGACCAATTTAAAAAACTGTAAGCATGTTCTACTTTTTTTTTTCCCCTCCATTCATTTTCTTTTTCTCTCTCTCTCTTCCCCCCCCCCCCCCCCCCAAGAACCAGGGGCACATGGCACCAGGTATGAAAGAACTGTGAAAGAAATCCTTATACAATCAGTGACCACTGAGTAATATACCCTTTAAGAAGCCAGCTATTGCCTTTATAGACATTACTATTGTCACAAACTCCAGCTGCTCACTTAAACTGGGATTCAGGAATTTCTGAGGATGGGAAAAGTTAGCATAATTTCTGTTCTGGTAAAGGCTCCTTCCTATTGGCATGTTACTTGATTTTTGACAGGTAGTTCACAAACATTGTCAGCAGAAAGTGGATTTTTTATTCTCTGCAAAAGCTGAATCCTCTTTTCTATACTTTCCACTCTTTAGATAATTTCTTTAGTACTGCACTGCTCTAAAACATGTAATGATATTTTTAAGTCTCTGAAAGATCCTTTCTAGACAGGTGGGATGTCTCTATTACGGTAACAGGAAACAAATCTCAGGGTGCTAATCAAAAGACTTTAGTGCAATCCTAGTGTGCTAGTTTTAAGTAGGATTATTTTACATGAACCTTTGCTCCTGAAGTTATATCAGAGAACAACTGACAGTTCTGATAGATGAACCTGTGGGGGTTTCTATTTGTGACTGTCTACCCCACCTGTCTGTTTTGGCAACAGAAGAAAATGATTGTCATGTGTTAGAAGTCAATGAAACATCAGCTATGCTCTTGCAAAGGTGTCATTAAGATCCATATTTTTATAAGAATCATTTTAGGTGCAGTTTTGTACTGGCAGTCAATTAAGCCTGCAACTTACATAAATAGGTATCTACATGCTACGATTTGGATTTACCTGGAGGCACAAAAGTATGCCTACAAAATTGAAAACTGGGTTGATATAATTTAAAACAGTCTGTAGAAACCGAATCATTGCACCTAACTTAAAAGGAAAACTCAAGGACATCAAAGTGTTCAGGTCAGGAGGAGAGGACAGCAGAGGTAGAGAAAGAAAGTATAGTCTCCATTTCTAAATAGGGAGATAGATGTCACAGGAAATTGCAAGTCTAACAGCAAGGATTTTTAATAAGTCTATTAAACCAGAAGAAGTAGCAATTACACATTTTCTAAGCTGTAGATTCCATCTTTTCTATTTTTTAATTGTATAAAAAGCTGGGTAGCTAAGGTGTGCAAAGGTTTAGGATGAATTTTGAAGAAGTGACAAAGAAAACATGCAATCAAATGAACAGTTGAAGGAACATATGCAAAAACGGATCCTGCAACCTCATGAATTTATTTCATAACATAAATTATCTTATGGAAGAAAAATATAAGAGATAATTCTGTTTCAATTTAATATTTGACATAATATTGCACAGGGGAAGTATTAACAAAAATTAAGATCATGCAAATCTAGACATACAAAGCAGGTGAAAAAGTGGTTCTAGGAAAGGTAAGGCTTTGCTTTCCTGAAAGAACAATAGGATTGGAGGAACATTTTTGATTTAAAAAATGATGAAGGATGAAGGATGGAGGTTTGATGTATTTAATATTCAAAGTGACGAATAGAAGTAGTAGAAGCTTGCCTAGTAAAAGTAAAGGTAATGACTTTGATAGCCAATAGAACTACAACAGAGGATGGGATTATGATGAACAAAGAACTGGATCACTTTATGTTATGAGCTGGAATATAATTTACTGTGTAATCTTAGGTTATAGTTTAAGTTTATGTTATAATAGCCTAAAATCACTTTTTCTCAACTGTTCTCATTTACAGAGACAGTAAATGTAAATGTGTCTCAAGTGTAAATAAGAAAGGAAGGGAAAACTCCTGGATATTATTAGTCTTTCATGAGATGGTTCTTATACACTGTGGAAATTAGACATAACTTTAGGGCCATCATCCGATAAACTACTTGTTATAAAGAAATTCTCACTGGCAACATTGTATACAGTTTTGGCTATGTGCATTCAGTGAAGATTGATTCATGCTGAAATATGTGTAACTTTGTATGGACTGAAGTAGAATTCTTTGTGGAGTTTATTTTCTGAAATGGTATAAGAATGTCTTAAATGTCTTTATTTTTCTTTTGTGTTCTTATTCTATTGGTAAGTTACATAATTCATTATTTAGGAAAGGCGCTTCAAACAAATACATTTCAAACATGTATTCTCCTGTGTCTGACTTACTGATTTCATATATGGATGAGCCTCAAGAGCAGCTTGCTTTCCAGATAATTAATGGAGAAAATCATCATGTTATCTTTCTCTTCCAAAAAAATTTCAGTGTAGTAAAATACAATGTTTGATAGAAATTTTTAATTTATTAATTTATTTATTATTAAAAGTGACTGAGTAAAATACAACCTAAAGTTGAATAAAACTTAAATTTTAGAACTTCCTGGCCAATGAAGAAAAATAAAGTAAGCCAAGAGTTAGTAGTACCACCCCCCAAAACCAAAAATTATTAAAATGCCATCCTATCCAATAGGTTCACTGCATTATCTAGTTACACTTCTCAGGGTTGTACCTTATGGCAGCATAAATAGACATGCTGGTTCTTCAAGTTCCATCCCATGGTAAGTGGTCCTGTAACTTAATATATGCTTAATTTTAAATTGTTATACTGTGTAGTTCCCACTGTTTCTGCTGAAGTCTGTTCCAGAAGTCTCACCATTCTAGTGGCTGCAAAGTTTCATCTGAAGTCCAGCCTAAATTATTAATAGCTAGCTTGTACTCATTTGTTCTTACGAAAACATTGTCTTTTAGCTTAAACTACTCTCTTCCCTTTCTGTTTTTTACTTCTCCTGATGTGTCAATGTGTTTTCTGTTGGGGTTGTTTGGTTGCTTGTTTGGTTGGTTTGATTTTGCTTTTGTTTTTGCTCTACAAGACAAGTTTCTCCGATCTCTTCTTGTAGAACAGGCTGTGCTGTCTCCTCTTTCACTGGATCTAAGACAATTCATTCTCTAGTTCTTCAGGTGAATAAAACATTGACTTTTCTCATCAGGTTGAAATAGTTTCAATAACAGATGCTTTGTAAAAAGGAGACACTGAACCTAGACAAATGTTAACCAATAAGTATTTATTTATATGCTTATCATGCAGTAAATATAATGCTTTTGCCTACCACCTGAAAAAAAGTTATCATACTTCAAATAGGAAGACTGGCCCTACATTTTCATGTATAAAGTAGAAAAAAACCCAATCTTTTTTTCCCACACTGACACTATCTAAGGATATGTAAAGATAGTACCTTGCCTTACCTTGCCTTGCCTGGCCCTACCTTATCTTACTTTTATCCTGTTGCTGAGGCCATATTTATGATGCTGTACTGGATCTTTTTTCATCTCAAGGCTATTTTTTGTAGAATAGACCTCTTAGCTGAAAATGGAAAACAGCTCAGAGAATGTGTCCCAGATGGGAACACGCCTTCCTCACTGCAGGTGTATAGGAATCTTTGTTTTGCCCCAGTCCTGTATAATGCTATGACACCCTTGTGCATTTCACTTATCCTGTCCCATGACACTGCCAGCAGCTCTCCATGCCTGTCACATCTGTGCCACGGACAGCCTGTGACATTGTCATGTTGACCTGTTCATTCGGATCCCTGGCCAGCAATGCATTTGGGGATTTTAGCCTGACCACTAGTAATGACCTGTGAGATTGGAAAATGGCTAGAAGGAGCAGGAGGGATCTACAGGCAAGTAGGAAAACAAATCATCTGGGTAGAAGTACCCTGTTCCCAATACCTAGGTGCTTTCTGTTTTCTCCCAGATTACTTGGTTTCCTCATTATGAGGATGACGGCCCAATCATTGGTACCTCCCCTGCACCTGCACCCCACAATTCCCCTTTACGCTTTCATCAAATAATGGTGCCTGAGGACTGACTCACCATCTATAATGGCACCATTATATATGGTGAGGCCATATGTCTGTCTCTTTTAAAGCAGGAAAGTCTGTCTGTAATAATTCGAAGATCCTGGCTGTTTTGCATAATAATTTACAGACTGGGAGCTCTAAGTGTGGCACCTGGTGCATATGAGTATAACCTCAGGTTGTTTGAAATACTGCAGTCCTTTAATTTTACCTGGTAGTTTAACAGGATGCCTTCAAGTTTAGAAGTGCAGTCATGGATGGGCAAGGTTTTTACACAAGGAATGGTATGGGATTCAATTCCCAAGCCTGTGAAGGCAAAATCTGAAAGTCTTGCAGAGACAATGAAGATACAGAGAGACAGTTTCAAAACAGAAAATTAAATATGGGTGACTTGTGGCCTATGCTGATGCACTAGGTATTGCATCATACTTCTCTCCTTAACAGTCTGCAGAAAGTTAGTCCCTACCCACACACAAAAAAAATACAAATACTATTAAAGCCAAATAAATAAACAAACAAAAAATTCACAGCATCTCCATTAACTTTCTTTAGTGCAAAGCAAATATGCAAGCAAGAGCTTCATCTCAGTATTAGGGAGTGCTCTTATGGATGGCTCTATGGTCATGAAGAGTTGTATCTGCAGTAGATCTAGTGTGGTTTTCCTTTTGGGTAATAACAGGAGATCAGTTAACAGGATTAGTGGAAAAAATATATGGAATGATATTGCTAAGGTAAAACTACTAAAAAAAAATTACTGAACATTCTGTATTGTAAGTACAAGGAAATAATAGAGAAGGTTGCTTATAACACTGACTGCTGTTTTATAATATAATTTGTTTCATGAATACCTTTTACAGGAAGAAAGGTTTATTCAATAAGTAATACCACGCTGCCTGTCGCATCTTGTTATGGGCATTAGTATATGGCACATATCTGCAAAAATAAAAAGCCTATAACTAGAGTATTCAAACTGAATCTGCAGCTAATCATCTCTATATTTTGGTACTTAAAGTACTGAATTATAAATGAAATCATAGGCAAAAAGTGATGCCTCCATTTTGTTTAAAAAAATTCCTTCGGTACTCATGAGATTCATAAGAAATTAGATGCTATCTGAAAAGCTAGGATTTGTAATAATGGCCAAGATATTGTGAGGATTAGAGGACTTTGAATGAACAATCCCTTAGCTCATAAAAGAAAATGATAAAGGATAAAAAGTAGCATTAACTGTTCAGGGGTCTTGGCTATGTATTCTACTGCAGCTGCACCAAATTAAGTGTCACTCACTTGATCACTTAACTAACTAACTAAATAAAAAAAAGCAACAACGTGAAACCAAGAGTCTTAAGGTCTCACAAGCAGTGTGTTAATAAAAATAAAGCTATTAATTGTGCATTTACATTTTTGTTATGACACTGGCCTGAGTAGAGACTGTTCTCTAGTGATTTCGCCTCTGTATTATCAGACATTTAGGATTATTATTTCTTTAATGAAGGCTTATGTAAAGCTTCGTATGGCTAGTTTGGGAGAATACATTGGTCACAAAGCAAAGTCTCACAAAGGAGGTGTTAAATATTTTGAAAAATATAATTAAGCTATGCTGCCAGGTTTTGTACCAACTATTACTTCATCCCACTTCATCAAAAATAGTATCAGTGACATTTCAAATTAACTGAAGCATGGAATAGTGACTGAAATGCTGTGCTCTGCTAGCAGAAATGATAATATATTACAGCATACTGTACTTACATTGCCTTTAACTGGAAGAGTTCCAGAGAACAATTGCCTCCTTGCCTTGGAGTGATTAGGAGGGCAGCAGAACCCAGGACTTTTGTGATTTTTGCATAAAATGGAGCTGAAAGAAGTAAATTAAAGGTGATAAATTACCTCCCAGAGGCCAGTGGAAAACCTTCAGTCCAGGACTTAAGTTTGGGCCCTAGCAGGCTGTTACAGAAACTTTTATAATTATATTGTACATAAATGTTTATCAGGTACTTTAAAAAATCTGTTTCCCATAGTCTATCTGCAAAGATATCAGCAGAGTGAAGTTCATGGGAGTTTTTCTTTTATAAAGTATGGCATGAAATTACAGAAATTTTCAAAGCCATGAGAAATACTTGATATTATATAGCATATTAGTAAAATCATAGAATCATAGAATCATAGAATGTTTTGGGTTGGAAGGGACCACTAGAGGTCATCGAGTCCAACCCCCCTGCAGTCAGCAGGGACACTGCTAACTAGATCAGGCTGCTCAGAGCCCCATCCAACCTGGCCTTGAATGTTCCCAGGGATGGGGCCTCCACTACCTCTCTGGGCAACCTGTTCCAGCGGTTTACCACCATCATTGTAAAGAATTTTTTCCTTATATCTAGCCTAAACCTACCCTGATTTAGTTTAAAACCATTACCCCTTGTCCTAACACAGCTGGCCCTACTAAAAAGATTTTCCCCCTCTTTCCTATAGGCCCCCTTTAGGTATTGAAAGGCCGCAATCAGGTCTTCCCGCAGCCTTCTTTTCTCTAGACTGAAAAAGCCCAACTCTCTCAGCCTGTCCTCAGAGGAGAGGTGCTCCAGCCCTCGGATCATTTTAGTAGCCCTCTTCTGGACCCGCTCCAACAGTTCCATGTCCTTCCTGTACTGAGGGCTCCAGAGCTGGACGCAGTACTCCAGGTGAGGTCTCACCAGAGCAGAGTAGAGGGGCAGAATCACCTCCCTCGACCTGCTGGCCACGCTCCTCCTGATGCAGCCCAGAGTACGGTTGGCCTTCTGGGCTGCCAGCACACATCACCACCTCATGTCCAGCTTTTCATCCACCAGCACCCCCAAGTCCCTCTCGGCAGGGCTGCTCTCAATCCTTTCTCCCCCCAGCCTGTATTGATACTGGGGGTTACCCCGACCCAGGTGCAGGACCTTGCACTTGGCCTTGTTGAACCTCATGAGGTTCACACAGGCCCACCTCTCCAGCCTGTCCAGGTCCCTCTGGATGACATCCCGTCCTTCTGGTGTGTCAACCGCACCACTCAGCTTGGTGTCATCTGCAAACTTGCTGAGGGTGCACTCGATCTCACTGTCCAAGTCATTGATGAAGATGTTGAACAGCACCGGTCCTAGTACGGACCCCTGAGGGACACCACTCATCACCGGTCTCCATCCGGACATCAAGACGTTGACCACTACTCTCTGGATGTGACCATCCAGCCAGTTCCTTATCCACCGAACAGTCCACCCATCAAATCCATAGCTCTCCAATTTAGAGAGAAGGATATTGGGGGGGCCATGTCAAAGGCCTTGCAGAAGTCCAGATAGATGACGTCCATTGGTTTTCCTTTATCCACCATTGTCGTCACACCGTCATAGAAAGTCACCAAGTTCGTCAGGCAGGACTTGCCCTTGGTGAAGCCATGCTGGCTATCTCGAATTATCTCCCTGGCCTCCATGTGCTTTAGCATAGCTTCTAGGAGGATCTGTTCCATGATCTTCCCAGGCACAGAGGTGAGGCTGACAGGTCGGTAGTTCCCAGGGTCTTCCTTTCTACCCTTTTTGAAAATGGGCACAACGTTGCCCTTCTTCCAGTCACCAGGGACTTCACCTGACTGCCATGACTTTTCAAATATCATGGAGAGTGGCTTGGCGACTCCACCGGCCAATTCCCTCAGGACTCTGGGATGCATCTCATCAGGTCCCATGGACTTATGTGCATTCAGGTTCCTCAGGTGGTCACGAACCTCGTCTTCTCCTACAGCAGGAGGGGTTTTGCCCTCCCAGGCCTCCTCATGTCATCCATCAACTCGGGAGGGGTGAGGAGAGAGGTTGCCAGTGAAGACTGAGGCAAAAAAGTTGTTGAGTACCTCAGCCTTCTCCTCATCTGCTGTTACCAGCCTGCCGGTCTCGCTCATCAGCAGGGGTACACTCTCTTTAACCATCCTTTTCCGGCTGATATACCTGTAGAAACCCTTCTTATTATTCTTTGCATCCCTAGCCAAGTTAAGCTCCAGCTGCGCCTTCGCCTCCCTGACCCCATTCCTACACAACCGGACCACTTCCCTATACTCTTCCCAGGATGCCTGTCCCTGCTTCCACTGCCTGTGCAGTTCCCTCTTCCTCCTTAGCTTGACCAGCATCTCCTGTCTCAACCACGCTGGTCTCTTCCCTTCTTTGCTTGATTTCTTACACCTCGGGATCGAGAGCTCCTGCGCTCTGTGGACCACTTCCTTAAAGATCTGCCAGCTCTGTTCTGTTCCCCTGTCCCTGAGGACCATTTCCCAGGGAGTCCCTCTGACTATCTCCTTGAGGAGCTGGAAGTTGGCTTTTCTAAAATTCAGGGTCCTGACTATACTCTTTGTTCTTCCCATTTCCCTCAGGAGCGTGAGCTCCACCAGTGCGTGATCACTGCAGCCCAGGCTGCCTCCGATCTTGACATCTCCGACGAGCTCGCTTGCATTGGTGACCACCAGGTCCAGTATCGCATCCCCTCGGGTAGGGGTGTCTATTACCTGGCTTGAGAAGTTGTCCTCAATGCATTCGAGAAACCTGCTGGATGGCCTACATCTTGCCGTGTTGGTTTTCCAGCAGATGTCGGGGTGGTTGAAGTCCCCCAGCAGGACAAAATCCTGCGAGCGTGAAGCCTCCCGGAATTGGAGGAAGAACGCTTCGTCGGTCAGCTCCTCTTGATCTGGCGGCCTGTAGTAGACACCAACCACCAGGTTCCCTTTGTTGCCTCTCTCTCTGATTCTTACCCATAAGCTTTCGACCTGCTCGTGGCTATTCTTCAGGGACAGCTCTTCACACTGTAATGATTTCTTGATGTAAAGGGCAATGCCTCCGCCCCTCCTTCCTCGCCTGTCCCTTCTGAACAGCCTGTAGCCATCAATAGCTACATTCCAGTCATGGGATTCATCCCACCAGGTTTCTGTAATGGCAATCAGGTCGTAGCTTTCTAGCAGCATGATTGCTTCCAACTCCTCTTGTTTGTTTCCCATGCTGTGTGCGTTTGTATAGAGGCATCTCATCTGAGCTGTCGGCCTCATTACCTTCATAGCAGTACACTCCTTGTTTCCTTTGAGATGTTTCATGGGCTTTTCCTTGTTGGCTCCTATTACCTCAGGAGCCTCCGGCTCACCTCCGCCAGACTTCAACCTTGCTGCAGCACCCCTGGCACACTGCTGGGCAACGGGTTGAGGGCTCATATTAGCCCCCAGTCCCTCTAACCCTTGCGTATCATCCCCTAGCCTTTCGCTGGCAAGCCCGATAGGTTCCCCTTCCCCCTTCACACCTAGTTCAAAGCCCTGTCAATGAGCCCTGCAAGCTCCTGGGCAAAGACCTTCTTCCCCCTTTGAGAAAAAAAAAAAAAAACCTATACTATCTTGGGTATTTGTTCCCAGACATAAGCACTGGAAAAAAAAAACAAAACAAAAAAACAACCCACCTATTTAATAAATAAAGCTTTGTGTTGACTTAAAAACCAACACCTGTTACAGGGGGTCTCAATTGTCAAGTACATCATGCAGCAGAAAAGGCCATGTATGTCCAAAGAGCACATAAAGTCTGGATAAGCAACAAGACAAATCCTTAACAACAACAGCAAAATAAAATCTTACAAAAATGAAAGAAACCATTATGTTTTGTTTGGACAAGACTTCTTCAAGAACTTAGATACACAGATTATCAATAGCAATTATTTGATTATTAGCAATTATGTGTTGACCTGTGTCTACTGATGGAAAGAAAAAACAAAATACCAGATACATCATCTGACATATTAAGCATCTTTGATGAATGAATAGATGGACGGATGGATGGATGGATAGATAGATAAGGGATGGACAAATAAATGTAGGGGGGGGGGAGAGAGAGATATATTTGCATTACTTATATCTTCTACATGAAATGGTTATGGATTTCATTTCTCTGTGATATACTACCATAATTACTTGTCACTTCAAACAAATTTCAAATGTTTACATGTCTTTTTGCTTGAACAACACCACTCAATAGAGCCTTGTTCCCATGGGTTAGTGGTCAAGAACAACACTCAAGCGTAGAGTCCAACACCCTAAAAAAAGGCAACCAACAAAAGAACAAACTGGTAACAGCCAGTCTTTTGCATCTTCTCTCTGCAAATTTTCATGGATTTTTCTACTTCAGTAACTGAACCTGGCTAAGTGAAGCCTACTGCCCTGTAGGGCTTGCTGTTTTTCTCTTCAGTGACAACTAGGGACTGGTGAGCCAGTGAAGAACCCTGGAAGAATGGCATAATGTTACTACTGTCTGGCAAACCAAAAAAAAGTTATATGGGGAACACTATTTCTTTCAGCATCATTACACTGATGAAGACAGTTAATGTGTAGGTACAACTTTGTAATGGGTTAACCCTAGTAGGCAGCTCAGCCGCACACAGCCACTCTCTCACTCACCCTGCAGCAGGATGGGGAGAGAATCATAAGGGTAAAAGTGAGAAAACTTGTGCATTGAGACAGATATAGTTTAATAGGTAAACAAAAGCTGCATGCACAAGAAAAACTAAACAAAGAATTCACTCACTACTTCCCATGGGCAGGCAGGTGTTCAGTCATCTCCAGAAAAGCAGGGCTCCATCACGCATAACATTTACTTGGGAAGACAAATGCCATAACTCTGAATGTCCCCCATCTTCCTCCTTCTTCCCCACATCTTTTATTGCTGAACATAATGTCACATGATATGGAATATTCCTTTGTTCACTGGGTGTTGGTTGTCCCAACTGTGTCCTCTCGCAGCTACTTATGCACTTGCAGCCCACTCACTGGTGGGGTGATGTGAGAAACAGAAAAGGCCTTGCGTGTGAGTAAGCACTGCTCAGCAGTAACTAAAACATACCTGTATTATCAACATTGGTTTGGTCACAGATACAAAACATGGCACCATATGAGCTACTATGAAGAAAATTAACTCTATCCCACCCAAAGACAGTATGTATTTGTATAATATATATATACATGCAGAGAGAATCAGTGAGAGTCATGCAGGTGATTTTTCTCCGCTTTAACCTTCCTTGTACTTGGGTTAGACTGATATGGGAATCAAGGCTATGTATTGAAAAGGCAAAGTACATATACATATAGTAAGTAATGTAATATTTCTATGAAATCATGTCTCACAGAAGAAAGTTTTGGGGGAAACAAAACAATACAATGAGGAATTTCTATAATAAAAGACTAAAGTTGTCCTGTTTATGTCAACCCTCATAAACTTAAGAAGTCTGTTCTACCTTGTTGCTGCTAGGGTATACAACTGCAACAGACAGAACTGCACAGAGAATTTTCTGGCAGTAACACCCTGATGTTCAGTATACACTCCAGCAGAAATGTACATGTATACACTGCTCATACAGACTCCTGAATACAAATTACCCAGATGGATCTAGTAATTGAACATTTTATAGTCAAGTATTCATTGCTCAAATGTCATTTTTTGGTAGCCATATTTGTCAGATTCTGTTTGGTGTTATACAGCTTGTACCTCATTCATGTGAAGGATCAGTGTATTTAATGATTGGGAAATTTCTTTTATGTGAGGTTGCTGTCTGTAATATAGAGCCCACATATAAAAATCTCCAAATGAGCACAAAAGGTATCACAAAACAGATCCCCGCTTCTGGAACAGCCCCTCGAAACTTTTGACAGCCTGCATGATCTCAGACCACAACAACTGGAAGACCAGTTTGCTGATTTCATGGGTAAAATATTGAAACAGAGCAGAAAAAAATCAACCTACTTTAATCCATTTTGTTCAAGAACACTATGGGAAGAGTTTTAAGACTCACTAAGAAAAAAATCAAGGAGAAAAATTTCCGCTGAAGTTTAACTCAGTTTCGGCTGAGTAGAACTGAGTGGAAACAACATACGCAATTGCACACATAATAGGATTTAAGAAGTTTATATGAATAAAATAATTTTCCAGTATGTGTTAATAGTACTATACATAGAGAAATATATTCAGAATATTTCCCTAGATAGTCTTTCATAGGTATGTATATATAATATGTATAAGTAATAGAAAGAGATCCAGACTTTTGTTGATAAACATTTTAAGAAAGTAAAATAGGACAAACATGCATAATTTATAACACATACAAATTATATGTTATAATCAGTTAGAATTTCAAAGAAAATGCTAAGGCAGGATAGCAGGGGACCAGTGAAAGGAGTAGAAATAGCCAGTGAAGGCAAGCAAGGAGGAAAGCAAAAATAGATTTGTAGAATATACAAAACTTGGCTTATATTAGTCCGTGTTCAGTGGGCCACAAATGTATTCTGGACTGCAGCTGTAAAACCAATAAATTTTAGCTGGAAAGCACCTAACCAGATTTATTTCAAGAAACACATTTTGTTGATTTTCAAAGTTCTTTTTACCTTCTTTATTTTACCTTTTTAAAATATGTTTCAACTTAAAAATGCAAATCCACTTTTGGTGAAAAGGTCATTGTGTTTCATTTCTAAAATAAGAAAAAACCCATTGACTTTCCAGAAATGAATAAATAAGTAATTAAATGAATAAGCCCCATGTTTTTTAGACAAAACATCTTTGCCAGTTCAAGCCTAATTTGGGAACATTTTTACTTCCTTAAAGATGTTTTTGGGGTTTTTTCGGGGTTTTTTTGGTTTGGGGGGTTTGTTTTGTTTTGTTTTGTTTTTTTTTCCAGTACATGCTTTTTGTAATGGAGATTGGGCAGAAATGATCATCTGTATTAATCTTTAACCCTGTTCTATATTACCTGCCTGGAGTCAGTCCAAAGATTATTACAGCTGACTTCAGTGTGCTTTTTGATCAGACCCTGAGTTGGGAAAGATTCCCGAATCAAGGTCTCTAAGAGCAATATTGTTCAAGGTAGAGAAAAACTGTGAAGGTGAAAAATAAAAGGGCAATGGAGGAAATGGGCTGGTGGACTGAGAAAAAAAATCATATAAAGAGATCTAAGAAGCTCAAACATGAGAGAAACTAGATGTGAGATAGGAGATTTGCATGTATTAACAAGATGAATAATTTACTTATTTGGTTTATTTCACGTTTATACAATATAAAGGTAGATTTAGTGATCCTTGTGTGCAAGAATTTTTTTCTATAATTAAAAAATACTTTTTTTTTCATATTATGAAATGGATTCATTTATATTAATAATATTTTGAGTCTGAGGCAGGGAGACGTGTTTGCAAATTTCCTCTTCAGATACTCTGCTACTCAGATTCACAAGAATACCAATATATAATCTAAGCCATGAAGTATCTCTGAAAACAATAACAAGCCCGTGAGCCAGTAATACCTGAAATAGTAGGATTATTCTATGACTGATCTAAAATATATTTAAGCTTATTCTGCTAAACAGCACAGAATTTGGCTTGAGCTCCAGTAGCATCAAATAGAATGAAACAAGAGAGGATGATTAATTGCAAAGGTACCTCTGCAGCTGTTACAGAATGCTATGTAGAAGAGGAGAGGCTCTTTGTTTAAAACAGTGCAATTAAGATGTAAGAAAAGAAAAATAGCACCTGAGCTACCATTAGTTTATCACTAGACACAATGCATGCACATAAAGAAACTACAAGTTGTGAATTGTGAAATGAATTGGAAAGTTAAGTAACTACGGCTTTGTTTCACAAAAAGGATGGGTTTCAGTGGAGACTGTGCTTTTACAAGAACATTGCATTATGGTAGTATTATGCTATTTTACTATGAGAACATATGGAACATATAAATAAGAGTACAAAAGGCTAAGATGTTGTAAGTAGTTCATCATGATTATGAAGAGTATAGAAGAAGACAGTTGCTGAGAGAACCTCTTGATTTTCAGTACAGCCATTTCTCTTTGGTTTATTTGACTAGTTTTCTTATCAACTACGTAAAAATTACACAGGTGAGAAGGCAATATTTTAATTACTTTTAAAATGGACTGTGAAGAAGAAAAATCTTTGTTTTGATGAAATTTCATTATCTATGAAGCTACCTGTTATTTCTAGCTATAAGAAAAAAAAAAAAAAAAAAAAACAAACGCAAAAAGTCTTAAGGCTCTTTCTCACTGTTAGTGGTTTCCAGTGCTGAAAGGTGCAATCTTCAGAAGAAGTAAATCAAAGCCTATAGGTCTTGAAATGATTATTTGATTGTTTAATTATTTATTTTAATTTTCTCCTACCTCAACCAACCATCATCAAACAAGTTGGGATGGCATTATACTTTTCATTGTCAATTTAATTTTAACTGTAGTAAATAAAAAACAATACATACCTGGAACCCCATTTCTGTCAAAGTGTATTATTACATTCTTCTGCTTTTACATTTACTTTCTTTCCCACTTTCTTTATATGCAGTTCATATGTTTCAAGCTGGCCTGGATACTGCAGATTGATACATTTTGCTCTGATTCCAGATAGCATTTAATCTTGAGTAAAATCCCAACCCTATTTAAGAAGGACTGAGGTACTTCTTTAAGGTTAAGTGCATGCTTGTTTCCCCTCCATGAATAGATATGAACTTAAATGCATTCCTGAATCAAGGCCAAGGATGCTGAGGTTTTTTCTTTGGCCTCACTCTGAAAGATTTCAGTGCAATAATTCTCAAAATGTAAAATGCATATGTGAGTGCACACATGAGCAAATGCGCACGCATGCTGCTGACCTTGAAGACCTTCAAATCAGGATCTTAGATGAAATAGTTTTAGATATCTTTCTATGTTTATAAATTGTTTTATTTGACAGCTTGAACAGAAAGGACTATTTACAATGTTCCAGATTTTTTCCCAGAGTTGCTCCATAAAAAGACAAGAGAGGAAACACTAATTCTGTAACTTTCACGGCGCAGAAAGCAGGATGTACTACTGCATTCATTGAATTTGGTCTCTGCTTCATGTAGCTTGGGTGTTTCTGAATCAATATGCAAAACTGCTTTCATAAACACATCTCACATAATAAGAAAGCATGAGCACATATTTGGTATTCCAGCTAGATGAGCTTTAGCAACCAGTGAATAGAATAGACAAAGGATTCTGCTGAATATTTTTGTCTTGCATATTTATCCAATTCTCTATTTTATGATAAATACATTCAGAAGATATTCTCTGTCACAATGCAAATACATTTTTTCTCTACAGTACTTATCAGCTCAATATCACAAGTTTCACCTTTAGACAGATTTATGGAAAACTCTAGAACTTGTATTTTTTATGTCAGAAGTATGATTCAGGTGGAATATATTTTGACATATTTGGGGGGGGGGGAATATTGAGAATAAATGGAACATGAGCATTATGTAATGTTAGGAAGTGTTTCTTCAAGAAGTGAAATGCAATTTTATTTATTTGCCTAATCTCTGTATTTGCCAGATTTCTTTGGAAAGTTTTTGTTTGTTTGATTGTTTATTTGTTTTTATTTAGGGCTTTTGGGGGGAGGGAGAGTGTGGAATAGCTCAAAGGCGGCTTCCACATCTTTATTTTTACTCTGAAATTTCCTTTTTTTTTCTTGCCAGCATACTTTTGTCATTGTAACAATTCACATGATTTGATATAATTATTATTTACTTGGAAAAAATGGAACAAGAGACTTAAAACTTAACAGAAATTCATTTGGAGCCAGCAAAAGGGCTGAGCTGTGCAGGACACAGACAGTAGCATTCTGTACCACAGGGAGCCTGGGCATTCAGCTTTACATATAGTTACAATAAGTCAAGCCAGTGAGAACAGAATATTGGTAGTGCCACTTTTCTTTTGAATGAAGCTTCTTAGCAAACTGAAACTGAAATAAGATCATTTTTCACAACAGTGCTACATAGACCTACAAAACTAGTGAGGAATGCAAGGATAACATTATGGTGCCATCGCTGTGAAGAAAACCTGGGCTGGGAGGTGGAGATAGGAATTGGCCAGCACTATAAAGATATTCCCTTTTTCAATTGGCATTCAATCAGCCCTGATTCAACACCATGCAGAGGCAGTTTTTCTATCATCTGGAACACCAAATTTCATGAAATTTTAAAGTGATTGTTGTTGCATTAGATGAAACCGAAATACATAGGTGAATATTGTTCTGCATGTTCTTAACATACCGGTCCAGTATTCATATTCTTGATTAAATTAATATAAATTTGGGATATTATATACTGTCCTGTATGACTAAATTGTGGAAAGTTAATACAGTCATTCCAGAAAGGTAAGGTTTTGAACAAAAGCAATATGATTTGACAAAAATATCGTACCTGCGCAAGCTTATGTTGCACTATAAATCTCTGTCAACAACAAAACCAAACAAAAACAGCCAAGAGGATGAGGGTAATTTAATTCCACCTTTACAGAGCATTTGATAATGAAAGCAATCAGTTGTTTTTTGTCCCCTGAATATAAAACTCATTTGTTTCATCCACGTTTATTTAACAAACACAAAGCATGTGGGAACTCTAACACAGGCTGTTTCTTTTTGAAATGAAGTCACAGATCATGTAAAGATTTTTGATTAATCTAGTATGTGTTATCCAGTAAATAATAATTAAAGAAGAAAAAAATTTCTCCTTTTGTTCTCAATAGAGGCAAAAGGAATTGGTCTTGAAGCTGTAGACAAAGGAATAAATAGTTAGAACTTGTAATGACCTTTTATATATCTCTACTGTATTAGAGCTCACTGTTCAGCAGAAAAATATGCTTTTTAACTCCCAGAATAAATTTATTAGGTACTATGAGATGTGCTCCACCATCACAAAGCCAAAAATAGCACATTCATAATGTCACATACTCAAGTGCTTCTGCAGTCTCAGAGGATCTTTCTTATTGCATCTTGGAGAGTGAAAGATTTACAAGCACAACAGAAATGGCCTTTAAAAATCCCAGGTATTAATGACAGTTTTCTGATAATAGCTTTATTACCTTCTATTAAGAACTTTATTACATCAGTCTAATACAATACTACTAATATTACTGCTATAATACAGTATGATGAATGAGTGCTACCTCTCCCATATTGCATTAACACCATATTAAGTTAATAGAATGCAGTCATAGCTTAGTATGATGGATGAGATGCACATTATTGTCAGCAATTTTGTATGGAAAAGAAAAGTCCATAATTCCTATATTTTCTCACATTTGTTCTATTGAAGATAGTTATATGTAGTTCCTCAAAAAAATCTAGCATGGGTTGGTTTTTATGATGCTTTCATTTATAGAATCACTCTACAAAGAATGTCAGTCTTCATTTAGAAATAAGCAACTGAGAGCTGATAGGATTTTCTTCATGTTGTTGGGCAGGTTAATTGCAGTTATGTGAACAGAACTTATATTTCTGAACTTGCTAGCTACTGACCTAGCGTTGTGAATTATCCCCAGCCAGCAACTCAGCAGCATACAACCACTTGCTCACTCCCCCACAGTTGGATGGGGGAGAAAAACAGAAGAGTAAAACTGAGAAAACTCGTGGATTGAGATAAAGACAGTTTAATAGGGAAAGCAAAAGCTGCATGTGCAAGCAAAGCGAAACAAGAAATTAATTCATCACTTCCCATGAGCAGCCAGGTGTTCAGCCATCTCCAGGAAAGCAGGGCTCCATCACGCGTAAGGGTTACTTAGGAAGACAAATGACATCACTCCAAACTCCCCCCCCCTTTCTTCTTCTTCTTCCCCCAGCTTTATATGCTGAGCATGATGTTATGTGGTATGGAATACCCCTTTGGTAAGTTGGGGTCAGCTGTTACAGCTGTGTCCCCTCCCAACTTCTTGTGCAACCCCAGCCTTCTCACTGGTGGGGTGGGGTAAGAAGCAGAGGTGGCCTTGACTCTGTGTAAGCATGTGCAGTAACTCAAATATCCCTCTATTCAATAGTTTTCATCATAAATACAAAACATAGCCCCATAGTGGCTACTAGAAAGAAAATTAACTCTACCCCAGCCCAAACCAGCACACCTAGGTATTTGTTGTGGTTTAACCCCAGACAGCAACTAAGCACCACACAGTCACTCGCTCACTCCCCCATGGCAGGTTTGGGGAGAAAATCGGAAGAGTAAAAGTGAGAAAACTCCTGGGTTGAGAAAAAGACGGTTTAACAGGGAGCGCAAAAGCCGTGCACTTGCAAGCAAAGCAAAACAAGGAATTAATTCCCTACTTCCCATGGGCAGGCAGGTGTTTAGCCATCTCCAGGAAAGCAGGGCTCCATCACGCGTAACAGTTACTTGGGAAGATAAACACCATCACTCCAAATGCCTGACCCTCCTTCTTCTTCCCCCAGTTTATAGACTGAGCATGATGTCGCATGGTATGGAATAGCCCTTTGGTCACTTGGGGTCAGCTGTCCTGCCTGTGCTCCCTCCCCAGCTTCTTGTGCACCTGGCAGAGCATGGGAAGTTGAAAAAGTCCTTGGCTAGTCTAAGCATTACTTAGCAACCACTAAAGTGTGTTATCAACATTCTTCTCATACGAAATCCAAAACACAGCACTATGCCAGCTATTAGGAAGAAAATTAACTCTGTCCCAGCCAAAACCAGAACAGTATTGCTGTAATTGGCTGAGAGAGGAATCCCACTGAAGTTACTGAGATAAAAAAGTGAGATTTCTTTTTTTAGCATTATCCTCCTTCGTGTTTTTTCCCACCTCATGAGCAGACGGCGTCATACAGAGGTACTTTAATGAAGTCAGGAAGACTAGTTCAGATCCAGAGAGATCAGCAATGTGCTTTTCCCAGGTTATAATGGCATTATGTTGTATACTATAACGTAGCATTGTGCTTTGTAGGTTTTTTTTTTTCTCTGATATCTGAAAGTAATGAACATTTGTATGGCTTGGCATTCACATAAAGAACACAGAAGCCATTTGTGCAGTGTGATAGTGGTAAACATGTGACAGTGATAAACTTGAAGACTAAGGGCTAAGATATTACTGAGGAAAATGTATATTCAAGTGGATGGAGAGGTTACTTTTCATGGCTCTCAGTAACACTAGAGTGAATGAGCTTCTGCATATTATGGTGATTAAAAAGCAATTTCAGAAACAGTTCTGGACTGTGAAGCTGTAGTAGAACAGGCAGCTAATACTAATGAGTATGCTTAATTTTAAATGCACACATTCAATACGAGCATTCATATAGTTCAAGGTAGTTTCCCATTCACACAGTCTACTGAAATTAGAGCCACAGTGAAAAAAAACTAGGGAAAATATAGACAATTATTTATATTAAGGTAGAAGTTATTAATTGTATTTTATATTATATAATTATTTTTTATACTGGAATTAAGAATTTGCTCAAAAAACACATTTCAAAATTACTCATGCAACATTTGTAGAATCCAAAGCTGAACACATTTATATCCTTGAAAATATATATTTATATCATTCTGTAACAGTTATCTAAGTAATTATCTTATCAATCAGCTGATCAGAAGTAGCAGACACCAAATATTGAGAAATAATGACAGAAATAAAAGTTTGCATGTACAAAAGACAACAAGAATTAAAACCACATAGACTTCATTCAGCCAAGAATTTGGCATTTTCTCAGTGTTCAGCATTGACATCAAACCCTTTCAAAATTATAAAGATTTAAGACCATACTTAATTGCTTTGCTGAATCAATCCATGTTTTCAATTATTTGATATTAAGCATTTCAGTAGTCAATTTGGAGTTATTAAAAAAATAAAAATTATTAGCTGGTTATGTATAATGAATAAATTCACAGAAGGTATGTATATTCTGAAAAAAGAAAAGCTTCAAAATGTACCAACTAAATGAGTCATTACAGAGTATGCTTTCTACTGTTATATGAAGGAAGAAAATTTGTCACATGAGATTTTGGTATTTCCAAGAATGGTAAAAGGAACCTTTTTAAAACACATAGTATTTTTTTTTTTTTGCCATTAAAATAAACTTTAACTGTTAGACTTTTATAATTTTGACAATTACTTCAAAAGGATATAGTAAGGTCTGGATTTTATGAAACCAGTAACTGTCAAGCATTCAAAATGAGACCTCTTAAAGAAAAATTTTCATTTATTTTACAAAATGTTGGTTTGTTATCATTATGCATTCCTCCATTAAGTATTCTCCCACTGATTTTGTTCAGCTAGTATTTAACCTCATATGACTATAAATTGATAAATGTTACAAAAGATACAGAAAGTGGTTTAACCATGATTATTTAGTGGGAAGAACAAGTAGATCATGAATATCAAAAGATAGAAAGTATTTTTGTGAAAAGTAGACCTTTCCTGTGAGGCAGTATGAGTTGGAGACATAGTCCTGATCATAGTGCTGCATTACATTTCAGGGTTACTTTGAAAAGTACATTGAAAGGCGGGTTAAAAAACCAAAACCAAAGCGATGAAATTCCTACCAGAACAAAACACTTTGTGTAATGCACTGTTCTCCCTTTGGAGAGAGATTCAGGGTAAGAATGCATTGAAAATTTGAAAAACGTCAACTATTTCAGTAAATGCATTGCTGACAGGCACTTAGATATAAGATTTAAGAATATGTACACTGAACAGGGTAGTAATGCAGCAAATGACCTTGTATTTCAGGCCATACCAGTTCACTGAAGCCTGTAGACCACCATTTCCAACTATACTTATCTTCATAGGAAATCTTGTGCTCCTTTTAATCTCAGATTGTCAATTTTCTGTCACTGATAAGATAAATATAGGCAAGCAAGCAGTAGGGGAAATAAATGTTCTCTGAATTTATGATCTTACAACTTAAGGACTAACATCAGTACCACAAAACCTGCCAGAAACAACCTGTGTCTCAGTCTCCTACTGATAAGCTTACCCTTGGAGTAGCCTATCATATTTCTAGGTACTCTTTTATTTTGACAGCAAGTAAAAAAGGGTATAAAAGTATTCTAGTTTGCTTTTAAAACTGTAAACAATTTTTTACAATCATTATTTTATGTAGAAATAGAAAAAAATAAAGTAGAAGGATGAGAGAAGGAAGAATAATTTCAGTCACACAGATACAACTGCTATCTTTCCTGAAACCATAGTAAAATTGTTTCAAGCCTGGATCTCCTTATCTGTGTATAATAATTAACCTCATTCTGTTCAGTATAGATTCTCAGTGCATGCATTGGGAGTTAACATCTTGAATACCAGTAATTGATGTGAGAATACTTTTCTCACCTTACACATTTTCAGGTTAGCAGGAATGATATTGCAGGGAGATATTAGGAACTAGACCATAGCATAATTTATTGTTATTTTTAAACCTAGTCCTAGTGTTAGTAGTTTTAATAGCTTTTCTGTTTTAAATCAGGAAATAATTCAAGCCAGAACATGGTTTAGATCCTTCCCAATATTTCACCAAGAATCTTATTTCTCAATTTGAAATAATTTAAGAAAATTACCTGAGCAATGGCTCTAGCAGACTGACCATGACATGTCACAGACAAGACTGAAGTCATTTTATCTTATAATGTATTTTTTATATCAAGGTACTAATAATTAACTAGCATGTTCTTTTTTTTTTTTTTTTGAAAGTCTGATTTATGAGATTGTAGATATTTAACAATTTTGGAAGAGGGGGTTCCTCATTCTCTGTGAATCAGCCCTCTGACAATATTAAGAAGGGCTTTAACAACAACCTGGTTTTTAAAAAATCTCTTTGTTCTTCTCTATAAGCAATCACAGAAATATGCCAGTGTCAGAGAATGTTGGTGTGTCAAGAGGCTAACAAACTTTCAAAAATTTGGTTTACCTGTTCATTAACTATATTTATATTAGAGATATACAGTACTATATGAATCTTTCACAGCTCTGATGTGTGCAACAAGTAATAAGAGTGAAAAGAACCTATTAAAACCTCATGATAAAATTAATTGGGGATTAAAATTAATGTGGGTTTGACCTCCAATTTATTGACCTCCTTCTTTTGGCAGTTGTGTTGTAGGAGGCTGGAATCTGTTCCTCCAGCAATAGTGTCAGAATAGGGCAAGCTTTTTGCAAACTACCTTTAAAAATCTTTCCTGTTTTTCCTGGAAAACCTGGGGAAAGTGACTTCTCTCCCTGCAGGTAACTTCCATCCCTGCAGAAGATGTTCCTTCTCCATGTTTGACATGTTCACTTCGTGTACGTGCTGGTGTTCCATTTTCTCACATACACAACAGCTCAGCATGGGCAGTCCCTGCCTACTAGCATGAGACAAGCAGCACTGCAGGAAAGGAAAGGACAGAGTCCAGTCCCTTTCCACCTGCTCCCCCTATTCCTGGATCACAAAAGCTCTGGAGGAAGCTTTGGGGAATGAATGGAGGCAGTTCTGGAGTCAAAGCAGGGGTAGACAATATAGAGTTGTACACTTGACTGATGTCAGTGCTTGAAGCATATAGTAATGTTCAGTGTCATGTATATTTAAAATAATTGTAGCACTGTGGTAGAGTGATTTTATGCATCACAAAACAGCACAGAGAAAATGAATAGATATACTGTGGGAACATTCCCAGTGCTGAATCAGAAGCTTTCAATGTCCCAGGGAAGCAGAAAACTAGTAGGTCAGAAGAGAAGTGGTGCCCGTTTGCTCATCTACATTAGTCCCCAGTTTCAGAGGGACTTCTACTGATGTATTTAGCCTTATAAGAAAAGGATGGACCTGTCATCCATTTTGTGGCCTTACAGTGAGGTAATGAAGAGTAAAACTGACTACAAGTAAATTGATATGGGTAGTAACCATCCTGTTGGTTCCATTAGTACACGGACACATGCTTCATAAACATGTAGCTTGCTCACTTAATCTGTGTTAAAATTCAGAGGGTGTTTCACTTGCTCTCATGAAGATTTCATTGGCGTCTTTCAGAAATGGTGATGGTCATAAAATTTTTTTTAAAATGCAATGTGATTCCTCAGTGTATAGGTATGGTGAGGCCTTATCATAAACATACTTTTTCGGTCCAACATTATTGCTCAATATTTTGGGGAGGATATTAAATAGAAAATAAGCTTTTCTTTGTTTCTTTACTTCTATTTATGACAAAAAATTATGGAATTTTGTTTGAACACTCCAAAGACTTTTTATGTGAATCTGCACTGAAGGATCTATATAATTTTTTCCAAAGTTGAGCTAGTTTTCCCTAAAAGCACTTGCGTCTCTAAGTTTTAAATTTTCCTTTATTTGAAGTAAAGCACATGAAGGCTAAGATCTGCTTTAACATTCTGTGCAGATACTTAGGAGCGCAGGAAAATATTAAAAGCAAGTCCCTCAGCCACAGAGCTTTCATAAGAGCAGAATTCTAAAAAATTATATTACAGTGTCTGAGCTGGTTATGTCATCCTGAGTAAAATCTGTACAAGATTCATTTATTCTCACTAAGAAATATAATGATTGTCCTTTTGGCAGAGTATGCGAAATTGAGCAAAGCTAATTTAAAGATGAATAAATTTTACCCCTTGCATCAGCTTTCCATCTTGCATCCTTAAGGGCTGTTCACCCTGAAGATGGGTAAGTGGCTTTACTGCTGCCTATTGTCTCCAGAGATGTTTGCAGTGATGAGGCAGCTGTAAAATTTGCTAAGTGTTTTCTAAAAGCTGTACCTGTAAAGAGTTTGAAGGGATGCTGTAGATCTCTGAATGTCACTGTAAGACATGCTCCTGAGAGCATCTCCTTCTTTGAGGGTTGTGTGGGTTACAGTCTGAAAGGTAGTGCAATTTCTCTCCACTTGGAATATAGCTGGAACTGAATCTACATAAAGCTTTTGCTGTATTCAGCTTTCACTGAATTTCCTAGTATAATGCAATTCCTGATCAAGCCACAACAACTGGGCCTTGGAAATGCAGGAGAAAAATTCTTTTTAAACTCTTCAGTTGAATGCGTCTCTTCAGTATATTGCCATTTTTAATATGTACTTGTAATTATTCTCTGGCATTTAAATCCATTTGGCTCACTGTCTTTTATTCTTCTTGTGAAATTCTTTTCAATCTGTAAAATAGTCTATGAGGTCTTATTTTCAGTGAAATCCTGTGTACATAGTTAATTGCCAGTAAAAAGTATTTTAAAGACCCACCAATGACACATGAAAAACTTCAAAAATCATTCAGTTTAGTGTTACTTTAGAACTTATACATTATATTTTGTGCATTTATCTTCCCTTGTTTATTATGAAGAACATCTGCATGTAAACAAAATCTATGTTCATCTGCTTCTATTGCTTGTTTCTCACCTTAAGATACAATCTTCAGTTTGAAGCCTTGTGTTTATAGAAGCTTCCTTGGACATGTTTATTATGTAACAAAGGTAGGTTTATATATTCAAGCTGAGCTGACGCTAAGGAAAAAAGGAACAGATGAACCCTTAAACATCACAGGTCCTGTTGATAGGCAGATATGTCTAGCAGTGGAAAAGGACAAGAGAGAAGACTCACAGGAATTGACATAAAAATAAAATAATTTCAAACAATACTTATTTTCCAATATTTTCAAGGGAAAGTCAACAAGTTATCAAAATACAAGCATACAATATATATATGACCTGTGAGAATGGTCAATAATGATTTTGTAATTAATTTCAAATGATCCTGAAAAAGTATTTGAATTCTCTGTAGAAAATGTTTTTGACCTAACACTCAAAGGCATGCAGCAGGTAACTGACCCTCCAAAAACACCCCCTGGAACCCTTAAGAAAAACAAGACAAACCAAACCAAACCAACCAAACAGACCAAAAACCCCACAACAAAGCTACCCAACAACTTTTCAGAAGGAAAGATAAATAACATGACTATTCAAACTGGCATTTCATCAAGGAATCTTAACAGACACTATTGAGAAAAAAGGACTAAACCATGATGCATGGGTTTATAAAAATAATCATACTACATTATAGAAAGCCACCCACATAATAGTATTTAAAACACATTATACACATTTGATTATATGCTTTCTTTTGATTTTGCAGAACAGTTATCACTTCAAGGCTTCACACTAAACTGTTCCCTCTAGAAAATGATGTTATATGAACTGTAATATTATATAGAAGTTTTCTTTCCCACCACAGCCTTATTTGTTTCATTCTGATTGTTATATTGATTTTTCCTCCATTTCAAAGCCAGTCTGAATTAGCCACTGTTACTAGATAAAAGCAATTTTGTCATTCATCTGGAACCCTTACATTCTACATTTTTACTGTAAAATGTTCCTGTAGGAAAATAACCAGAAGCATGTTCTTACTGCTCTATGCATTTGACATCTCTGGGAAGGTCCACTGTTTTTTCTTTTATCTTCTTAAGAAAGTGGATACAGAGATTTAGCTGGTTTGGGATATCCAAATGCCATTCACAGTGCTGAGAAAAAGGGACGGGAGACCTAATGGTATTCTTATGTCCTCTACACAAGTTGCTGGGACACTTTTTTAACTTAGTGGTATCTTTTTCTTTTGTGATTTGGTACAGGGATAGAAAATGAGTTCTCTGAGCTTTCAGAAAACTTACTAGGTTATATGATAGAGAGTAATAGCTTTTTATCATTGAAGCTGTTCTATATTTAAATGTAAGACTACTTATATTTTAATTCATTCAAAGAAAGTAAATAAGATTGTCTCCATAATGAAGACTTTATAGCCTTATACTTCTGGTATTAAATATCTACTTATCTTTTAAAAAGTGATATATGTTTATCAGAAAACATTTGAAGTAAAGAAACTTGCTGCCACACCAGATTCAATAATCCCATGGATATATTGCCCTTCTCCTGGGATAGCTAATGAGAATGCTCTTTTAATCCCTTTGAGTCAAACAATATTTTTTAATAATTCTAACATTTTTCATTATTTTTATTTAGAAAAAAAATATTATTGTAGTTATTAAAAAGAAGAGATGATAATAACAGTAATTATGCAGTGTTACTAAAACTATAATTTGATTTAATGGGACTGAACTCAAATACTTTATATCAAAGGGAGTGAAAGGTTTATGATCTAATCCTTAATTAGTCTTTTGAAGTATATTTATTGTAAAATGATTTAATTTCATAGCCTCGTACTTTAGAGAATCTAATGGAACAACTTATCAAGAACACTACAAAGGTTGTAGTCTTATCCATGAGCTGATCTACACTGTTAAATCTCAAAAGTGGGAAAGAGAATTACATCTATTTTATATATTTTATACATGCATAAAGAAAATGAAATATTCTTTTGGAACATTATTCCATGTAATATATTTTTATGAAAACTAGTTGTAATTTTAATTAGCTTCTATCCATTTGAGTTCTGAAAGATCTAAAGAATGAAGAGTCAAACTCAGGAAAAGATGTTTTGGTTTTCACTGAAATATAATGATGCCCTTAATGCTTCTTGATTCTTTGCACAGCCAAATACTAACAACAGATTAGGAAACAGTATAGACTTTTTTGTTTTCGGATGTCATCTTAGAAGCAGAAAACAGTTTTGACTATGAGAACAGTTATTTTGTATAAAAGTTAAGTACCGTGTTTCATTGACAATGCAAACATTTTAGACCATTCTGTTGAAAGATAATTAAACATTCTGTCCATTAAAAAAAAAATTCAAGTACCTTGTCAGAAATGATGAAAATTTCAAAAGGTAAAGTAGTGCAAGTTATTCTTAAAGATAGGTGCATGAATACATACCTTTTCAAAACAGCCTCTCTACGAGGGAAGGAACAATTTTACTCTTTGGTATGGATGGAGGGCGAAGCTCAGAGGGCCCAAGTTGATACACTGGAGCTTGCAGGCACTGCTGCAGTTAAACAAACAAACAAACAAACTCCCAGTAAATAAAAATGTTGGATATTTGTTCTCTGTGTTTATAAGGATCACATTTCCGTTTCTAACATCAACAGAATTCATATTCTGTAGAAATATCTACAGACTGGTATGCAAAGTCTTTTGCTTGTTCTAGCTGTTTTACTGGCAGTGGCATGTCAAATTTCATTTAAATGTTGAGTAACTCTGCTTCAGTCCAGGGGCCTGTATGTCTCTCTCTTTGGGTGAAAGAGGCTGTTGGTTTAGTCTCTGTGCTGAGCTTAGCAAGCAGCTGGCACCAAGTAAATACAGTGACTGATTCCTATTTTAAAATGATACAGTTATAATGCAATTCTATACTCTGTGACAAGCCACAGACCGTTACAGATGTATTCTGTTTTATTTATAGTTCATTATGAACTGTATATTATGTTCCCTTTAAAATGATGTGCCTGGGTTTCAAAAAGTAATAAGCAAAACCTGTATGTTGGCCTTCTCCTTGTTGCTGGTCTCTGGGTCACCCTTTTATTTCTGTTCTATAGTTTCTGGTTACTTTGCTTTTTATTTATTTAAAAAAAAAAGCAAACACTTTGTTCTATTTTTTTCTCAAATCAGAACTAGCTTTGAGGTTTAAAAGCCCTGTTGGTGTATGTTCACTGAATGGAAAAGATCTATCCAGTCCCCTCATAAAGCCCTAAAGAGTTTGGGGCACTGACAATGTATGCTAAGACAGAACTTCCTAATCTGTGTATGCTTGCAGCTTGGTATAGTGATTGCTGACTAATTTATTTATAATAACTTGGATAGACGGATAGAATATTTAAGATTCGCTTACTAAGATACAAAAAGAACACACCAAACAACAACCAAAAAGGGAAAAAGAAAAGAAGAAGAAAAGCATTGCCATATATGAAACATTCTTCATTCTAATTAAATAAATAATAAGAATTATAGCACTCCACCATCCAGGGAAAAGTATAGTGAAAATGAAGATTGTAGAAAATGTGGAACATGCAGGAAAAATAGCATACTTCAAACTGACAATTTTTGTCTTGCATAAAAAGTACAACTAATTAAATTTCTCTAATCCAATAGAGTACAATTCTCTCACCATTTTCAAAACAATTTGTTTTGTATAGATTATAGTTCAGAACACGGTAAACGCTTTTACATAGTTAAACTATCTATTCTGGCATTATACCTTTCAACTGATTTTTAAGGTAATAAAAATATGCCTTCAAATTATGCAGGCACTTATACTTATCTCACAGGTTGCTATGTTATTGCTAATGATAGCCACTGGCTTTGAAGACCTTACTGAGGAAACCTTCATTTTTACCACTTTTATAGAGTATATTGATAGTCTCATTTGTGTGGAATCAGCTTCCAACAGAAGAGTATCCTTTATTGTACACTCTAAACTGGGAGAAGATTTGCAAATGTAAGATTATGGGATGAAGAACAGAGGTAGACTTATGTCTATGTTGATAAATATCAGAAAAATATGACATTGCCAGAGATTAATACTATTAAAAACAATACAAATTTCAAAATTTTACACAGTAATTTATTATTTTTCATTTTTCATATATTTTTATGATTTTTTCATTTTTCGTGCAAGTGTATTCTTTTTTTAACTAAGGAAAGCACCGAAACCCTTACCTGTTTTCCAGTCTTTATTGTACCTGTGAGTGCCATGTGTGCATATCTATGTACATATGCACTCTTCTATGCCTCCCACTTCTGTTCTACTGCATTGAATAAGAAAGCTGATGAAAGATCAGCCTGGGCTGATTTTCCATTTATACTAGGAAGTACGGAGCTTGATGTGGACTTATGGAATAGTCTGCGATATTGTAAATACTGTGATAATGTAAAAACTAAAATAATGTGTCATGCCCAGGCAGGGTATGAAAAGTCCGCTTAAACAAGCAACCAAATAAATGAAACAATTATTTAGCTGAGGATTTTTTTCCTTAGTGTCACTAGAAGTTTGTGAAGGGGAGCCTCACAGGCCCAACGGTATGCTAAAGAGGGTACTCTCCTGGAGGGAGGATGAATGTGTAGGTGAGTTGTCCTATTCCATAGGAGTGTGTCCCTACATTAATTTCTGGTCATAATCTGTATCCGTCATCTATGACTCTGTTTCAAATTAATATTACCATTTTTTTTCCTCTTGTTCTATTAAATAAAACATAATATGGCAGAGCAACATTTGCCATGTGGCTATGAAAGCTTACCTTTTCATGTCCATCTCAGGTTAAGATTTTGGTTCTTAACTGTAACATGCTATGAGGTCTTGAACATCTAAGACAAAACTATTTTCTATGAGTAACACCACATGTTCCATGTAAGCCTGAGATACAGAGACATCAACACAGATGGTTTTCAGCCAAGGGCTTGTAAATATAGAACATAATTTATCATGAATGAACTGAGTCTGACTGAGCCAAAGTCCAATATCTTCTAGGTATTTGGTAATTCCTTTAGAAATAATGTTTTGTTTTTTTTATTTTTTTTTTTCCATATTCACACTGAATCCCTTATAAATGACTGGGGAACCTAGCTGTTACAATGTTTAATTGATTGTGATAATTGTTGCTTATTCCCAACTGACAGAAATTTTGGAGAAAACAAAGCCTAGAATCTGGCGTTTGGCTGGGTCATGATACCTCCTATGAGACACATCAGCAGGTATTATGCCTTTCTCTTTTCTGAGAGATAAATTTTATGATGTAATTGATGATCATCATCATAATATGGTGATAATGAAATTCTGTATTTTCTTTCCAAATGTCTTTCCCTCTTGTCTTACTTTGTACATATTACTGAAATCTTTATATAAAATTAAAAATAATTACTAAGCATTTAAACTGAACAACTATTTGGCTTGCAAATAACAGTGTTATCAACAATTATATGCTTTACCAAAACATTCTTGATAAACTTCTGAACTTTGTAGTGACATTTGTATGTGTATTTTGTCGCATTATTTCTTATGAATGTATATGAATGCAAACCATATTTGTAGACCTGTAGTCCAGTGTTATAGATTCCCACAACATTCCCTGAATACTGGAGTATGTGTGTTCTCAATTAAAAAAACAATCAAATGATCAAGCAAACAGAAAAACAAAATCCCAAATAAAATCATATTGAAAATAATTATATATTGTTTGCTACATATATAAGAACACAGTTTCTTTTTTCTTTGAAAATATGAAATAGAAAATATTCTTTATATTTAGAAAAAGTATTATTGTTTTCAATGGGAAATTGATATTATTTATTTAATGTTTTAAAATCCCAGAATGTTTAATAAGATATTTTGTAGGACATTTGGGCATAATGATTTCATATTAAGGCCATTTTCAAGTACCAATTAAACCTTGGATGTTGAAATATGTTTTAATAAATGTTCGAATATGTACTGCATTAAAGCATGCTTGCAATTTTTTTTAGTAGAAAAGATAAATTTTAATCAGAAAAAATTAAATTATCCATTGAGGCATTTTGATAAAGAAATATAAAGTTGAAATGTTATATATAATGAATAAATAAATACTGCTAAGAGCTGGGAAAGTGGAAACTCAAACCCCACTATTGTTCCGTATTATTATTTTATATCTGTTTTAAGAATAGATAAGCCAGCCTGAAGGAGCAATAGTTTAATCATAAGTTCCTAACAGTAAGTCCTTATTCAGAGCTGAAAACAATCTGAAGATTCTTAATTCTATATGGATTCCAGCCATAAATGGAATTCAAGTTTTCCTTATTACTGTATATTATAATAATAATAAAAAAAAATAAATCAAAAAACTTGTTTTCCAAGTAGTTTCACTTAAAAGCAGGGGATTGCATTATATTCAGCATTATCTTCCACTTTGGTTAATATGGTACTATTAAACAGTTCATTTCATTCAGTCTCTTAATTCATATAAAATATGCTTCAGTCTGTCTGTGCCAATTCCTGTCTTTTATAGAGCAGGGGAAGGGAGTAAAGTTTTGAGAAACAGAGAAGAGCCAGGGGCTTGCTGATGTATTAGGAACCAACAGGGAAACACCTGTGAAACGCCACAAAAGAATTCTATTAAGATGTCATGGTTGATAGCTCAGCTAAAGTGCCTCTGCACCAATGAGTGACAACATGGGTTATGGTTGTTAACCAGGATGGGTAACAAACAGAAGCTGGAAGCCACCGTGCAGCTAGAAAGCTATGATCTAATCGCCATAACTGAAAAATGGTGGGACATATCTGTGGTGAGTTGATCTTGGCTGGCCACCAGGTGCCCACCAAGCTGCTCTATCACTCCCTCTCTCTCAACAGAACAGGAGGAGAAAAGCTCATGGGCTGAGATAAGGACAGGGAGAGCACTCAACTATTACCATATCAGGCAAAATATATTTGACTTTGGGAAATCAGTTTACTTTATTGCCAGTTAAACAAAGTGAGATATTGAGAAACCTAAAAACACTTTTCCCCCACCCCTGCCTTCTTCCCAAGCTCAACTTTACTCCCAAATATTTTACCTTCTATCCCCAAAGTGGCACAGGGGCACGGGGATAGGGAATGAGGAGTGTGGTCAGTTCATAACACATCTCTGCTGCTCCTTCTTCCTCATGTTCTTCCTCTGCTTCAGATTGGGATACTTCCTATGGAATACAATTCTTCATGAACTTCTCTAGCTTCTCTTCTTCTTCAGGAACAGACTGCTCTAGTGTAGGCCCCCTGCAGGGTCACAGCTCCTGCTAGAAAATCTGCTCCTGCATGGGCTTTCCATGGTCTGCAGCTTCCTTCAGGAAACATCGACCTGCTCCAGTGTGGGGTCCTCCACAGGCTGTTGGGTGGATATCCGCTCCACTGCGGGCCTCCAAGGACTGCAAGGAGACAACCTGCATTACCATGATCTTCACTACAGGCTTCAGAGGAACCTCTGCTCTGGTGCCTGGAGGACCTCCTCCCCCTCCTTCTTCACTGACCTTGGTGTCTGCAAGGCAGTTTCTCTCACAGATTGCCAATCTTCTCTCCCAGCTGCTGTTCTGCAGCTTTTTTACTGCTTCTTAAATATCTTAAATCCTAATGTTGCTGATAAGCTCAGCTTTGGCCAGTGGCAGGAATGTCTTGGAGTTGGCTGTCAGACATGGGACCAGCTTCTGGTGTCTTCTCACAGAGGTCACCACTGCAACCCCTGCTGTTACAAAACTTTGCCATACAAATCCAATACAGAATCACATGCCCAGAGCATTGTAACTGATAGTTACAAACTATTTAGAATGGGCAGTTAAGGAATGAGGTGTGGGAGGGTTGCTCACTATCTATCTGCACGTAGATGTCTTTGAAAAACAGAGGTGAACAGTTTTAGAGTTTACAGTAAAAAAAAGAGGCCAAGCCGCCAAAGGAAACCCCATGGTGGTTTGAGATATTCAACATTTTTTTTTGCCTCGGTTTTTATTGGAAATCTCTCCTCCCACATTTCTCAAGTCCCTGAAGCTCAAAGAAGGGACTGGGGGAACAAAGTCCCTCTCATCATAAGAGAAGATTGGGTTTGAGAACACCTGAGGAGCCTAAACACACACAAGTCCATGGGAACCGACAAGGTGCATCCCAGGGTCCTGAGGGAACTGACTGATGTAGTTACTAAGCCACTCTCCACCACATTTGAAAAGTCGTGGCAGTCAGGCAACATCTTCAATGACTGGAGAAAGGAAAAATTGCACCCATTATTAAAAAGGACAATAAGAAGCACACTGGGAACTACCAACCAGTCAGCCTCACCTCAGTGAGATCATGGAACAGGTCCTTCTGGAAAACATATCAAAAAATATGGAAGACAGGGAGGTGATTAGAGGCAACTGACATGGCTTCACCAGGGGCAAATCGTGCCTGACTAATCTTAGTGGCCTTCTACAGTGGAGTGACTGCATCTGTGGACAAGAAAAGAGATACAGATGTCATCTACCTAGACTTCTCTAAGGCCTTTGATACAGTCCCCCACAACATTCTTGCCAATAAATTGGAGAGATATGGATTTCATGGACAGACTATCAGATGGATAAGGAATTGTCTGGGTGGCCACATCCAAAGAGCTACAGACAACAGCTCAATGTCCACGTGGAAACTGGTGACCCCTCAAGGGTTTGTACTAGGACCATTACTATTTATTATCTTCATATGTGACATAGGCAGTGGGATCGAGTGTACCCTCAGCAGGTCTGTGGATGACACCAAGCTGAGCAGGGCAGTTGATTATGCTAGAGGGATGGGATGCCTTTCAAAGAGACCTGGACAAGCTCTAGAAGTGGGCCCGTGTGAACCTCATGAGATTCAACAAGGCCAAGTGCAAGGTCCTGCACCTGAGTCAGGGCAACCCCCGGTATCAGTACAGACTGAGGGATGAAGGGATTGAGAGCAGCCCAGCTAAAAAAGCCTTGAGAGTATTGGTGCATGAAATATTGGACATGAGCCAGCAATGTGTGCTCGCAGCCCAGAAAGCCAATTGCATCCTGGGATGCATACAAAGAATCATGGCTAGCAGGTTGAGGGAGGTGATTCTCCCCCTCTAACTCTGCTCTGGAGTACTGCTTCCAGCTCTGGGACCCCCAGTACAAGAAAGACGTGGACCTGATAGAGTTGGTCCAGAAAATTATCAGAGGCCTGGAATGCCTCTGATATGATAACTTTCTGACCCAGGTGGTGGTGG
This sequence comes from Butorides virescens, assembly GCA_017310255.1. Taxonomy (NCBI): domain Eukaryota; kingdom Metazoa; phylum Chordata; class Aves; order Pelecaniformes; family Ardeidae; genus Butorides; species Butorides virescens. Next base: position 137,963 of record JADKXX010002903.1, read on the forward strand.
AGCCAACGAGAAATGGAGCACTACTGGATCTTGTGCTGGCAAATAATGAGGAACTGGTCGAGGATGTGAAGGTAGGGGGCAGGCTTGGCTGCAGTGACCACGAGATGGTGGAGTTCCGGATTCTGAGAGGGGGAAGCAGAACAACAATTAGGACTACCACATTGGACTTTAGGAGAGCTAACTTTGGCCTCTTCAGGGACCTACTTGGAAGAATTCCATGGGCTAAGGCTCTTGAAGGTAGGGGAGTCCAAGAGAGCTGGCTGCTGTTTAAGCAGCTCTTCCTCCGTGCTCAGGATCAGTGCATCCCTGTGAGTAGGAAATCAAGTAAACGAGGTAAGAGGCCTGCATGGATGAACAAGGAGCTTCTAGTGAAACTCAAAGAAAAGAGTAAGCTCCATGGGATGTGGAAAGAGGGTCAGGCCGCTTGGGAGGCATACAGGAATGCTGCCAGAGCATGTAGGGAAGCAACTAGAAAGGCCAAAGCTCACCTAGAACTAAGTCTGGCAAAGGACATCAAGGACAACAAGAAGAGATTCTTCAAGTATGTCAGCAGTAAACGTAAGACTAGGGGTAATGTGGGACCGCTGTTGAATGAAATGGGTGCCCTGGTGACAGAAGATACAGAGAAGGCGGAGCTACTGAATGCCTTTCTTTGCTTCGGTCTTCACTGTCAAGGCTGGCCCTCAGGCTCTCCAGTCCTGGCAGGTAATCGAGCAAGTTTGGAGAGAGGATGACCCTCCCTCACAGAATCACAGAATCACAGAATTGCAAGGGTTGGAAGGGACCTCGGAAGATCATCTAGTCCAACCCCCCTGCTAAAGCAGGTTCTCCTAGAGCATGCTAGACAGGACTTCGTCCAGGCGGGCTTTGAATATCTCCAGAGAAGGAGACTCCACAACCCCCCTGGGCAGCCCGTTCCAGTGCTCAGTCACCCTCAGAGTAAAGAAGTTCTTCCTCATATTCAACTGAAACCTCTTACGTTTCAGTTTGCACCCATTGCCCCTAGTCCTGTCACTGGACACCACTGTAAACAGGCTCCTTCCATCCTCTTGACTTCCGCCCTTAAGATATTTGTAGGTGTTGATGAGATCCCCTCTCAGTCTCCTCTTCTTCAGGCTGAACAAGCCCAACTCTCGCAGCCTTTCCTCGTAGGGGAGATGCTCCAGACCCTTTATCATCCTCGTTGCCCTCCTCTGGACTCTCTCTAGGAGTTCCTCATCTTTCTTGAACTGGGGAGCCCAGAACTGGACACAGGACTCCAGGTGGGGTCTCACCAGGGCAGAGTAGAGGGGGAGGAGAACCTCCCTCAACCTCCTGGCCACACTCCTCCTAATACACCCCAGGATTCCATTGGCCTTCTTGGCAACAAGGGCACACTGCTGCCTCATGGTCAGCTTGTCGTCTACCATGACTCCTAGGTCCCTCTCGGCAGAGCTGCTTTCTAGCAGGTCAGCCCCCAGTCTGTACTGGTGCATGGGGTTCGACCTCCCCAGGTGCAGCACTCGGCACTTGCCCTTGTTGAACTTCATCTGTTGAGGTGGATCAGGTTAGGGATCTTTTAAGGAAGCTGGACACCCACAAGTCCATGGGCCCTGATGGAATGCACCCGCGAGTGCTGAAGGAACTGGCAGATGACATTGCTGAGCCACTCTCCATCATCTATGAAAGGTTGTGGAGAACAGGGGAGGTGCCTGATGACTGGAAGATAGCCAATGTCACTCCAGTCTTCAAAAAGGGCAAGAAGGAGGACCCAGGGAAATACAGGCCGGTCAGTCTCACCTCTGTCCCTGGAAAGGTGATGGAACAACTCATTCTGAGTGTCTTCTCCAAGCAAGTGGATGGAAAAAAGATCATCAGGAGTACCCAGCATGGATTCACCAAGGGGAAATCATGCCTGACCAATCTGATAGCCTTTTATGATGGCATGACTGGCTGGGTGGATGAGGGGAGAGCAGTGGATGTTGTATACCTCGACTTCAGCAAGGCTTTTGACACTGTTTCCCATAACATCCTCATAGGGAAGCTCAGGAAGTATGCGTTGGATGAGTGGACAGTGAGGTGGATTGGGAACTGGCTGAATGGCAGGGCTCAGAGGGTTCTGATCGGTGGGGCAGAGTCCAGCTGGAGGCCGGTAGCTAGTGGAGTTCCCCAGGGCTCAGTACTCGGCCCAGTCTTGTTCAGCTTGTTCATCAATGACCTGGATGAGGGGACAGAGTGCACCATCATCAAGTTCGCTGATGACACAAAACTGGGAGGAGTGGCTGATACACCAGAAGGCTGCGCTGCCATTCAGCGGGACCTGGACAGGCTGGAGAGTTAGGCAGAGAGGAACCTGATGAAGTTCAACAAGGGCAAGTGCCGAGTGCTTCACCTGGGGAGGTCAAACCCCATGCAGCAGTACAGGCTGGGGGCTGACCTGCTGGAAAGCAGCTCTGCCGAGAGGGACCTGGGAGTCCTGGTGGACAACAAGCTGACCATGAGGCAGCAGTGTGCCCTTGTTGCCAAGAAGGCCAATGGTATCCTGGGGTGTATTAAGAGGAGTGTGGCCAGCAGGTCGAGGGAGGTTCTCCTCCCCCTCTACTCTGCCCTGGTGAGACCCCCACCTGGAGTACTGTGTCCAGTTCTGGGCTCCCCAGTTCAAGAAAGATGAGGAACTCCTAGAGAGAGTCCAGAGGAGGGCAACGAGGATGATAAAGGGACTGGAGCATCTCCCCTACGAGGAAAGGCTGCGAGAGTTGGGCTTGTTCAGCCTGAAGAAGAGGAGACTGAGAGGGGACCTCATCAACACCTACAAATATCTTAAGGGCGGAAGTCAGGAGGATGGAAGCAGTCTGTTTACAGTGGTGTCCAGCGACAGGACTAGGGGCAACGGGTGCAAACTGAAACATGAGAGGTTTCAGTTGAATAGGAGGAAAAAATTCTTTACTGTGACAGAGCACTGGAACAGGCTGCCCAGGGGGGTTGTGGAGTCTCCTTCTCTGGAGATATTCAAAGCCTGCCTGGACGAAGTCCTGTCTAGCATGCTCTAGGAGAACCTGCTTTAGCAGAGGGGTTGGACTAGATGATCTCCCGAGGTCCCTTCCAACACTTGCAATTCTGTGATTCTGTGCCTCTCCTATGAAGAAAGGCTGGTAGAGTTGGGGTTGTTCAGGCTGGAGAAGAGACGGCTCCAGGGAGGCCTGACTGAGGCCTACCAATATTTAAGGGGAGCTTGTAAGATAGAGAAAGGCTTTTTACCAAGGTCTGTAGTGACAGGACAAGGGGCAATGGTTTTAAACTAAAAGGGGGTAGATTTAGAAAGGAGCTAAGGAAGAAAATGTTTTTGAACAGAGTAGTAAGACACTGGAACAAGTTGCCCAGAGAAGCTATGAGTGCCCAATCCTTAGAAGTGTTCAAATCTGGGTTAGATAGTGCTTTGAGCAACCTGATCTAGTGAAAGATGCCCTTGCCCATGGCAGGGGGGGTTGGAACTAGATGACCTTTACAGGTTCCTTCCAATCCATACCATTCTACAATACAGCTATTCCCTGTCCTTTGGAAAAAATAACACTAAAGCAGGTGACTCTTCATTTTCATTAGTGACAATGAGATACTCCCTGTATCACAGGTATATTACAAAGAAAATCATTACCCTTATAAAATAAACAAAAAGTACTGTAACTATATCTTATACTTTGACAGCTAAAATCAATGTCCACACATAGCACAGGGATTTTTACTGTATGATGTCGGTTAAGTTTAAAACAATCCACCTGACAATGGCTTTTCCAAATAGTTTTAATCTTCAAACAATAAGATTAAAAACAGGCTGCAGATTCTTTACTGCTTGTCTAATTGTGTTCATATTTCTGCATTTATTTATAACATTTTCTCAATGAGTGAAAAGTAATTCAAAATTTCCAAGTAAGAGTGTTTTGAGCTCTAAGTGATAAACCAACCTTGAACAGGAGTAACAGAGCAAGTTACTTTGAGAATTACATATTTCTGATTAGACAGGTAAGGCTGCATTAAAAATGCAATCTTCCTTTTGAAACTTAGTCTCTGAAAACCCACATGAACAAAAGATTTTCTTCCTTTCCATTCTTTACTTTGAACAGCAAATACTGCAACTAATTACTAGTACAGCTGACTGCTTTCAAGTTGTTTGTAACATTCAATTATTTCCTTCTTGTAGGTTTGGATGGGACTGCTGGGAGATGAGTGAAAAATGCTAACATGGGAGTACACAGTTTTTCATTCAGGGCATTGTCAGAGTCCAATACATTCTGACCAAGCTCTTTTAGATAATCTACATGTGGAGGGTTTAATGCTTATCACCAAATTTTCTTATTTGAACAAATTTGATGCTATACTGAAATTTGATTTAGTGAGGGATACAGCTGTATATTTAAATCACAATACAGGTAAAAATTACACTTACCAGGGTATGACAGTTGTAATTTACAGAAGAATCACAATACAAATATGATGCTCTTTACCAGTGTCTATCATATGCCCACTATCACGATGCTAGGCATCCCCAGCCACCACAAAGGAGCCCAGTACCTTTTCTCTTTTCAGTGCTGTTTTGGGTTTTGTTCAGTTTTTGTGCTCTTCTGGGCTGAGCCATGTATGTATACACACTCACACCTTGCTGTTCTGATTAAGTCAAGACACCTGCAGTCTTTCAATTAACTCAGGGATTAACAGTTACAGTCAGCAGATGTAGCAGGTTAATTCACTGAACAGGTAAAGTCAGTTGATCCACTCAACTGATATAGCTAGTTGGCTAATTCACTCAGCTAATGTGGCTAGTTGGTCCACTCAGTTTATGTAGCAGTTTATCTAGATCAAGGGCCACCCTTTGGTCCCCTCTGTCTTGAGATAAATTCAGAGTTCTTTGCAACAGCCATGGTTAGTCACTGCATATATTTTTCCCTGAGCCTCACAAATATACCTTCTGTGTACATCTCATCAGAGCCTTCTTCCATTTTAAGGGTTCAGTGATCAAGTCTCAGGTATTCTGGTATTATCTTCTTACCCCACAAGATGTTACAAAATCTTGGAACAAGATACCCAGGCTTTGTATGTAAAATGGGATCAAATGCTTCAGCCTAGTTCTGCATCATGTCATTAACACAGGATTTAAAATGAGATTATATGACACTACCAACAAGAAAAAAAAAAGGTACTAGTGTAGTGAAAAATTTTAAAAGACAAAGCTAAACCTCAACAGATTCAAGTAATCTCAGCAAGTTGTGAATTTAAGACACATGTGTAGACAAATTTGCAACAGTTGGTTGCAAACAGAGTTCATTTAACATAGTGTGAAATCCATCAAAACAATGTAAATTTCAACTGAGGAGCTACATTAGGGATTACAGTTACATTTAAACCAGCCTGTGGAACACATTCATATCTAAATTTATTCTACATAAAACTATTAAAAATATGCTACTAAGACCAATGCAAAATCCAGGGTATGGATAAGAACATCATAAAAAGCAGTGATTCTGAAAATATATTACATGAGACCACAGGAAGAGGTTCACACCTAATCAAGATAGGCAAAGTAGCTTCTTTATAAATTGGAGGATAAGAACATTCAGTTATCTTCAGGAAATTATAAGGACTGAGAGTAGATTACTGTCTGAGAAAGTTTGGATACCATTGATCTATATGATTATCATTCATTTGGGTTTGACATTTCCATTTAATTAAACATATAAAGTAACAAGCTCACAAATACAAATGGGCATTTAAAATGTCCAGAAAGCATCTATCTGAAAAACTAATGTAGAATGAATTAGGAGAAATATTTTTAAATGGAATGCTGTTTTTATCACTTTGTTGTTTAAAACACCTATTTGATACCAAATCTAAATACCTATTTACAAAGTAAACTCAAGACTACTCGGAAGTGTTTCTCCACAAATGTTAACAAAGATTTATGTCAGTAGAGAAGCTAATGTTCTCACCTTATTTTAGGTATGAAGGAGATTTGAAGTCAATGAAAAGAACTTACAATGAAAAATTACTTTGACATTTCAAATGGTTAGATTGAAATTATATTTTGAGCACTATTTTGAATCTCCAAAGAATACTGTCACACAATAATTACATGAATGGTATATGAAGTACTGTGTTAGATGACAAAAAACTTCAAACCCATATGTTTTCTAAAAAAAAGAATAATTTTAATGCTATTTATTTTTGAAAGGACAAAGCTCATATAAAAGAAAAAGGAAAAATATTTCTGTTAATATTTTTGGTCTAAGGTTCAAACAGTAGCAGTGAGCCTGTATTGTTGAGATTACTCATTGAACATAGAAAAGAATCAGTTTCATACACGAAAGACAATATCTGTCCAAAATTGCAGTGAAGTAGTTGCACATAATGGAATCTGTTTTGGAAAAAAAAAGCAGGGAGTAAACCCCCAGATTTAAGATGTTGCACCCAAACATCTTATCAGACAAGGTTATTAAACCAGATTAATAGGAGATTTGTCATTAGCATCATGGGAACTAAATGACACTATGTGCAGAGACAGTCATAATAAAATCTGGTTTCTAGAAGCTACATCCAGACAAAATGAAATTAAAAATTCTGAAGCAATTTTAGGAAGGCTTGATAAAGCAGTCCAAGGCTGACTTGTTTCATTCAACCAAAAAACTCTGCAGAGAAGTACAAGATGTGCTAAAACTTCATTAAAACAACTGGATATAATGGGTGATCTTCTTGCTAGGCAGCTGCTCTATCCACCAATTTAAACACAGTAAAACCAGATTAAAATGTTGGGTTTCTCAAATTAAACTACTTTCTTTTTGGAAGATATGTTAAAATTAAATATACGTTATTAACTCCAATACGTTTTTACATGCTTGAAATTATCCATTTGGAGTCATACTGAGAGAATAAACGTAGTCAAAAAAGTGACTATGATTTCAAGTTGCCTTTGCAAAATGCATTCTTTCAACAGCAAAGCTGACAGAGCAGGTTGAATCAACGATTATTCTAGTCTTGCACCCTATTTAAGACAGCGGCTAATAATGGGTATTCGGGAATGTGAATATGGAATACAAGTCATAACTTTTCCCCAGAATAAACTTCAGAAATTTGTTTCTCAGGAACTTCTGTATTTAGTAGCCCTGAACAGATTTTTTTTTTCAGGTCGTTTGTGCAGTTAAACCATATTTTGTAGTAGAAAATAAGCTGAATATTATAAAATCACAGTAGCAACTCCAGTAGTTGCCTAGAGGAATATCAGTGTTGCATATCGACATTTTGGGCATGAGTCTTTCAATAATTTGCTTTAAATGCAAATTATCATGTTATCTTGCTTATTAACTTCTAAGCTTCCATTTGTTTCAGGTTGAAATGCTTGTATATCCAATAGAGAGAAATATCATTAATATTGCTGCATAACAGTATTAGAATAGCTCCTTCAGAAAGTCTTGAATTTTATGTACAGAACACTGACAAAAAAGTTCCCATTGGACTCCCAACTTTTGGCACTTCCCTCTTTGCAGGACTCCAGATAAAACATAATGTTGTTTTTCATTGCCCCTGTACTTTATAATATCAATTTAAGGAGTTGTTACTTTCCTGCCCCGCCCCCCCCCCCCCCCCCCCCCCCCCCCCCCCAGCCCCCGATGCCCTGAGAAACTGGTTCAGAGTTGGCTATTGTCATAGTTCAGTGATCCTCTTACTGCATCATGAATTTCTAGCACCCACTCTTCCCTGCATTATTACACTTGCTACCACAACAACCTGAAGCCAAGGGAGATTTGTTCCAGGTTTTGAAAGAAGGTTGAGCTATCAAAGAAGACCAAAACACTGAATTGTCATTCATATTCTGATGTTATTTTCTAGCTATAGGAAAAGTCTACCACTCTTCAATGTCTTTGTGCAAGATTGCAAAAGTTTTATTCAGGGTTTCATTTAGACATTTGAAGAATATGTCTGTGAGACAATGCTTCCCGAAGGTGATCATAAATTTGTTGCCTTAATACTAAACCAAAGTACAATAAGAACTGATTAAGCAAAAAAAGCAAAAAAAAAAAAAAAAAAGTAAAGCACCAGATATGTGAATTTGATACCTCAGCTTTACATGAAAGATGTCCTACTGTCTTTTCTTTGAAAATCAATAATCTATTACATATGAACAGTACTCTGAACTACCCTTGTGACTTTAGATGCCTCAAGAGAGCTAAAGATGGATTTAATGCATATTTTTTTTATTTGCAGCTATAGATTGCTTTTCAAATCTGTATAGCTCACCTTCTTTTCTTCTCTGTTTTCAATTTTACTTGTAATTTGTTCTGTTTTATTCTACTTTGTTCTACCAAGATGAACACTTTTCAATATTCCATGCATAAGTCATTATCCCTTATTGTTGCTCAGTGGCTCCTTTGGCATCTCTAGATTAAACTCAGTAATTAAAAGAGCTCAGAAAATCCTTAGCCTGAGCTTTCCACAAAGCAGAAAAGTGGATTGTTCCCCCAGTGGCTGCTGCTGAAAGGAAAGAAGGAAATTGAGGAAACAGGACGATTAAACACCACTACCTCATATTTTATTCAGTGTGATCAGAGAATACTTGGCTAGTTCATTGCCATGGGGAAATTTTTCATGTTGATTTATAGCAGTAGTTCCTACTTTTAACTTGAAGAATTAAGATTTTAAAATATATAATGATTTTAAAGTACTTCAATGTAAAATACCTGTTCAAGTAACCAGCTCTCATCTCAGTATGGTCTATGATACTATTTAAATTGGTGTGGTGAAGCAGAAAGTGAATGACCACTATTTGAATGAGTAATGACCCTCAAAATTTAGATACTAAATATTCAACAGATACTGTTATTCCTATTTTTTTGTCAATCACTCCATTTAATTAAAAAACCAGAATATTTCAAAACAACTAAACCAGACACCTAGGGAAGAAGACACTTTGTTCATCTGCCTTTTTTTTAATGTCATTATAAGAGCTAAGTAATAATTATTTGGAAAATAATATTTCATATTATTTTATGCCCTGAATGACACAAACAGTGTAGAGATTTTCAGGTCCCTTGGATAAGATATTTATCTGTTTAGATAGTAAATTCAAAACCCAGTTTCATTCTGGATTCAGGTCATTGGGACTACACATCTGCACGCAGCTAAGCATGACTGTACGTGTTCCATGAATGTGCAACAAATTTCACAATATGACATATTTCGTGGTGTAACACACCATAAATCAGGTCACTGAATAATCCACCAAATTTTATTCAGGATTAATAGATTTCTTCTCTATATTACTTTCATTTTAGCATACTAAATTCCTGGTACACTGTGAATTTGATTTTATACACTGCTTTATTATCTAACTTGAGTTATTGTGTAGTCCAGCTTTGCATTACAAGATGGCTTTATACTGTGGTATTAATACATGCCCTTTCTCAACAGTCTTAAGGGGTTGTATCGGTAGGGAAACCTTTTACTAAGCTTAATAAAATGTCAAGATATATTACTTATTTAAACCTGAAAGAATTTTTTATTCTATAAAATTTGGCTTATTCTACAGGGCGGGATGCTGTGTCCATCTTGTAATGCACTGAATCAAACATTTTTGTTCTGATACTTGTCAATGACAAATTATGAAACTCAAGAAATATTTCATAGACAACGAAATTTCTAAATGAGATTAAATACTTCCATTTTGTGCACACATTTTAACTTAGGATTTTTGTGTGAACACTGATTGAAATTACTCTAAAACTCTAATGAAGAATTAAAATCTCCAGATATTTGTAATACTTACAATAGATCATCTTGCTTCTGGACTGTATTGAGTTATGTTAGCTATCTATCACAAGGTAGTTTCTACCTCTAGGCTTTATACTGCATGTTACTACAGGTATTGTATTATTTTCATTGTAGGGTAGATCCTACTTAACTTGAGAAGAGTTGGTAAAAAATGAGCTCAGAAGGAATGTAATTTTCAGGGGATCCTAAAAAGCTTAATGCTCAGATATGCTGAACTCCAGAAAGAGTTGGAAATCCACCTTCCAGCATCTTATCTGTTTTCATCTGTGCTACTTCATACAGCTCACTCTCAGGGTACCCCATCTGGATGTGGGCCAAACCTCAGGTGACTCAGCCCCACACCACAGCAAGATCCAAAGGTGGACCAGTCTCTTCTTCCCCTTACCCATCAGCACCCATGGCTACGTTTCCAAAAAAATAGTCACTGATATATGTTTTAAACAGGTACCAGTTTGGCTAATTGGAAAGAGGTATCTGAGAAGTACATTATGTACCAAGAGACATATGCAGATGAAGACTGTGAAAATACCAGCATCAAAGTTTATAATAGTTTCCCCCTTTTTCCATGAGAGGTAAACCAAAACTGGGACATTTTGTGTATCCCAGTTAGGAAAAACCATGGTGTTGTGTCTAGCATAATTTATAAAATTCTGTTTATTTACAAAAATGTACAGATTTTCATTTCTGGGTGCAGACTTGTCTACCTTAATTAAAGACAGGAACTTGTTTCAAAACCCCTCCTTTCTCATGTCCTTGTAGGAAGCTTGATCAGACTATAATAGTTGTTTTGACTCCTCCTGTTCACTAACACATACCTCCTCTCCAGTAACATCTAGTTGAATGCACTCTTGCCAGAGAATTCAAGTTTCTGAACAGTCTTACATTTAATTTCATTTTGGATGGAAATATGAGTGCTACATATATCTTAAACAAGAAAAAAAAAAAAGTTTAAAAAAACTTCAATCTAGTGTCCATGGTAAAGTTACTTACTTATTGCTGTCTCATATTCTCAACCACAATGATGTCTACTGGAATTGAGATCAGCTGATATAAATATTAGTATTTGAACACAATCTCAAATAAACTTCTATTTATCAGAAGATTTTTCATATATTTTTTCACTTTCCTTTTTTTTTCTCCCTCCCCAAATGCATTAACAATCTGAAATAAATTAATAACAAAATAGTGTATGCCAGAATATATAATCCCATGATGATATCTATTTACATGCACCAGTCCAGTCTCCGAGGTACATAGCATGCATTATTAAACCCTGAACAAATATATATTAAATTAATATCTGAAACTAGCTGAATCTTTTAAGGTAATGTTTTGTTATATTTCACGCTCTCTGTAATTTATTGGACATATAGTATGAACTCTAGAGTGAGAAATGATGAAAATGGGAAGTGTATCAAATATATATTTCATTGTGCATGAAACTAAAAAATATTTTAATTTAATGCAACATTCCTAAATGGTTTAATGTTATTTAGAGCTTTAAAACTTGGAATGGCAAACTGCTTATCTTCTTATACACTCTATTAAAGAAAAATCAGAACAGAAATAGTTTAAAAGGTAATTACATTATATTTTAAAATGTTCAATATAGAATATGATGGACAGTACATAATTATTCTGTAATCTGTGCACTTGACAGTCTCATTCTGAACCAAATTTTGATTTTGCAAGTCAGGTTTTTATGTCAGTTTTCCTTTCACTAGTTCAGGCACAATTAATAAGTGTGCCTATATCCAATGTGATTGACCATTTTTCTGGTTAACATTAAGTCACAATTTAGCTATTTATCATCTCACTAATCACAGTGGCAAAATTTATACATTAGATGGAGTAGAAGTATCAGACCAAAACTGCAATACCTTCAGGCAATGAGAGTTTTAAGCAGCTAGAGCAAATTCCTCTTCCCAAGTGAGAACTGGAGAGTGACTTTTCATGTAGTGCTGTCAGTATAGTTCTCTGTAATTTCAAATGGGGAAAAAAAGAAAAAGAATAAAAAGCAGAAATAATTTTCAACACTGTTTTCATTACATTTTGTTCATATTTACAGGCCAGAATGAACAACAGTAAAAAAATACTAATGAAAATAAAAATCCTGATTCGGAGAGTCCTGTCTGAAATTATACTTGTATGAGTAAATTTAAATTCCTGACTGCTTGGCTCTTTACATTTCTTGAAGTGATACTATGAAGGATGTCACCAGAACAACAAACATCTTGGAAGCTGTCTGGGCTCAAGCACACTGAGTCAGCAGGAATAGCCTGACACATTGGGATATAGTAATTTCAGAAACTAAAACCTGCTTATTTAAAATAAAATTCAACCTATTGAATTATTCAACCATAATTGATTACATTGGATAGAGAAACCCTCACTAGCACTCACCTACATAAATGAATTAGAAATAGAAAACACTGTCAGAATAAAGGTATACATGCAGCTAAATTTGCAGTCAAACATACTTTGCACTAAAGAGCAAAGACTATGTAATTGGGTAGTGCAATCTGACAGAATGTGAGGTGTAGTAAACATGGAAGATCCATCTAGTGTTAATTGTACCTAGGAATATAATTTGTATGAATAGCCTTTCAAGTCCAAGTATTTTTATAAGGAAAATTGATCATGACATTTACATTCTCATCTACTGGCATTGTGTCATAAAGAAGCAAGTTGATATGAAAGATGAATCATATGCAGTTTTTCTGTCATGATTATTGATTATCTTTCAACCTATAAAGACTGTGTAAGGTTATGAAGCACTTAAAGATTTATTACCTAAATTTATAGATCTATCTTTTCTGTGGTGGCAAAAGTAAACATAAATCTCTGTTTTACCAAATGATACAGTAAACATGATTGCTTAAAAGAATTAAAAATGTATTAAACATAAAGAGCTAACACTCACTGCAATTTTTTTAAGTTAAGCAAATGATTGAATAAACATTTTTAATATACTGTTCTGCCTTGAGGAGATTTAAAAATGTTTTTATTTTGCACTTCGACAGAATGTATAGAAACACTACTTAAAAATCAATTGCATGTAGAAGCCTAAGGAAAGTATTGGGTTTTCTATTGCATTGCAAGTAGGATTGGAGAAAATATGTAGGAAGGAAGGGGAACAACAATAACAAAAAGAAACAACACAGAAGCAAACAGAAATCAGCATTGACTAAGTTATGTTTCCTGAGCATCTACTAATGATGCTCAGAATTTATAGACATTGGCAAGAATGTAGACCTGCAGGCATATATGAACCTTGCAATCACACCAAAGAACAATGGCCTATTTTAGGTTGACAGAAATTGCCAATCTACAGAAGGCCATCCCTTCCCTCTGTACCTCTGTATGCCTCCAAAACTGCTGCTTTGACCATTTGTCGTGGTTTTAACCCTGGCTGGCAACTAAGCACCATGCAGCCGCTCGCTCACTCCCCCCACAATGGGATGGGGGAGAGAATCAGAGGAGTAAAAGTGAGAAGACTCATGGGTTGAGATAAAGGCAGTTTAATAGGGAAAGCAAAAGCCGTGCACACAAGCAAAGCAAAGCAAGGAATCATTCACCACTTCCCATTGGCAGGCAGGTGTTCAGCCATCTCCAGGAAAAGCAGGGCTCCATCACACCTAACGGTTACTTGGGAAGACAAACGCCATCACTCTGAAAGTCCCCTGCTTCCTTCTTCTTCCCCCAGCTTATATCCTGAGCATGATGTTATATGGTATGGAATAGCCCTTTGGTCAGTTGGGGTCAGCTGTCCTGGCTGTGTCCCCTCCCAGCTTCTTGTGCACCTGGCAGAGCTGAGAGCTGAGAAGTTCTTGGCCAGTCTAAGCACTACCCAGCAATAACCAAAACATCAGTGTGTTATCAACATTCTTCTAGTACTAAATCCAAAACACACCACCATGCCAGCTACTAGGAAGAAAATAAACTCTGTCCCAGCAGATACCAGGACACCATACTGTAACAATTTGCAGTTAAATGGAGACATGTCAGCAAAACTTTTAATTTTGAAAACTGTTTAAGAAAATCAAGATCATTTTGACTAAAATAAATTAGGTCTTGATGGTGGCTGTTCATAGGTTGTTGAGAATGACAGACAGACAGACAGTGGTGAACAGATGGGTTTACAGTATTAGCTCCAAACCCCTCAGACATACCCAGAAAGCTATGGCTGCCCACACACTCAAAAGACATTCTTAAAGGCAAACCTAATCCTGGACTTTTTGCTCAACTATCCTTTTATGATAGTCCAGGGAATACAATCAGCATAATGACATCACTGCATTCCTAATCCTCATTGGTACAACTGGAAAGTGGTCCGATTTGTACTCTATTGTACGTTCTACATCCTATTAGTATATGCACAGGTGTTGTCTGCAGAGAATTAAGAGCTGTTCTTAGATGTTATTTTTGTAGGTACAAAAGAGATAACTGAAATGCTGCAAAAATATTCACAGTTGGTCTGGATAAACAGGAAGTTCTATTCCTCAAGACACCAGTTATTTTGAAAGCATTGGAGAGCTTTATAATCTTATGAGTCTTTCACTTCTTGATCATCCATAAGGGTGGTTTTATTCAGTAGGGAATGAATACACCCAAGATCCAATGGGTAATGGTGACTCCTAACTTAGGTTTTGTGGGCTACACTTTCAGTTTTTGTAAGAGCTCAGCATTACCCTTTGTACTGATTGCCAAATTGAGCCAGAGTGTCAAGAACTGCAAAGCCCATAGACACTGAAGTGACATTAGATTAAGCTTTAAGTATGCTGAAAGACACTGTATATGGGAAAGCTGATGTGCAGCAAATAGGGAAATACTTTGTTTAGTAGCAGTATGCATAACGATATGTGAGTATTATTCTGTTAGAAGTGAGTATGGATATCTGTTACATACATCAAGGTCTTTCATCTGTGGGAAAATCTTTTTTTTATGGAAAGTCCCAGATCAGCACTGGAGTGTGAAGTGAACGTGAAAGTTGTGAGTGAAATTCTTTGCTAGCAGTTCCAAAGAAAGGAAAATTTTTCTTCTTAAGAGAAATACTGTAAGCAGGCTGCTTTTAATTTGTCTAAGATCATTCTGTCTGTCTATCCATTTATCTATCTTCATTTACATGTGGATGCATTTATTGCAGAAAGTAATAAGTATTCCTTTAGTGGAATCATTTAGAAATAGAGAAGGTTAATGAAAATACATGTCATACCTTCTATTACTGCTATAATTATTAGTATTTTAGAGATTAAACAGATTACTTAAATGAGCCCATAACACTATATTTATAATATTTCTTAAGCAGGTCAGAGATGCTTAATATTTCTGTTAATCCTTTTCATTATAAATTGAGTTAGAATTGATATTTCCTCTCCATTTGTTTCCAAGTGACATTCTTCAGCTCTCTAAAACATGCCAACCGATTTACTGCTACCTTCTTATAAAACCTCATTTTAAGCCTGATACCAATACTGTTTTGACCTTTTCCATAACCTTTCCATTTCACATAAAAGTATTTGACAAAGTAGCTTTGCTCTAGCCTTCAACCACCTTCTACAAGTGATTATCATTCATCTTTTTCAGTCTGAATTTGGTCTCAGCACAGTAAGAAAACAACCCTTCTTCATGTAAGTAACCATTAGCCAGCAATTGCTATATAGTAGCCAATGATTGTATTGTCTTCCCCTCATATATTACATGTCAATCTATCCATCAGCAGCTGCTAGTAAACTTCTCTTTTTTTATCATTGTTTAATACATACACAAAGACTGGCTTTACAAGTAAACCCAGCTGTTTAGGAGACAGGAAGTAAAGACATTGGAATTCTTTGTCATATTTCTAATTTATGTTCCAAGATGTTATGGCTTTACTCTGGTAGACAGCTCAGCCCCACATAGCCACTTACTCATTCCTCCTGCAGCAGGATGGGGGAGAAAATCATAAGGGTAGAAGTGAGACAATTCATGGGTTGGCATAAAGGCAGTTTAACAGGTAAAGGAAAAGCTGCATGCACAAGGAAAGCAAAATAAGGAATTCATTCGCTACTTCCCATTGGCAGGCACATTTAGAATCTCCAGGAAAGCAGGACTTCATCCCTTGTAATGGTTACTTGGGAAGACAAATAACATAACTCAATGTTTTCACTTCCTCCTTCTTCCCACAGCTTTTATTGCTGGGTGTGAATGGTATGGGATATCCCTTTGCTCAGTTAGGGTCAGCTGTCCTGGCTCTGTCCCCTCCCAGACTCTCACACACCCCCAGCCTACTCGCTGGTGGGGCAATGTGAGAAACATAAAAGGCCTTCATGCTGTGTAAGCACTGCTCAGCAATAACGAAAATATCCCTGTGCTCTCAACACTGTTTTGGTCATAAATCCAAGCTACTATGAAGAAAATTAAGTCTATCTCAATCAGAACAGTACACAAGAAATTTCTTCATTTCTCACTGGTACAAACATGTTCTGTATGTGGACATTCCTTCCTGAAATCCTACTGTAGTTAGAGTAAATGTCACACAAATCTCTTCAGTTTGATACCAAATAGGCAAGACAATCAATAACAGGAACTATGAATGGATTAAAATGAATGCCTGTTGTAGGCAAATGATTCTGGTTTCCCCTACAGTGATTGGAAAGACAGAGGCACTTGCAAGGGTTGAGTCTCCCTGTCCTAAGCAGATTGCAAGAATTCCTTTGGAGATACATCTCCCTTTCTTTTGACGGTGAATGGGGTCCAAGCAATCAGTTTAGACAATTAGGCAGATGAAGTTAATTACTTCTCAGTGTGCAGCTAATTGGTATTTCTGTTAATTTTATCTTTAAAGTATGAATGCAATACACAGTAACCCCTTAGTACCTTAAGAAGGATCAGCCCATCCAGTTTCTTTCACATCTCACCTCAGTGAGTTTTCCTTTCTAATTTTCATCTTCCTCTTTTAAAATCATATTATTGGCTTTCTATGTCGAAGAGTGAAACCACTGTTTCTGAAAGAGTTTTGTTCTGAAGTACTTTTGTAACGTTTGGCAGCTCTGGTGTCAGGTTATTTCAGTAGGTATCAGAGAGCAACAAGTATTGCTAAAAGCAAATAATTGTTAATTTAAAATATACAGAATGCAATAAACAGAGGGTTGCATATTGGGACTGATTTGCTTCGTGGCTTTACTTCTCTGAAATGTAGTTGGTTTATGACTGACCTCATTGTCTGTTTATTTTATAGACCTCATCTTAGATCCTAGGAATTGAACAAGTTCATTTTGGTGACAAACTCCCACTCAAATAAAACTGTCACACTATCTTTCAGGTTGCATCAGTTAACATTAGAAAACCCTGTTAGAATATAGCTTTTGTGATGGAATCAATCAAAAAAAATACATGTATATCCTTGGCACGCCCAACATATACTGTGGAAGATACAAGACCTTCCCCTGCCTCATAAGACATTGGAATAAATTAATCTTAGACAATTAGGCACCTTGGGTTATTAACAATGGCTTTGTGGTGGTGTGCCATTTATAAAAATTTACAGTCTCAGTGCAATTGTGACTAGATGCAGTTTTAGCATAAAAGCCAAGGAATTAATATGTATTGACTGTGTTATTCTTTCAGTAATAGGAAGGGTTTCCAAAGGTCAGAATGGAAGAGCACTGATCGTGCAATGTTGAAAAACTTGCCTTGTGTCAATTTCTGTGTGGTTTCTCCTACAGCGAGTTTCATTCTGGGATTTCTGCTTTCATAAACTGCTTATTTGGCACCTTTCACTTTACACATGGAATGTCATTACATTTCCTGAGATATGTTTGTTTAATCTTCAGCAGTCCGTTATCTTTGCTGTAAGCAACAGAAGCTACGTAAAAAGGTTAAGTGTAATAGAAGAAAAAGGATTTATATCTAATAACACTCAAATATTTATATCTCGCTGAAAGATCACTTACTAAATTTCTCAAACCTATTGAATTTGTATGGAATGTCTTTGCTAAAATATGGATTAAGGCATAAGAAAAAAGTAATCAATATATGTATATACAAATTTTTCATCTAACCACTTCATCAAGTACCTATCAGTATTCAAATGTCTGATCTGTTAAGCAATGTGAAGAGAAAAAAAATTTTAAAAAAGCCAGTTTTCTGTTAAGTCACTGACATTCACAAAAGTAACTTCGTTGTTATTGTCAGAACAGAAGCTCCTGCTGAAGCGTGTCCAAAGAGCAATGAAGCTAGTGAAGGGTCTGGAGCACAAGTCTGATGAGGAGTGGCTGAGGCAACTGGGGTTGTTTAGTCTAGAGAAAAGGAGGCTGAGAGGAGACCCTATTGCCCTCTACAACTGCCTGGCAGGAGGCTGTAGTGAGGTGAGTGTTGATCTCTTTTCCCAAGTAACAAGTGCCAAGATGAGCGGAAACATCCTCAAGTTTCTCCAGGGGAAGATTAGATTGGATATTAGGAAAACTTTCTCCATTGAAAGGGTTATCAAGCATTGGAACAGGCTGCCCAGGGTAGTGGTTGAGTCCCCATGCCTGAAGGTATTTAGAAGACATGTAGAAGTGGTTTAGTGGTGGACTTGGCAGTGTTAGGTTAACAGTTGGACTTGATGATCTTAAAGGTCTTTTCCAACCTAAACAATTCTATGATTCTATCCTTAAAAAAAAAAAAAAAAAAGCAGTTTAATTATCTCTTTTGTATTGTTAGTTTTTTTAAAAATCCTGTACACATTCAATTGCATCATCATCCTTTAGACAACAGACAACAATATTTATCTTTTTTTTTTTTTTTCCTGCCACAAATATGATGGGGATTTTAACAGTTAATCTTCTGAAGCTACATAAAAACCTGTCCTAGTCAGAAACATCTTTGACTTGGCACTGTGTATTCAGGTAATGCTGCCTATAAGCAAACACAACACACAGCCATGACAATCCATATGTTTACAAAACAACTACCAGGACTTATATTAACACATACTGAATATCTTGGCTTTTCCTTATCCATCACACCTTACAGAACATGGTATATAGAAAAGTATTTCAGTTCAATGCTGATTCATATATTGATGATAATGAACAAAAATAGTGAAAGATGAAGTACCATTTCATCTTAAGTGGATTAAATATAAAGAAACAGAGTAGTTATGCTGTTATAGATTGTTATACTTAGGTTAAACAGTAGCTTTTATATGAGTGCATCTGTTTGAATATTATAGTCAATAAAGCACTGAGCTGAGCTTCAGTCCTACTTCATTAAGAGGTATTTTTCCTCATAATAATTATACACAGAGAAACCAGTAATAATTTTGAATTTTAAAAACAAACAAATTAAAAAAAATATCTACCAGGTATTACAGATTTGTACTATGAACAAAGTACAGTTTTGTTGAGGAAAAAGGATCACCATGCATATTATTACTTCTTTTAAAGTATATTTAATTGAAAGTGACAAAAAATCTGACCATGCTTATATATATTAAAACTTGCTTGTCAGATATGCTGCAATTCAAAATACAATATTTGTAGTCTTAAATTACTTCCTATACAGTCATACAGTGACTGTTCTTTATCTTTGTACTCCTAATTTTTTTCAATGCCATTTAATGAAAATTAAAGAGAAAATGTCTGGGGTTTTGGAGGGTTTTGTTTTTCCTAAATACTTATCTATTTGGAAGGGCAGACAGAAAATATTACCATAGAATAACCTGGGTTTTTTCCTCCTAATTCCATGTTCTTCTGATTAGTATAAATTAGTCGTTCATGCAAGAAGAGACTTTTAAGAAACTCTTTTTTGGTACCTCCACATTTTTTACGTTAAAAACCAAAAAGAAAATGAAAAAACAAACTCTTTGAGTTTTACTTTATAAAAACCCCACCTTTAGCTACCCCAGAGAAACTTTATCAATGGGACAAACAATTTTATGTTTCCTCAACTACCCATCTCCCTCTCTGAAAACTGATACAGGAGGCTGATACAGAGTTTTGTTTTTCCAACCTTAAAGAGACTGAATGTTCAGGCCCTGTTAATGGGATTTTCATAGCACTGTTTTAGACAGATATCCGGCCACCTCCTTTCTAGCCTCACATCTTTCCTTTTCAAATATCCAAAATGTCTTTTCCAGAGCTGTTTTCTTCTCTTATACTTCTGATTGTGTCAGGTTTCTTCATAGTTTGTTATATCTACATTTATCTGTCCCAGAAAAAAAAAAAAAAAGTCACTCTGGTTCTTCTAACAAGAAGTCATATTTAATAAATTTAACAGAGTTCTTTGAAAGAGTGGGTAAGTGGTGAAGCACAATCCAGTTAACCTATTTTGCTTTTTAAAGTCATATTATGAAATTTGAGCTGTCAAGGAGAAAACAGAAAATATTTTAACCAATTAATAACTAAATAAGAGGTAGAAAATGAAGGAGAGAGGTCAGGGCTGATGACCTGACTTTGATTGTATGCCATTCAATATATTTATAAATATGTACAAAATATTAATTATTAGCAAACTGACTTCTTAAATGAATCTATGAAGGAGTTCTAGAAAGATCTCATTATATCAGTTGATCAGGAGATACAGAGACAGATGTTTTAGATAAACTCTCTTTCCCTCTTCTCTTTTCTGTGCATCTGATTTTTTCCCCCCCAAATTAACTTTCATGCTTCCTCTCATGATGCAGTTTGAAAGTCTGATTCTTTTCCATGCCAAGGTTGACACTTGTTTCCCTTCAAATTAGGTTCATTGAAATAAAGTTCTATCCTTTTCCATCTTTCCTTTCTGCATTATCTCCTCACTTCTTTCATTGCTGAAATAGTATCCTGTGTCCTGTTTTGCCCTTTACAACCTCATCACAGAAGAGGGGGGTGGGGGGCTACTGTATTTTATTATCTATTTGTAAAACATGACATAAGTTCACAGTGCTACATGCCCAATATTTAATAAATGTGATACCGTAAAATTAACAACTCATACCCTTGCCAAGGTGCTCATTTGGCACAAAACCTAGGCTCAGGTACAGATGGGTTTTGCATTATGAAATCACTCTGTTATTCAAATTTTGATAGAAATGCCCAGGCTTTGTATTTTGACACCCTCTACAGCAAATATTTTTGGCTTTTGCCTCCGTTCCCAATACAACAGCTGATGAAGAAACAGCAGATTAAGTTCTCTCTCTACATGTACTTCCATAACAGCAAGTCAGAAATTCTTCATCAGATATGTGTGATGTGTGATCAGGTATGACGATCAAAAATTTGGGGTGGGGCATAAGTCTTAACACGCTATGTACTTTGTTTTTACATACATTCATTCCACTGAACTTTGACATAGCCCAAAGGTAACTAAAGTAGAAGTGCTATCAAGTGAGGTTCCCTCTTTACTTACTTTATATAATTAAGGCAGAGAGAGGGGTGCCCTAAGAAGGATGGTTCAAATCTTAGGTAGGATGGACTGTCCCCTAGAGGGGTCTAGCTGTCTCCATTACCTATGGAAGAAACCTAGTGACAACATTTCTAGTTCACAGGATTGCCTACATTTAAGTGGGTTGAAAGTGCTTGTACCTATCTGGATGACTCCATGCTAGTATAATACTATAAACATGGCATATCACTAAAGAGAAAAGTTGAGTTTTAATCATTTTATATTTCTATATTAATGCAGCTTTTGCAAAATGCAAAACAAACCGATAGTATCCATGTTTCAATATAAAAGTCTTTTTTTCCCTGACATCAGTAAAACGCACTCAGATCTTGCATACCAACTGCGTTCCACTAGAAAATATAATTCCTGTATGAATAAAAACAAGAACAACTTGCAGAACTTTAGTAGTAATGAGTTTAGATGATTTACAGAATCAGAATGATTTACCCAGTTCCTTTGTAATTCTATCTGTACAACTCAATGAAAGACATTATGGCAACACAAAGATGAGATAAGGAAGAAAAACCAGAATTGCTAAAAATGATATGTAGTAAATTTCAAGAAATAATTGAATATATAATGTAAAAAATGGATTATAATGGGGAGATCCAGAATTCAAAGAAATGTGCTTTCTTGTTCAACACATTCTGCACAATATCTTTACACCATGCATGTACAGTGATAAACTGAACAACTTGGTTAAATTTTAACTTATGTATATGTACAGCTGACTATCTCTTCCTTGAGTGTCTCTATCAGCATAGGAATACAAGGCACTAAAGTACCTCTACAGCGCTCTGTAGATATATAGCTTCATAGAAAAAAGAGGGACATATCTATAATTGCAGCCAAAGATATGACTTTAATATACGTCAGCTTTAATCCCTCTACTGTCAATGACAATAGCAATGAGCCTGGGACTGAGAAAAGCCAATGTGAGGTAGCAGCATAGCATCAGCTTGGGTTATTCTATGAATCCTAAGTACTCAGCTGCAGCAAAGAAGTTGTGTGCCACCACAGGTTCATTCCTGCTGTTAGCCACAGCAGCTACAAAATGCTATGGTATTGGAGGTATGGTATTGGAGGTACTTACTTGCAGTGACACTGTCTAATGGCAATGGGAATATGTGTAAGTGATATACCTGGTATGAAATAATAAAATGTTACATAGTTATTGGATATCCATTGCCAATAAATAGATGTCTTGATACAATTTTCATTGACTTTACTTCTAAATTATTTTAAAATATCATTAAAAGCTGAAAAGGCAAACTCAATAATGAGGGCAAGTGGAAGAAATTATCAATATTACTAATTTAAAATTTAACTTTTAACTACTAAAATACAAAAAGATGATAAAAGCAATAAAAAATTTAGATGGTGACAAAAATTTAAAGAACACATTTTAGGAAACTTTATAAAGTAAATTTTTTGCTAACCAGACTTGATTGCTAAAGAAAGAGGGTGTAATGCCAATATATCTTTATAATCATCAGATGAAATTAATTTAGGAGATGAAATGTAATTGCATTTTAATTTAGGATTTTATACAGTTTCATGGAAATATTAATCTACATAACTAGGATTAGAACTTTTTTTTGCACAATGAAAATCACTTTAAAAATATAAACATAGATGAACTAAAGCAGAAGTTTGTCCTGAAAAAATGGATAACTGCAGTGTTTTGTGCACAGTGTGCTGTTATTCACTTTTTCATTTGCTTATGTAGGAAAAAAGAAAAAAAGTGGGAAAAAAACCCTCTGATAAATAATGATAATTTTGAATGTCATTAAGTACTAACAAAGTTCCAAGTTTCTATGATTACAGAAAATGTTGTTGCCAAAAGGCAAAGAGAAACAGTTGAGAGAGAGCAGAAGACCCTCAGATAGTGATATGAACCTTTTCTGCTAGCTGGGAGCGAAGATAGCATTTTCTGACATATGTTAGTAGTTATTAAGTCTGCCATTAATAGTGAAAGTGAAAAGGGAAATGACAGAAAGCAAGATCACAAGTGCAGACAGCAACATAATTGAGGAGATATTTAGAAAGAAATAATTTTAAATGCGTCTAGCTAGGATTCTGACAAAGAAATTATATATTGTAATGCAGGTGAGAAAACTGTTAAATGCACAGAAGGGAATGTGAAGCATAGAAAAGAGCACAGAGCTAAGTCAGGGAAGTTTTCAAGTCATAAACAAATTTTAAATAAAAAGAGAGAATAAATATAAGATTATTTAAAAGTTAGAGAAATAAAAATTAAATGCAGTGAATATAATCTTAATTAATGATAGAATTTTATTTAATTTTATATCATTACAATCTGTTTTGATGATGGACTCTTACTTAGGAAAGATACTGGGTACTCACTAGGATACTGTAATTAATAGGATTTTAATGTAAGAAAGAAATGAACACTATGACAAGACCAAAGTTTGCAAGTTAAAGATAAGAATATGCAGTATTTCAGAGTCTTTCTAATTTGAAGGTATACAGGAAGCCTGATGAACAGAAAACCAAGGCTGGAAGCCTTTTGTTACACTCAGATTATTTCTGACATGTCAGGGTTTGGAGACATTCTCTGCAAACAAATCTAATCTTAAGAAAAAAAAATATTTTTGGGGAGCCTTTGTTTATTACATTAGCTACCTCTTGTGGGTTTTTTTCTGGGAAGTTTTTCTTTTGTTTTGTTTTTTTGGGGGGTATGGGTGGTGGTGGTAATAAACTGTATACACGAAAAGTGAGTAGCCTCACGATACATGGTATCTGACCAACATCCAATCATGTTTTCAGCTACATTTTGAAATGGAGCCAACATTCCTTATAACACTTCACTGCATGTATCAGTCTGATGGATAAAATGGCTACTTAGAATTTACATAACTAAGTCTGATTGCTGCCCTCAAAGTGCCATCAAGAGGTATCACATTCACCTGTCCCTTAAAAAGTGAGAGACTTTTTTTGATTTGGGATACTTCATTCATTCTGTAGGATGGAAACACTGATGTCATGGAAGATGGGCTTTGGGGCATGATATTGCTTCATTAGGATGCTGTTTCAGAAAGTCTTAGAACATTTGGGGTGTTAAAGACAACTTTGTCATAAATAACTTTTTTTTTTTTCTTCAGAAACTGATTAGTCCATTAGGGAGAAGGATATAACCTCACTAAGAAGATGATGACATACTTATTTGTATGTTAAGTGAGCTACTTTGAAAATTTCAATTTCCCATTTAAATATTTTAGACCTAAACATTCATATCTTATATTAATTACTGCATTAATCATCCTATATAAATATCTTCTGTTAATTATTTTCAAGTTACTTGTCTGATACCATAATAGTTTACAGAGTGTAAAAATGGAATTATTTAAATATGGAGATTCAAAAAACCCCTGTGTATTTAGTGTAGTATTTAATGTTATGGAAAAAAAAACACCATTTAAAATATTTCCATATATACATGTACGTATACACATATCTGTATATGATGATAAGTATATGTATGGAGGAAAATAACAAAAGTCAACTAAATATTGGCATCACAAATTTGGGAAATTTTTTTCTGCCACTGATTATTTCATCAGAATTGAGAAGGCAGAGAATAAATGAGAAAAAGGTCCAATTTTGGCCACAGGCCACTAGTAAATTTCTGGCTCAAAGTATTTATCAGAGGGACTGATTATAAGCCCTACAATAGACATGTTATATATGTCTGCATAATATTTCTCTGTGAAAGACAAAATGGTTCACATGAAACAATCACTTTTAACAACAACAAAAAAATTTGAAGATATGTGTGAAACACAAAAGTAGAAATAATAATAATAATAAAATCTATGTAATTATCCCTAAAAGAAATATCCACCTTGTGTAGCAACTGCAGAAAATGTAAGTCCTGTAGAGTTATGGCTAGTCCATAAAAGTACATTTCCAGTTTCATTCATGATTTTTGGAAGTGAATTAGCTAATTCATTAGGGATTTTTTTTATTCTTAAGTTTATTTTCCTTCTTTCCCTACATCATTTTCCTGTGATTTCCTTGTCTATTTCTAAAGAATGTTTGCAAAATGCTGTCTGTGCTAATTTTTATACTACTTCTGCTGATTAAATTGTCATTATACTGTTCTCATAAATAACTCCAGTGATGTAATGCTGTCACAGGGAACCACACTTTGATTGAATGGGAGTAATTCAGACCCTGTGTGTATTTTGTTCAAGATTTTCATAAGAGGTAACCAGAACATTAGTGAGTAAGAATGAATGGTTCTGATTTTATGAAGGAAGAGGAGCTGACAGGAATGCTATGGTCTGAGCAGTATAAGCTAACACTGCGACAACAGTAGGGCTTTCACGTGCAGCCAAACAACTTGGGAATACCAGTTGCATTCCATAAGTAGTCTTGTGAGTCCAAATATCCTAGCATTTTCTGGAACTGTTCTTCAAATGCATCTCTGAAAAAATATTCTGGTCCTTGGGTAAGCTGTGGAAAGAGACATGTGCTGTGAGAATACAGAACTCCATGAGTTCTAATAATATGCCAAGCCAGGCAGATATAGGCAAAAATTATCTTAGTGTCATTTCAGTGGAAAGAAGACCCCTCTGGACTCAAATATTGCTCCCTTTCAGTTGAGCTACCAACTGGAAAGATGCTGCTGGAAAAACCAATAACCTTCTAAAAAATGGTATGGCAAGTCAGCCTGATAGGACATGACTTAATGTTTAGAGTAGATTTTATATGAAGAACTAGAACAAGTTTTACCATATTTACCATACCTTACAAAGAAACCTGAATAAAAATATGCAGGAGTTTGGGTTTTTTCTTTTAAATATATCTACTGAAAATCAATTGTTTTCATTGCTCTCCCAGTTGTGTGGATTTGGGAATTCAAATGCAATTCATGATTTGAAAAAATCCTTTTTGAAGTGGAGTTCTCAAATCAGAAGGCAACCTCTGCATTCAAAGAATATGTGGTAAGACAATGAGAAGTCATTTTTTATCAGATCTTTCAATGAATATAAGTTTTAAATATACTAGCAATTAAATTAGCACAGGATGTAATACCTCATCCAGTATGGGTAGGCAAGCAGTTGCTGTAACTAGATTGCTAATCTAGTGAAAGATTTTATAGTATCATCTGGAGTGCACTTGCTCCTGCATATAAGCTGGCTTCGTTACAGAATCCAACAATGCCTGTTTATCATCTTGTTACTCTGAATACATCAGTTGTCACCTTAATTATTATCATAATTTTAATATTGTAGCTCTATTTCCCCTTTCAGTTAGCACTTTCAATTTATAGTGCATTAAAGAAAGAAAGAAAAATTACATATTTTGACATAAGATTTGCCCTAATATCATCTTTTATTTTTTTCATTTTCTTGTCTTTGTCATCCCTAGTGAAACAGTGAATTCTAAATGGCCACCTGTCTAAATTGTTCTCCTTGTATAGGTAGAGCTGATTTATTTACGAGACGTATCTTGGCAAACGTTCTTAGATTTTACCTAGGGTTTTAGGAAAATTGGGAGCTGTTTCATAATTCACAACCATCAAGTGAAAGTACTTTACATTGCTTTGTGTTGCCTGCACAGAGTATATAAAATATTTAGATGCTACAGTGGGGTTTGGAAAGACAGTTTTGTCACATTAGTTTTGGCATTTTCTGTTACACATGGTCACAGCAGACAGTCAACATTTAATCCTCAAATCTAGAGGCAGAGAAACCCAAAAGGAAGAAAGGAGTAAATCAAATATTATAATTAAAAAGACCAGGGAAATTAATAATGACCAACCAAACAAGGAAATTTTTTTTTTCTTTTAACATTTTGTCTACTATTTTCTGCAGTAGTAGAGACAGAATACCACAACATGTGGGCATGGAGATGTGCACGGAATCAGGAATATTTGATTGAAGGTTAAACTTGGAGTGAAGGCTAAGTTTTCAGTGCTTGATAGAAAAACAGCCTCCACTATTGTAAAAGAGAGAAAATTATGTTAATAACTGCCCAAAGACATGGAAGGTTAGTTTGCACAGATCGTTATGACATAATCTATTAGCCATAACCTGGGGACAGCCATACAGAGCCCAAGGCTTATGGGACATTAATGTAAAATACAGTTTGGAGAGTCACTGAGTACTAAGGTGTGAGTCCCAGACCCAGACTGTTGCTCCTCCAGGGGAAAAGACACAAATTCAAAGGAATGAGATTACCCTGGGGAGCAGGAGGAAAGCTGAGAGCTCAAAAAAGACATCTTGCTCCTTTGGGCAAGATGGCAATAACTGTTGTCTCTAGGATGGGCTACTGCTGCTGTCACTGGATGATGCTTCAAACCATTAATTCTTGCCTGCCAGCATCAGTCAGTCTAGTGTATACCCAGAGAAAGCAGTTGCCCCTGGTAGTGTGCTGCCCTGGGTATTGCTTTGCCTAGTCAAGCTAACCAAGATACATGGGATGGCCCCAGGAATGACCATTATATCATATGTTACAGTTTAATATTTTCTGAGATGTCAGGAGGATAAGAGTATGACATCAGGGACAGGGAAGCTGCAAAGCTGAACATAAGTGGAACTTAAGTGACCTCTGGAAACTGATGCAGCAAGGAATTCCTTATGTCAGGAAGAAACTTAATCAGAGCATACAAATAGGCAAAGGCTTGTCTAATAGTGCTGACAGATAACAGCAACATCCTTTAATTCAGGATCTAACTGGTAGACAGAAAGTCAAATACAATTTTTTGTGTTTTAATAACATGTGCTGGACATATTGTTCAAGAATAATTTAGGCAAGAACTATGATGAATATATTTTTTACCAAGTATTTAGTGATATATAAAACTGTGTCTGAATCGGACTTGAAATGAGTGCCAGCTCTTTAAGCAATAATCAGCCCTTCAGAAATAGGTGGATCTGGCCTCACATTTTAACTCTAGTGACAGAAAAAGCTAGTAATTAAAGACTTCATTTTGGAGGTACAGTTAGTAGTGAAGGCTGAAAGGATAAACAATTTTTAATTAAATTTCCCAGAAGAGAAAAAGAAGCTTTTTTAAGCTAAAATAGATTGAAGTCCAGCCAGCCACTTCTAGCTAGAAAAACTTAAATTCAGATTGGTGCATTAGGGTAAAGTAACTAATTAATGAAAGAAACCTGAACTTTTATTTAATTCACTGAATGTATCTGAAATATCTCAACACAGGAAAACATATGTTAGTTTCTGGTTCTCACTCCAGTCCAGTATTTCACTCTACTCTAGTATTAAAAGAGCATAACACAATTATATTTAGAACCAGCATTTATATTTAGCCTCTGGAATAATAGTTTGTTCAGAATGATAGGTACAACAAGAAAGAACGGAAAATATTTGGGGTTTTATTTTTTCCCTTTGAAAAGGAAAATGTGCATGGAAAGGGAAAAAAGTAGAAGAGTAGAGACAGTAACCTTCACAACAGGGTCAATAATCAGCCTTCTTCAAATTTATTAGCACCAAAAAAGCTAAGTTACTGATGTATACACACACACACACGCACACACACACACACACACGTATATAATTTTTAGTTTCCAAAAGAGTAACACAGACATACATTGATCTGAGTTATATAATTGTATAAAATATAAATAGGATGTTTATATACAATAAATTTTCACTTGGGGATTTAAACACTGTCTCAGTGTGTAACACCTCAATATAGGTTATCAATTTGTTTTCGTTCTGATAAAGACCTATGAATTCTTCCTATTTAGCATCAAGGTAGGTGTCAACAATAAAGGTAGAATAAAGGAAGAAAGAAAAAGCCTGGGAAAAACATCAGTTTCAGTAATGCCTCAACTGGGTTTTGGGTACTGAAGGGAAAAGACATGCCAAAACCAGATATTTCCATGTGTGCAGCTGTAAGATAGACTGTAATGTCACTTATGAACTGGATCCTGAGCTCTGAATCTCTTAACACTGCCAGGACAACTCTGAACAGAAAGAGAAAAACTTGGAACTCACAAAAATGGAATACAATAATAGGAATAATTTTACTTTTGTTTTTGTAGGCTCATGCTTTACAAACTTTCTGGTATGAGTCCAGGAAGATTTCAAGCAAGTGGCTAGCATTCAGTGGGTGACTATAAAGGAAGTTTTTTTGTAAGTCAGTACATAGTCATCCATCCTTACAGGATGGCTATCTTAAAACTGTGTAGCTGTGCTATCTTTTCAGGAACACTCTTGCAGTCTCATCATCCCAACATATCTTCTAAACAGGTTCTTCAAAAAAATCAATGGGTACACTCCACAGAATGGTGAGAGGGGAATTAAATATTTGTAACAGTGGCTTAAGCAGAAAAGAAATTTCCTGGGATCCAGCATTAGTCAGATAAACTCCTTTGGTCATGGTAGAGCAGCGAGAAGAGACTGAACCTGAATACTAATGGGGACTACTGGTTACTCAGAAACAGCTATTTCAGAGAAGTAGCTTCAGATGTCTGCATAGATACTGATGATCAAGAACCCTCGTTTCTCTGAAACAGTAACATTCTCAGCATTACTCTTTCTAAAGAAATTTCTCAGCACCACAAACTAAGCAAACGTTATGTAGACCCTATAAACAAAGCAATTCTTGAGAGTATAGTGCAGCATCACTTTCTTGTTGGTGAGAATTAATAAATACTACACATAATCCACATATTAGCTTATTTCACTACAGATTTTAAATAGTTTTGCATCTTCCTAACTCAAAACCAGAGTAAAATTCCAGCACCTTGTGCAAACATCTTCTGTGTTTTGCACACATGCTTATTCAAATTCAACCTGATATTCAGCTGTAGCAAACTGATGTTAAATCCACTAACATTCCAGTAGTGATAATGGAGCTATGGCACACCTGATAAAGATCTTTACAAAATATTAATTAAGTTCTCTGTTGGCTGATGGAGAACAAGTACTCATACTTGACACTTAAACTTTTTTTCTTTTCATTTTGCATGCCATTTAAGGAGGAAAAAATGGCTTAAATCCATGTTCTGATTAGTCTATTTTAACAGGAAGAAGGATTCCAGCATAATATATAGATATTTGCAAACTGCTAGTACCAGGAGTCAAAGCATTTTCAGGAGACAGTGGTGACTGAAAATTATATTCCTAATCATATATTCAATTTCCATTTTTCCTTTTCTTTTGTGTCATGCATTGTAAAATATCAGCATTTATTTTGAGGTCACACAAGTCAAGGCTAGCAGAGGAGTAGAGGCTTCCAGCAGGGACGATGGGTCAATGAGACACCTCTAGTCTCAGCGTGAAGCTTCTGCTGCAGCAAAGGTAAAGCAGCCTTGGCCTGGAATTTTCCCAACAAACTAATGGTATTTACTGGAGTGACAGACTATTATTTTTTTTTTTTCTCTGATCTTTTACAAGAGAAAGCATAAGTAATTTTGTCTAATAGGGAACTGTTTAAGGTTCCACAGTGGTAAAATGTCAGTACCATCTAAGCAAAACTACATATTACCTTTTTGTAATGAATGACATTTTTTATTAAGATTCATTTTTTTCTGTTTCTTGGGCACTATGCTAATATATTATATTTGCCCTTGAAAAGTCTGTTTAGATGCATGTAATCTATTTTCTGTTATATACAGTTTAACAAGATGAATCAGAAGATGAAAATACATACTGGTTTCTGCATTTGGCATAGCATTAATAATAAAGTAGAGCAGGTTAATCACAATCTATGAGAAGCAAATCTTTTAGCCCTAGGCATTTTTCCAGAGGCATACAGATTTTTGAGTCCTCTGTAAAAATGCTGCTACAACACCATTCCTCCTCAAAACTTACCTTTGGCGTAAAGCAGGATCATAGAGTCATAAACTGGCTGAGGCTGAAAGAGACTTCTGGAAGTCCAACCTGCCTGCTCAAGCAGGACCACCTAGAGCCGCTTGCCCAGGATGGTGTCCAGACAATTTCTGAATATCTCCAATGATGGACACTCCACAACCTGTCTGGGCAACCTGTGCCAGTGCTCAGTTACCCTTATAGTTTGCAGATGTTCAGAGGGAACCTCCTATGTTTCAGTTTGTGTCCATTGCCTTTTGTCTTGTCACTGGGTACCAGTGAAAAGAGCCTGGCTTTATCCTCTTTGCACATTCCCTTTAAGTATTTGTGCACATTGATAAGATCCTCTGCCGAACCTTCTCTTCAGGCTAAACAGTCCCAGGTCTTTCAGCCTTTCTTCACAGGAGAAGTGTTCTAGTCCCTTAATCATCTTTGTGGCCCTGCATAGGACTCTCTTCAGTATGTCCATGTCTCTCTTCTATTGAGCCACACAATACTCCAGTTATGATCTCATCAGTGCTGAGTAGAGGGAAAGGACCACATCCCTCCACCTGCAGGTGATACTTTGCCTAATGGAGCCCAGGATGCCATTACCTTTTTTTTTACAGCAAGGGAACATTGCTGGATAATGTTCAAGTTTGTCTCCACCAGTACCCACAGGTCCTTTTTCTGTCAAGCTGCTTTCCAGCTTGGTGGACCCAACATAAACTGGTGCATGGGTTTGTTCTTCCCCATGTACAGGACTTTGTGCTTCCCCTTGTTGAACTGCATGAGATTCCTGTCAGCCCATTTCACCAGCCTGTTGAGGTCTTCCTGGAAGGCAGCAAAACCCTCTGGTTTATTAGCAACTCCTCCCAGTTTTGTGTCACTTCCTGAGGGTACACTCTGCCCCATTGTCCAGATTATTAATGAAGAGATTGAACAGGATTGGACCCAGTATTGATTCATGGGTTAGTTACTGGCCTTTGACAGGACTTTGTGCCACTGATCACCATCCTCAGAGCCCAGGCATTCAGTCAGGTTTCAATCCACCTCACTGTCTGCACATCCAGCCCATACATCAACAGCTTTTCTGTGAGGATCTTACAGGAGACAGTGTCAAAAGCCTTCCTGAAGTCCAGGTAGACAATATCTACTTCTCTCCCTTTATCTACCAGGCCAGTAGAAAATTATCAAGTTTATCATGGTAGAAGTTTACCAAGTTGGACAAGCATGACTTCCCCTTGGAGAAGCCATGCGGACTACTCTTGATGACCTTCTTGTCCTTCATGTGCCTGGAAATGGTTTCCAGGATTAGCTGCTCTATCATCTCCCTGGGGACTGAAGTGAGCTTGACTGGCTTGTAGTTCCATGAGTCCTCTCTCTTACCCGTCTTGAAGATAGGAGTGGTATTTGCTCTCCTCCAATGCCCACAAACCTCTCCCAATCATCACGACCATTCAAAGATGATTGAGAGTGACCTCACAATGACAACAGTCAGCACTTGTGGGTGTATCTCATTGGGACCCATGGACTTATGTATGTTCAGTTTTTAAAGTGTTCTCTAACCTGATACTCTTCCACCAAGGGTTAACTTTTTCCTAGCTGCACCCCTGGGTGTTTGGAAAATTGTTACGTATTTCTCCCAGGTTACTCATCCTTGCTTCCACCCTATGTATGCTTACTTTTTGTCTTTGACAGAAGGCTAGCAGCACTTTATTCATTGAGGCCTCCCAGTATTTTTGCCTGACTTCTTACTTGTTGAGATGGAACTCTCTTGACATTGGCGGAGGTGATCTTCGAATTTTCAGTCCCTTTTTCCTCCAGGGCCTATTCCATGGGCCTCTTCCAACCAGAACTTTGAAAAAGACAAAGTCTGCTCTCATGAGGTCCAGGGTTATGAGTTTGTTTTTCACCCTGTTCTCAGGATCCTGAACTCCATGGTCCCTGCAGCTAAGGTTCCCTTTGATCTTCACAACCCCAATGAGCATCTCTTTGTTATTGAGCATAAAGTCCAGCAGAGCATCTCTCTTTGTTGGCTCCTCTATCATTTGGAAGATGAAGTTACCATTGATGCATTACAAGAACCTTCTGGATTGCTAATGTCTTGCTGTGTTGTTTCTTCAACAGATATAGGGGTGGTTGGAGACCGCACGAGGACCAGGGCTTGTGAAAGTGAGGCTGCTCCTATCTGTCTGTAGAGGACCTGTTCCACTTGTTCTTCCCTGCTCAGGTGGCCAATAGCAGACACCCACTTTAACCTTTACCTGTCTTTTTTTTAATTCTAACACATAAGCTCTCAGTTGGTTCCTCTTCCATCCCCAGGCAGACGTCCATGCGCTCCAGGTGTTCTCTCACATAAAGGACAACTCCCCCTCTTAATTTTCCCTTCCTGTACTTCCTAAAGCACCTGTATCCCTTCCATTGCAATGCTCCAGGTGTGGGAGCCATCCCACCGCATCTCTGTGATCCCAACAAGACTGTAGCCCTGCAACTCCACACAGATCTCTAACTCATC
The DNA here is from genome assembly GCA_017310255.1 of Butorides virescens. Taxonomy (NCBI): domain Eukaryota; kingdom Metazoa; phylum Chordata; class Aves; order Pelecaniformes; family Ardeidae; genus Butorides; species Butorides virescens. The sequence continues at coordinate 171,444 of JADKXX010002903.1, forward strand.
ATGGTTTTTCCCTATACTCCCTGTGTTAGTATACAGGCACTTCAGAGAAGCATGCACTGACACATACACAAGTTGCATATAGTGAATTTTAACAGGAGTGCAAATGAACATGTAGATAACATGTTGGGATACTATTGCAACTAGATCAGAACTGTGCATCTCCAACTTCTTCAAAGTGTTTCAACAGCTATGTCCTTGCCCTATATGTTTGTTGTATCCACTTGTTACACCCGCTTTTTGAGAATGTAATCTCTTTGAGGAAAAGAGTGCCATTTCTACACATTTGCAAAGGTCTGTTAGTCTCTAGGCACCACTACATTATAAATGTTTAATAATAGAAATAGTGAATACAAAATAAAAAACTATTATAAATATAATCTGTAATGTAATTTAAACTTGATTCTAGACCTTTACTTGCTACTCCCTGTCCTATTTATCACTTAAATACTTCAGAGAGGGTGAGAATTTTCCCCAGGACCTGACCAATGAGGCCAAACCAGGAATGAGACCAGCCATTCTGCAAATAATGGAGCTATGGACAACTCAGAATGGTAAAATACAGTTTCATTGGATTCACCTGTCCTGAGACTAGACCAGGATGGTAGAGGGACATGGTGACCCAAAGTGAAAAGCATGAGGCACCAAATCTGATTCTAAAAATGTGACTTCAAGCTTTGAAGAAAACTTTCTGGTTTTTATCAAGAAAGAGCTTACAGGAATGTCTGGAGAGATATCAGAAGCGCAGCTGCTCTCCAGGCCATCACAAGCTCTGAACTGTTTCCAGGCTTGCTGGTTTTATAGTTGATGGCTTTGTAATGTTGTTTTAAAATAAATTATAAAGAAGGTGGACCTGAACAATTCATTGAGTATCTCAGGAATTCACTAAGGACCTGACTTAACTCCTATTAAATTGAGAAGCATATTTCTTAATCTCAAGAATATATGCCACAAATACAAATCAATTGAGTCAACAGATACAGAATGTGCAGGCTTGTTTCCCATTTTTTTTTTCATTTTCTAGGATATCAGTATTTTCTATCATCACTAAAACCCTCACATGGTAGAATTCATTATTAGCCAGATTACAAGGCAGTACTAAATAAGACAAAGAGCTTAGTAAAGGAAAGGAATATACTCATTAAATGCCTGTCAGTCATTTGAAACACAATGCCAATTATTACAGTCTTGTATATCAACTAAAGATGTAATTGTCTGCCTGATGAGACAAAGGGAGAGGCCCTGATGATGTGCCACCTCTTTTGCAGATGCTGTATGTAAACATTCCAGTTCTTTGTCTTTTCTCCAACCTGCAGAATACAGTATTATGCTGTTGAGAAGAATTCTCACACCAACCTAGCAAATCTTAATTAAATGAGAACAGGATTTAGCTACCAGAGGTGTTACGTGTTTACAAGGCTATTTTAAAACAGTATAGAAAAGCATTTATCCAGGTTTGTCTTTGCCATTTACAGCTCTTGCAGTGTTCTAGTTTATAATCTCCTTCCAACAGTAATACTGACTTTTCACAGGGTCCGTGATTAGTACACTATATGACTTGCTCAGTAATAATGATTCATATTACATATTTCAGGCTCTCCTGCTAATGATCTGGCTGGCTGGATTCCAGTTTAGGCATTTGGTGGTAAATGTGCATCAACAAATTCATCAGTTATACTATGGCAAAGTGTGTTTGAACATATTTTTCATCTTTTTTTTAAGGAAGAAAAAAGAAAGCCAATATTTCGTTCCTTGTTAAAAAAGAAAAGTCAGAGGGGTGTTAAGAAGTAGATTATACAAAAAAGAACACCGTATTTTTTTATTCTCATTTCACTGATATATTTTACCACTTCTATTTGTCACCTGAGGATTGTGTTCTACACACATACCTCATTCTTGACTTACAACACTGTCTATTTAACATCTCCCTCTCATCTCACCTTTAAAACAGGTTTTAAAGAACACATTCAATCTTCTCCACACTAGAAGTTAGTGTACCATCCTTACTAGATCAAAATGCTCACTCCAGAAAATATACTCAAGGAGTTTATTCAGAAACATTCTTCCATTCTTCAAAAAACCCCCAAACTTTTTGTATTACTCTTTATATTAAGAAATAGACAGTTACATATATGGCTAAAAATATAGTATAGTGCATTCTAAAAGTATTTGGTCTTTGTATATGATGTTCTCTATGGCACTGGTGATCTTAAAAGAAGTAACAGAAACCTCTTTCCATATATCATAATGTCTCTTCACACACACACACACACATACACAAAAAGCCCAACCAACAAACCAAAAGCAAAAATCAAGAAATACAGCCGATCTTCCTTTAAGTCAGGAATTGGTTAGGGGAAAAGTGTGCAACACTTCTTCTACTCGTGGATAATGGATAAAATGAGGCATTCATTAATTTCAAGTGGAGACCGTTGAAATCTATCCTTTGAAAACATTTTCCTCTCTGGACCCCCAGACTCTCTCCACATATAAACTATGAAGAAAATATGTAACTAATTATCAAACTATAATCCTTATTTTGTCACTATCAAGTTTGATGCAGATGCCTAAACATAGGTTTCCAGCATCATTTATAATGCTCAGGAGTGTCCAAGAATATTTTAGAGTTACCTACCTGCTACCAGGCAGCTGATAAACAATGCAAAAGACCTCTGGGGAACCCATCTCTTCTGATGGCAATAGGGATGCAGGGGGACGGTCATCTGGTATTGCACAAGGCATGTCTCTACATGGTGATCAACTGTCTTCCTCTCATGTGGTTAAGAAACAGATTATATGATTAAAAAACTTTTCATGAACATTTAGTTTATATTAAATATGATTTTTTACAATGCCATTTTGCTTAATTATATCTAGGATGAAATTAAACAAAATAAGGGCACTAACAATGATATGAGTGATCAGACATTTAATAAACTTATAACAAATCAACAGCTATTGAAAACTCTATAACTACTTACAGTTCAGGAAAATGAATGGATATATGGATTGAACCACTTTCTCTCTTGGGAACTTCTTGTCTTCTAGGCCATATCATTTGTGCCTTTAGATGCTGATAAAAAAAAAAAATCTAAAATCCTTCACAAACACTAAATATATATCTGCAGACATTTGAAGAAGAGTATGTACAAGAGAACAGTACAATAGTGTGACTATCTGTCTTTTTACAAATTTATACTGCTTGTATGAAAGTTATAAATGTATGCTGTGTATCACCCACATGTATATTTTAAAAATACTTTTTCACATGATCAGCATAAAAAGACTTAAGAACTATAGCAGCTTATATTTCATACAGCAATGTCTTTTTGCAGGAATATTATCTAAAAGCAACTTTAGAAACAGATGTAAGAGGAAATCTTCCTTAAAATATGGCAATATCACATTAATTACTAGTCATTAAATACATGTCTTTTTGTACCATTTATTCTGAAACAGATTGAAAATATTTTAAAACTTTTTTTTTCCATCTGCAAGCTACAATTTTGCTGCATTTTAGTGTCACAGAACCTAGCTTCCTTCTTAAAAGAAACTAAATGCTATGACAGCCTAATGTTTCTTTTACTGAAGTCTATAACTATGCCGTAGTTCTAAGACAATTCAATCAACTATGAGTTACAAAAAGAGCCGAGTTCCTAGCTGGATTTTAAAAGCAACCAAATCAAACCACAAACAACAACAAAAAATCTTCAGAGGGAAACAAAGAAAGGAATAAAAAATAGTTATTCGGAAGTTTATAGATTGGACTAGAAAATTATTTTTCTTCCTTTATTTAAAAAATAAAATAAAAGAAAATCACAGTATATACAATGATGGGTCCTGACTTGAGATCTCAATGCTTGGGTATATCTTGGGTTTATATAAAGATGCAGATGTTACTTATATATCTATTATCCTTAACTTTGTGATCCCCAATATAATTTCATAGAGTGTTTTTGGGGCCAGATCGTGATGTGCATAAAATGCTACCTCTCAAAGATTTTGTTCATGTTTCCCTCTGAGGAAATCTGAAAAGAAACCCCAACACTGGTAGATCAGGGGTTTCCCTTTCGCTGTGAAGGAAGACAGAGAACAAAACTTTTTCCCCAAACAGTTTTTTTTGAAATTAATTGAAATTATCTTTTGAAGTTCAAAATACCTGGTGATCTCTAATACATATTTCCAAGTTGGATGCACAGCTGTGAAAAAAAAAACATACCCTGCATGTAGCTTATATTGCTGTATGAGTCACCTACATATTGGCAGTGTAGGTTGCTTAAAGAACTCGAGGTAAATGATGGTGTTTTAGATAGAAGAGGATGGCTGGCATAACAAGCTTTGAGATAAAGTCCTTTCTTCTTCATATTGCACCCTTTCTTTCCTCCTAAAAAATATCCATTCCTGAGTAGAGTACAAGCCTGAACAGGTGAATCTTCATTTAGTACTTCTTTAAATAGCTTGACATATTAATCAATTTTTTTGGAATAGCTCGATGATGCATGGAGGCAAATGCATACTTAACCCTGTCTTTATGAAATACTATGAACAGCCTGTGACCTGTGAAAGGGGGCACTAATACAGGAAATACAAGGATGGTGGTACATAGTAGATCATCTGTCTTGTTTACTTGATAGAGCATATGCTGACAGCCAAAACACTGAAGCAGTTAGTGATGCTCCTGCAATTTATTTACTGGACAGCTTGCCTGAGATATCATAAAAGCACCCATAAAATAATTATTGCTGGAAATATTTGTTAAGCTTGATAAATAGGGAAACAAAGTGGCCTTTTAGCAACTGCAGTTAAAGAAAGTCTACCCATCATCCTACTCCTTATTTATTATCATCAGTCATTACCTGTCATTTGTTTGACTGTAGTTTCCCTATCATGTGATGGTTTAGGGCAAGGGGTAGGGTGGACAGTTGGAGGGAGGAAAGAGTTTACAAAATGCTCAGATTAATTTTGTGGAAAATAGTTCAAACCCTTATTAAAAGAAAATTAAAAAATAATCAGCTAACCTACTGGCTAGAAGGTTCAATGCTTTCCTTCAAGCAGCAAAACAATAGTCTAGGGAAAGAGGTAAATTATGTGAAGTGATTTGTCAGGTGAAAAATGCACAAATCACTGATACTCTTCATGGTATTTAATAAGGAAAAGCTGGGGAAATAAAGCCATGGGAGATAAAGTTCTTTCCTTTCTCCAGCCCATGGCAAAGGCTCTCTCCACAAAGCCTACTTACTAAAGCAATGAAAAATGTACTCTAAAATGTAATCTTGAATTTTTAAATAACTCTTATACATATTTATCTAAATGTGTAAACAGACACACGTGCATCTTTCTCACTGGAAGCTCCTGTGCTTTATTTTTTGCTTAGACTCTCAATGATAGTTGTGTCCCATTTATACTTTCTTCTTAGGAAGATTAACTCTGAAAATTGAACATTATGATGATGGAGTAATACAGATGACCAAATAAAAGATAATATTTTTTTTAGCCTACATTTTCAATTCATTCATTTTGTTTATTCAACTTCTAATTAAAATCCTTGTCTCAATCTCCACCGTTTACATAGTCTTTATGTTTTCCCTATGCTTCTTTTCCTATCACTTAACTAAATTGTGTTATGTTAAAAGCCTTATAATTTCTCCGTGGAATTCTATACTCCTACATGTTCTCTCTAATATTTTTCTGTGACAAGTGCTTTCCCTTAAAGGGAATGTAAGCACATTTCCTTAAAGGGTTTGTTACAATCTGCATTTATATTTGGTTATATAATAAAATAGCTTTCATTAATTGTTCAGGAACAGTAGTATTTGTTTTGGGTGGCAATCCATTTCATGGTTGTTTAGTGGTACCCAGGCTTTTGACTCTTTTCCGTATCCCCAGGAAGACTTCTGAGTCTTGTTCATGTTTTTGTGTTTGCTCATACATCAGAAAGCCTTTGTTGATGAGTGTGGGGGATATTCAAGATACGGCTCATAGGGTTGTTTTTTATATTTTCTCCAGTAAAGAAAGAGAAACACTGACGCATGTTTTTCCTAAATGGCTGAGATATGATAGTAGGTAATATGATGGTTATTGTGCTTTTGGGTCTTCAAATGTCGTTGTGCAATGCTTTCTTCTGTAACTCTATCTTCTCTCAATATCTACTTGCATCTTAGTGGAAATTACATTCTTTCTGAATAACTGCCTCTTGTACATCTACTATGATTTCATTTTCTCTCCCAATCGTGTCCACCAGCTTCATATTATTTCATCTACTTGCAGATTAGGATTGAGTATTATGACACACTTCCTTATATGTCAAATTAAATTTTGTGTTTCCTCAAAAGAAGGAGAAAAATGAGAGGTAGATGTAGGAAACATAAAATTAAATTTTACTGATACTTGAAATAATGATTCTAAATAGGGAAAGAGAAGGATTTGTCACAGGGTTCAGTTGTCTGTCTTTCAAGGAGGCCACTGAATCAGGGCAACCTGAAATATCCTATCCAGCATGTTTCCTGCATAATTTACCTAAATTGGCTGCCCATGCTTTGATATTTGTGGAAATAACAAAAACAACATAATTGTTCGATTCCTTTTAAATACGTATATGCATAGTAAAGTAAACTCTGGTTGTTCTAGAATTCATGACTCGTGGATGTGCTGAATATTCTTTTTGGGAGACCTACCTCCAGTCTTTTCTGAATGAAAAGATGCATTACCTCATGGCTTTTTGAGGACAGTTTTACAAGTCTGCAAACTTCATGACAGCCATGAAAACACAAGACAATATTAACCAGAGTTTGTGAGCTTGCTGATGTTCAACAGAAGTAGCTCATATTGTTTTACTATAATGTAACATGGTTTTGGTCCTTGCTGAAGTCAGTCTGGGTCAGTACCAATATGCCTAGACAAGTTTGGAGACATAAAATATAGCTGCAGTGAGGATGTATTTCATTGTAAGTTCAAAGTCCATGTGGTCTAGTTTCAAACCTCGCACTGTCTATGAGTATATGTGTTCATCGCTGCTTTATAACTGTAATTTCACATTGCTGATGAAAAGTAGCTATCATTCACCACATTCACAGCTTTTAAAGCTGGAAGCTTGCCCACAGTCACAGTCATTTCAGACTTATAGACAGGTTTGGTCCTGATGGATAGAGAACGTGTATATACCAGTTTTCCAAGCAGACTTTCAAAGCAGACACATTAAATAGTCCAAGTCAGCACAGAGTCTTCTTATTACTACTACAGTGAAGAAAGCCATCAAGAAGTTGCTTTCACTGATGCTACTTTCATATTTATAGAAGGGTTTTGTCCAGTTGAAGGTAGGGAATATGCTTTACACTTTAAGTTTCTATACATGACCAAGCCATGAACTTTGAGACATTCCAGTTGAGTGTTTGTAACCATTAAAATGAAATGTCCGAGAGATGGGATTTCTCTGCTGAGAGGGAAGTTCTTAAGGAGAGTGTGAAAGGAAGATGACTATGCACTTGAAAATTTTGAGAGTTACAAGAGGCAGGGATCAAAGAAGAAAATTTCTGATCTGTTTGTGGGGACAAGTACTTACAGACTAGAAATTTTTTTGCTCAGTTTTGTAGTGATATATTAATAACTCCTCTTGGGATTAAGACAGCTTAAACAATTACATTTCCAACACCAGAAGACTGAGAGGAATGGCCACTGGTCACAGGATTACTTTCAGAGATATTCTACAGCATAGAATATTGAAAATCTTAGAGTGGCATTGTTGGTTACAGTAAAGCAATTTCAACTATCTCTGCTTGCTGCTTTTGCTGCTTCTCCTTTTCAAACCATCAGATTCAAACTATAAGGTCTAGCATGTGTAATCCCAAAAGGAAATAGCTAGACAAAAAAAGTATAGCCTGTTCTCAAAATGTTCTTTTTTTTGAGTGTTCTTACTGTAAATGAAATATACTGAGAATATGCTCAATCAATCACATAAACTGCCAAGTGAATAGTCTGCTCGTTAACTGATTACTTTTTTCTCTCTCAGGTCATGTATGCTGGTGAAAGAAATGTTTCAATCTAACCAGGTTTGCAGATTGTATAATAATGAATATAATCACTACTGCAGAGGAGCTCTAGATTTTGCTGTAACACAAGATATGTAGGACCCAAGGACCCAACTCTGCATAAGTATGTTACATGATTCTCCAAATGCCTAAAAGAATAATATACCACTTTCTTTTCTTTAAATCCAGTGGTGGAGTGGGTGGAAAGGGAAGGCTGGCAGCCTTACTTCCTTACAGGGAAGAACAATACAAAAAGTTAATCTAAATTTATGTCTAAAGCTTGTTCTTTTAAAGGACTGGTTCTTCTTTAGCCACATTAGTTAGTCCCAATTTTTTCCGATTTTATTTTTTTATCGTTGTGTTTCAGTTTTTTCCCTTATTCCTTTCTTTTCCTTTTTACCTGACATAGATTTTAATTCACTGTGTGTTCACTGCATACATCCTAAATGATAGGTGGGTTTTTATTGGCATAACTCCGAAAATGAAGAAAAGCATGGCAAAGTGTATTGGTTTCAGTGGCAAGGTCTTGGTAGTGGGGGCGCTACAGGGGTGGCTTCTGTGAGAAGCTGCTAGAAGTTTTCCCTGTGTCCGCCGCTGGCCAAGGCCAAGCCAATTAGCAACAGTGGAAGCGCCTCTGTGATAACGTATTTAAGAAGGAAAAAAAAACGTCTGCGGTTCAGTAGCCGGAGAGAGAAGAGAAGTGAGAGGATGCGAGAGAAAACAGCCCTGCAGACACCAAGGTCAGTGCAGAAGGAGGGGGAGGAGGTGCTCCAGGCGCTGGAGCAGAGATTCCCCTGCAGCCCGTGGTGAAGACCATGGTGAGGCAGGCTGTCCCCCTGAAGCCCAGGGAGGCCCATGGCAGAGCAGATCTCCACCTGTAGCCTGTGGAGGACCTCACGCCGGAGCGGGTGGATGCCTGAAGGGAGGAGGCTGTGACCCTGTGGGAAGCCTGCGCCAGATCAGGTTCCTGGCAAGCCATTGCGGACCCGTGGGGGGAGGAGCCCACGCCGAAGCAGGTTTTGCCGGCAGAACTTGTGACCCCGCAGGGGACCCAACGCTGGAGCAGTCTGCTCCTGAGGGACTGCACCCCGTGGAAATTATGGACCCATGCTGGAGCAGTTCGTGGAGAACTGTAGCCCGTGGGAAGGACTCACGTTGGAGAAGTTCGTAGAGGACTGTCTCCCATGAGTGGGACCCCACGCTGGAGCAGGGGAAAAGCCCTCTCTCTAGGATGAATACGCGGCAGAGACGATGTGTGATGAACTGACCCCAACCCCCATTCCCGTCCCCCTGCGCTGCTGGGGGGGAGTAGGTAGAGAAGCTGGGAGTGAAGTTGAGCCCAGAAAGAAGGGAGGGGTGGAGGGAAAGGTTTTTAAGATCTGGCAGTTTTCCTCCTCTCCTTCTCTGATTTTGATTGATAATAAATGAATTATTTCTTTCAAGTGGAGTCTGTTTTGCCCATGATGGTAACTGATAAAATGATCTCTCCCTGTCCTTATCTCGACCCATGAGCCCTTTTGATTTACTTTTTCTCTCCTCTGTCTGGTCAGAGGGGAGTGATAGAGCGGCTTTGGTGGGGCCCTGGTGTCCAGCCAGGGTTAAACCACGACACAAAGCCAAACAGAAGGTACCTAAGCATACTGAAGAAGAATGCTGTAGCTTAACTCTTTTTTGTCTTTATAATACATATTTTAAAGCCCAAGATCATGAGCAACATAAACTTAAGTACTACACAGGAATATAAAGTCACTCTATGACTGCAAGAGTATCTTAGATTCAGTAATACTTCTGGTAAAGCTCAGCAGTAAAAGTAATGCAGACAGATTTGCTATAAATGCAAAAACAACCCAACCCAGCTATATGGGAAAAGACTGGAAACTGCCTTCAGAATTTCCTGTAAAATATCATAATTTTTTAGTAAAAATTTTTTGAAGGTCCTGTGCCTCTCTCATAAGTTTCCCCCTCCACAGCATATCTCCCACCACCACATGCCACACAGAAAAAAAAAAAAATCATTTTTCTGGCTAAGTGACTGCACACAATGACATACTTGAAAGATTTTTTTCAATTGTTTCTGGACAGCCCTGTATATAGCTTGGAAAAAAACAATTTTATGACCTCTGTCTAATTTGCACCAGGAGGCCGATGTCCGGATCAGAGGACCAGGGAAAGTCTGTCTATTAACTTATTCTGGCAGCCAGAGATCACCAGGAGTTTAAGGCCAAAAAGAAGTGCAATACAGAAGGATTTCTGATAGCTGTGGAAAACCAGGCAACAAATCCAGCAGTAAAGTTGTTTGACACAGTGAGAGAGGGTTTTGAAGTAATCTCTAAACCTACTTTTGGCTACTACAAAATACAATAGCAGATTTCTTCAGCCATAGGAACTGATGCCTTCATAGGAAACTTGTCTCCCCATTCCCCCAAATGCTTTTCTGTAAAACACATGATAAAGTCATGGGCCTCAATCCCTACTAGTTAAACTGGTTGTTCATCTGATACATGGCTTGAGCATGGTGACTGACAAAGTTGTGCTGAACTTTCACAGCTGCAAAGACCATTACAAATTCATGTCTCTACTCTCTACATTAATATTTTAGCTCTTAGGTTTTGCCGTTTCTTTTGCAGAATTTTTATTGCATAAATTTCTTTCAGAAATTAAAATTAATTGTGACACTATTAATTAATTGCAGATACTTCCACTGGAATCACATGCTTTGTTTATATTAACAAATAGGATGGATCAAAGCTTTCTTTTACAGTCCTGAGATGAAATATTTTGGAAGAACTTAGTTCTCTTGTACTTCAAAATGGGATGTCTCCTTCCAAACTGAACATGAAGAATGGTTCCTGACTGGGACAGGGCTAGTTGGTGTGGCCAAAACTGCAGCAGGAACTGTGCTAATATTTTAGCAATGTGAATGATTGCGGAATGACATGCAAGCTGATGTCTAAAACCTGACATTGTTTATTTTGTGTTGCTCTAGAAGTATCAGGCAGAATTTAGGTCTTCTTGTTTAGGAATATGCAAATACATATACTTTTGGCAAAAAGAATATTTAGATATATGCATGTGGAAATTAGGACTAACGATAGGATCATGTTCAGTGCAATCACCCTTATGAAACTTTATGGGAACTTGTGCTTTTCAAAGAATTTTATATATGTTTTTGATTACATGGAATATCGTATCTATATTTGTCAGAATCTACGCTTCTCTGTGTATATTTGTACACATCTAATCTATTAACTCACAGACATAAATTTCTATGCATAAAAGTACAGATACATTTTAGACCATATTTTTAAAAGACCTTATCTGTTTGCAATGTTCAATCAGTTCATTGATTTGCAGCCCTAGTTCAGACAAAAATAAAATTTAGACAAAGCAGGTATATATTTGCACTCTTCGAGTCCTCTTTAAGTTGTAGGATCTTCTGTAAGTTTATTCTGCTTAGCTTACTTGTCCTGAAGCTTCCTCAGGAATAGAGTGGAGAAATTATAAGGTACAGATTTCAAAGGTTGTCTTTGTCAATGTCCAGCTCTTACCCATGAAGCTGCTCACTGAATTTCGAACAAATCCCTATTGTAACACAGATAAAAATGTCTTATGAGGAAGAGACCAAATGTCAAATGAATCTGCACAAAGCTATAAGCTGAGGAGAGATGAACCTGATCTGCATTCTTCAAGAGCAGTCTAATTCATGGCTTTGCTTTCAATTGCTAAATTTATATAATGATACTTACTCAGCAACGCAGGTGCACACAAAAGCAACCAGCAGGAATAATCATAATTCTGAATAATTTCAGATCTTTTTCTTTAACTGATATCTTTGATAACAGCTTAACCTTACAAGTCAAAACTGAACAACCTTGTTTCAGATACTTGTCAGCTGTTATAGCTATACAATGTTCTCCCTTGCATTTTAGTAGATTAAATTAACTGATATCTAACATCTCATCTGTGGTTTTTAGTTTATGTTCATAGGAGACAAATCATTATTGTCTCCTCTGGTGTTCTGCATTGCTGGTTTGAGAGCCCAGTAACAAAGACAGAGACCAACTAATAGATAATTTTGAAGATGAGACTGTTAGGAAATTTTTTGATACACAAGTCATCTGCTTTGAAATCATGAGAATTTTATGCCAACCAATAGGCACCCATTAAAGTGGCAGCTTTGTCTTCAACCTGTAATCATGTGAAGGCCTTGCCCCACTGCCGCACCTTGTAAGGACAGCAATTACTTCCATATAGAGAGTATGGAGTCAGGAGTTCTAAGGGATATTTGGCATACCAAAGGGCTAGATAAGAGAAAGCACTCATGTGAGAGAGCTCCACATCTATCTACTCAAGCCTACGAGGACTACAGCTCGGGATAAAAATTCCAAGTCCATTGTAAGAAATTACTGAGACAGCTTTAGGTTTTTTTGACATGTCAGCTTGCTTAACTAAAATCCTTGGGTAACATAAAATGGGGAAGGGCTTTTTAGGAAAAAACATGGTCTTGTTCTGTCTCATTTAAAAAAACACCCAAGGTTTAAATAGCCTTTATTCTAGATTTTATGGTGCATCTTAAAACACATAAATAAATTCAAAGAGGAAGTGTGCTGGTACTGAGAGTTAATCTGTAAAGAAATACAATTTTCTCAGATGGCAAAACCAGCTCTTAACTAATTATGAAGTGACTGTTTAAGTTGTGACAATGCTTATTAGTCCTGCTCATTTGACTTAAAGTCTGCTGAAGGAGGCTGAAAGACTCCAATGCACTACAATGAGTTTTGGTTTGAATAAAAGTGCTTCAAAAACTGGCTTGTGTTTAAATATCCAGTTAAGTCTTGCACTTCTTTATTGCTGTTGAAAAACCTTTTAGAAAAGTTCTGTGTGTTTAGATAAACTTTTGGTTGTCCTCAGAGGCTGCCAGTCATTAAGATATAATGAATAAGATTTGTAGTGTTCAGTCACGTTAGCACTGTGACTGCAACTACCCTGAATGCAATCACTGTTGGTAAGAAAATCCATCCAAAAAGTCTTGGCAGGTACTATCTGCTTATTTTGTTCTGCTGTAGCTGTAGCAGAACAGCCATACTTCATGAGACCAACACTGTATGCCACATTCTTGGATCTAACAGGGGTCTGGTGGATCCTCTGGTGTGGGCCTCCAGAGGGTTAAGTTATGTTTTACATCAATGATGACCTGGCACTCTTTGCTTCCATCACTCAAGTGTTTCCAGGCAGTTATGTCCAGAAAAACCTACCCATTCAGGAAGAAGTGGTTACTGCTTCCCCCTCTCCTTGACAGATGACAGTAGCATATGCCTGGGAAAAGCAGAGTATATGAACAGGGCAAATACAGAATGATAGCTTCTGGCACTGCAATGTGGAAGTATTTTCCAAGTCATACAGAGTATCTTTTTCTCTCTTTTTTTTTTTTTTTTTTTTGGTCTTTGATGGACCTCCTTTCATATTTCTAATCACTTTGAGTCCATTTATATCTTTGGCCTCCACAACATCCTGTGGCAATGAGGTCTAAAATTTAATTATGCACTGTGTGAAAAAGCACTTCCCTTTGTTTGCTGAAAATTTTCTGGATGATAATTTCATTTAGGGTCCCTTGTCCTTATTTTACAAAAATAGTGCCTAATTGCTCTCTAGTCTCCTTATTCATGACTTTTATAATTTTATACATAAAGAACATATCCCTTCAGATACTTTTTCTCTAAGCTAAAGATTCCTAATCTAATATCCCTATCTACAGAAGTACTTCTAGCTATGATCATCCCTCTGCCTTTCTGTCTCATTTTAGTTTTACTATACTCTTCAGTGGATGGGGACACCAGAGTTGCAAGTAATAGTAGACACATAGTCAGCTTTCAGTGCACTGAGCACCAAAAATGAATTAAACAGCTAACTTGTACATCTGCAATATGAATGTATTAAAATGTTTTACTATGGCTTTGGAGCTATTTTACTAGTTTTCTATTTCAGATCCTTTGAAGCTTGCTTTGACATGAATATAAGCCTTCTCAACCTAGAAATCTCTACTGCCTGCCTGAGTCCTTGCTTGGAAGAATTTTCACGGTATTCGCTGCTATGAAAGAAGGGAAGAAAACTGTTAGATAAATATGAAGGTATTTTATTCTGATATACACATTGTTTTAGGATAGTTACCCAGGCAATTCACTGATAAAATCTTATCTCCATTGAAAAAGCAGAGAAATATTAAAAATGCAGGTCAGTTTTATGGAAGATGATGATTTTAGAGTTTGCAGTTGCCACATCAGTCATGGGCTTATATTTTTAGCTTAAATTTGGACTTCAAAGTAGTCCATCAATGTTTGGGTGCGTTTTAAACAACAACAAAAAAAATCTGGACTTTCCTCCTTGAAGAGGTACCTGTGTACCTGAACTTCCTTTATGGATTCCAGTCTGTGCCCTTCACTTTGTACATTCATTCCATTGGCCCCTCATGGTGCCTGAAAAAATGTTTTTCCCACAAGTTAGAAGGAAACCCATGTGGATGTCATAAAGACAAATGGCAATATAATAATTGAGGATCTCTGTGGTCTGTGAGTTCACATATGTTTGTCAGCATTTTTCATTTCTGAGTGATGTTTGGGTGACTCCAGGTGGAACATACTGGAGTGCCCAAAGGAACAGTTCTTTCCTAAAGACAGTTCTGTTGGATAACAATGCTACCCGGCGTTCAATATAAACACTTGAACGAAACAGAACAAGAAATTGCTTTAGTGAAATTTTAGAGAATAGGAAATAGAAAGTCTCCCTATTATTATCTGGAAGGAATATTAATAGGTTGTCCTTAATCTAGTTGCTGCCTTTGGTAATATACCTGTAAGACCAAGAGACACTTGCAACTGATGAAGCCAGGTTATAGAACTGCATTATCTCTTAAACTAAAGGCCAAAGTTATCTCACTATTTGCATCAGAATCTTTGCATGTTTATACAGAAATAGTGGAAAAGCTGCAACTTTGTGAAATGGTTGAGATCCTTTGGAACAAATTGACAGTATTCCTAGGTCTTCTGTGATTCACTTCTAAAGGGATTCCAGTGTGATTCCAAATCTGTAAAATAGATTAATAAATATCTCCCAACTTGTGAGGCTGCCAACCATTACAGAAACTTTGAGTAATTTTCTGAAGCTTTTAGGTGGATTAAAAATAACTGTTATTTAACCTTTAAGTTCCAAAGCCTCTTTCAGATTTTTGAAGATGTTTCTTGTAAATACCATTAGAGCAGTCAGGCACAATGGAGCAAGGCACTATAAGCATAATATTTACCAGAAGACTCTTGTAATTTAGTTATAGAAAATGACATCATATATATTACTGTAGTCAGTGGACTTCTGCTATGAATTATAATGCCAATTGCACTGTATTTAACTACTATCCTTGTATCACAGTCTTGTTTTTAATGACTCCCTTTGTGGGAGTTCAAATCCTTTCTTTTAATAAAACTATTTCACATTTTGTCCTTGCCAATGTCAGTTTAAAAGAAATGAATTCTTCCTATCTGTCTTGTTAAGGGAGATGACCTGTCCAACCTCTCAATAGAAGGTTTGGATTCCCATTAAAAGTTTTCAGTTCTCTCCTTTCCTTTCAGCTACTGTGTGTGCTGTATCTTTTGTAGATACTTTTTCAAAAAATAAATGACCCAGTCAAAAGTAAAGAAGATTTTGCCCCAAAACTTTAAATTTGTTACTGAGCGATAGTCCTAGATCAATATTTGCATTAGATCAGGTGAACTGGTTGGACAAAAGAAGATCAAAATGAAGGATGGTTACTACCCCTTGAACAAAAGTTGACCTCTAGGTCCCAGAACTGTTAGTTAATGTGTAGAAACACATAGGGAAATGGTACGTTTGCTGGTAGTAATTTTTCAGGATAAGTGCTGATATCCGTTTTTGCTGGGTAAAAAGCAAGCTAAAGGCATGATACTTTTGTTAAGCAGAATCTCTGAACTCTTTGACAGAAATTATACTGGTTACTGGTGCAGTTCTGGCTTAAGTGGCAATAATAATAAAAGTGTGATAATGAAATAAATATTATTTAAATATATCAAAAATGATTTGTCTGGTCAATGAGAATTATAATGTAATGCACCTAATCTGTAACTAACAGATGTTAGGTAAATAAAGATTAGAAGAAATAGACTAAAAGTTACATTGAAGATGTCTCTTCTCATCAAATATATTTCTTCTAGTCTTTACCTTTACAATGCAGGTAAGATGAACAATTCACGTGATGTTAGCAATAGTGAATGTTAATTCTGCCTCCTGCTTTCTGCTTAAGAAAACAATTTATTTTTGCAATAACTTTAGCATAACTGATAAAAAAAATTTTAAAAGTAATAACTGTTAAGTATTACCTGTTAAGTGTGTCCAGTTTAATCTAGTGGATAAAGACAGCCACTACTTTCTTTTATGAAAATAGCAGGTCTGGCCAGATACAGACTACAGAGTACCATCAAATCTGTGGCTTCTGAGTACAGGGAGCAGATGACAAAATGATGTAAAAAAATACAAAATGATAATTATAATTTCATAAAAATAATTTTATTTTAAATTAAAAATACAGTAATAGTGATTTCAAAATAATAGAAAATCATAATTGTGTAACAGCAGAAATTAACAAATAATATCTATTCTTCCATTACATTTATTGCAGCAGGAGAATAGATTAATATTTTTCTAGCAAGAATCACATGTGGTTGTATCACAGTCTCACAAATAGTTCTGGGAAAGATGCTTTTAAACAAATGTAGCATTCTTATCTTCCTAAAAGAATCAGTATATCAATTTGGATGGATATTCTGAGTGCTTGAAGGGTGAGAAGAACGCTGAATTTTCATAAGAAGTAATGTCAGTGGCAGTAGCCACTTTTATCCACTGTGCTGTGGGATACCTGCATTACTTTTGCATCCGATATTTGTATTTTTTATGCCTGGATTTATTATTTCCCAAATGACTCAGTTTTATATCATTCTGCCTGAAGTTTAAGTCAAAGGAGCCTTCTTCCAGGAGGAATCAGATTTTCTGAAGTGAACCTCCCTCAAAACTTCCTGTGAAAATTCAGCTTTGTGTGAAACACAAAACTGCTTGCTGAAATATAGATTAACAGAAAATCCTTTCTTGCTTTAGTAGTTTGGGCATTTACACAGGACTTGCAAATTGTGTATGCTAATCCTTCCTGCAGCCGTAGTCTGCCACATCCTGTGTGAAAGGTCTAATAGCAGAGATACTTGATAAAACAGTATTTCCACTTGCCCTCCTTGTCTTTCATTTTCTTTCTGGTATCTTAATTTTTGTTTTATCTTATTTTATTTTTCTTTTTTCAAAAGGATGGTTGTCAAACTGTGCAAACTCAAGCATCAGAGTAATATTATTAAACAGGGTCAATCGTAGAAAAGCAGCTTACTAGCATTCAAAGAATTGTATCAGATATATTGAAGCATGACTTCCCTCTTGTGAAGGAGAGAACAATGGGTATCGGTATAATGACTTTCCACATTTTCTTGTAATATGACATTTAAGAAAGATAATTTCAAACAGTTTCACCAGGTGTATAAGTAGGGTTTAATGATCTGTAGTTGCATGGATCATCCTTAACAACTTTTTAAAATGATGTTACACTTACTTCACTCCTTTAGGATATTAGCTTATTTTAATATGAATTTGAATATTTTAGCAGCTGAACAACCTCTTCCCTCAGCTTATGCAGAAACTAAATGAAAAAAAAAAAAAAAACAGAAAAATTTTACTAAGGTTTAATGATACGTTTATCAACTTGTATCAACACCTTTTATTTTAATTCTTTGATAGTCTTTCTTCTTTATTATTAGAAATGAAGTCCAGGATAAGCAACTCCTTAAGCACAGTATGTGGTAAAGACTAACAAAGAAATTTAGCTTCTTAGTGATATTGTGTTCTTCCTTAATTACTTTCTTTCTCCCACTAGTTCTCTGGCAGACATGGTAACTTTCTCTCCATGCTTCCCCTTCTGATACAATTTAAGAATTTCTTACTTCATGCTTGTGTTACCTGTTTGATCTTTGTTTTCATCTTACCCTTCTCATCTTCATTCCTGCATGTCAAGTACCAAGGTCATGGCTTGACTGTTCTGCACGTTAGCGTAATGGCCCCGGAGGTGTTTACAAATCAGCAGGTTTTAGAGCATCCTTGAGGCTGTGCTAAACTTTGCCAGAGGCTGTAATGGGCCCTAATATTATCAAGGGATCATCAACATTTCAGAAATATGTCTTTGTCTTCACTTCTTTTTTGTACTATGCAGATTTCTATTACAGAAGAAGAACTAGCAGCTAGTATCTTACATCATGCTGATATGGTATAATACAGATTTTTCTCCTATAAAATTCAAAACACTAAGCCAGAATTAACAGAAATACTTAAGCAATAGTTAAATCAGTCAGGACCACTGGATCTCTTTAAGGAGGTCTCATCTTTGTAATTTTTTATTTTCTTGCAAATCGTAAGTTATCAAGGCATGGGCTGTCTTCAGTAACACCACGGGCTTAATTGGTACTTTACAGAACATGAATATATTTAAATAGCAATATTTTGTGAAGGGAAATGTTATGAATAGATATGCACTACAAGTGCACTCTACAAAGTGTCTGGACACTCTGGGGTATCACAGAATCACAGAATGGTTGAGGTTGGAAGCACTGTGCCAGTGCTTAGTCACCTTCACAGTGAAAAAGTGTTTCATGATGTTCAGAGGGAACCTTCTATGTTTCCATTTGTGTCCATCGTCTCGTGTCCCATCAATGGGCATCACTAAAAAGAGCCTGGCTCCATCATCTTTACACCCTCCTGTCAGATATTTGTACACATTGATTCTATTTCAACCCGGGACCTTCTCTTCTCTAGAGTCCCAAACCTTTCAGCCTTTTTTCATATGAGAGATGCTCCAGTCGCTTAACCGTCTAAGTGACCCTTCTCTGGACCTCATCAACTTCTCTATGAGGATCTTATGGGAGACAGTATTGAAAGCATTATTGAAGTCCAGGTAAACAATATTCACTGGTCTTCCCTCATCTACCAGGCCACTCATTCCATTGCAGAAGGTTAGTAGGTCAGTCAAGCATGACTTCCCCTTGGAGAAGCCATGCTGACTACTCTTGATGGCCTTCTTGTCCTTCATGTGCCTGGAAATGGTTTCCAGGATTAGCTGCTCTATCATCTCCCTGGGGACTGAAGTGAGCTTGACTGGCTTGTAGTTCCATGAGTCCTCTCTCTTGCCCGTCTTGAAGATAGGAGTGGTATTTGCTCTCTTCCAATGCCCACAAACCTCTCCCAATCATCACGACCATTCAAAGATGATTGAGAGTGACCTCACAATGACAACAGCCAGCACTTGTGGGTGTATCTCATTGGGACCCATGGACTTAGGTATGTTCAGTTTTTAAAGTGTTCTCTAACCTGATACTCTTCCACCAAGGGTTAACTTTTCCTTGCTCCAGACTTTCCTCCTGGTCTCCACAGGCTGGGATTCCTGAAGGCAGGTCTTGCTAGGATAGTCAGAAGCAAAGAAGGCATTCAGGACCTCATTTTTTCTATGTCCTCTGTCATCAGGGCTCCGGCTCCATTCAGCAGCAGGCCACATTTTTCCTGGTCTTCCTCTTGTTGCCTTTGTATTTATAGAAGCCCTTCTTTTTTCCTTTGACATCCCTTGCCAAACCCAATTCATGATGGACTTTAGCTATTCTCACTTTGTCCCTGGGTGCTCAGACAGTGTTTCTGTATTCGTCCCACGTTATCTGTCCCTTCTGTTAACTGTTACACCTTCTGCAGGTGTCCTTTTCATCATTGAGTTTGGCTAGGAATTCCTCATTCATCTGTGCAGGTCTCCTGGCAGATTTGGCTGATTTCTGCACGTCAGGATGCTTCAGTCTTGAGCTCGAAGAAAGTGATGCTTGAATATTAGGCAGGTATTAACTATACGTGTTCCTGGTATCAACTCAGGCTGAAGGGAGATTTTTTCCTCCTTTATCACCTTTACTACCACAGAATAAATGTAGCAACAGTAAAATTACTTGCTCTACTATATTATTTTTTGTACCATATACAGAATATTTCATCTAGAAATCAGAATGTAATGGTCACAGAAACACACAGAAACTCCAAAACACCAGTTTCTTTAAGGTACAAGTTTGTGATAAAATACTTACATCAGTAAGTGTTAAAAGGAATGGCCTACATCTGGATTCAGTTCCCAGAAAGAATTTTTAATAATAAAATTTTCCATTTTCTTGTAGCTTAAGGTTTAATCTGAGATTCATACATGTAGATCCACAATATTATATTTAGAATCACTACACTTCTTCTCAGAATTATTTTCAAACATTTTTTTACTTTAAATAATTTGTGAGTCCCTTCTAATGTTTTCTATATGTCAACTTGGACATGAAAACTTTTTTTCCATGTAATAATAGACACATGGACGTCACAAAGGATTATAGCTATAGAGGTTGGTCAATATTGAAGGTAAAATTTATATTCTGAAATACATTAACTGCTAGTTCTTACTTTAAGGTGGTGAGAAAAAAAAACCTTTGTAGAGGGAAGAAAAGATCTTTTATTGTTTAGATCTCAGGTGTGAGAAGCACTCTGAATATATAAAGGCTTATCATGAAAAACAGTGACAGGAAACTTCTGCTGAATTCTAGTGACTGCAGTTTTCAGCTTTGTACTTTATAAATATTTATCCAACTCTTCAAGTTCCTGCAGTTTATGAAATTACTGAGAATTTTCCTGTCATGATATTTCACTATTCAGGCTTTGTTAGCATGTCTTCTGAATCTTTCAAGCTTTAGAGAAACAATGCGAGTTTACTGTTTCAATACTAACTACATTCACATGTTTAAGAAGGCAAAAATAGTAACATTATCACATATCTCTCCTTCTTAATAACATTCAAGAAAATCAACATTTCAATAATGCTAAGGCTGTGGCACAAAGTAGCTGAAGTAGGAATCCCTAACAATTTCTATAGTTTTCCTACTGGTTTAGAAGAAAATTAGCACAACATATATGACTTGAATCGGAAGGGTTTATGCAAGCTTAAGTGTATGCTAAGGTTTCTGCCTTTTATCTCATCATTAAATGTCAAATAGGCTATGGGACTTATGAATGAAAATTATTAATTCAAATTATGGTACATATAAGTTAAAATTTTCACTTTATGAAAATCAATGGAGTTTGCTAGACTACTGGTTTCTACCTAGTTTCATGACACTAGTGCTCATCTTAAGGTCACTCAGTGAATATGCACGATGAGGTGTTTGCTGTAAATTATTGTAGTTTCACCGTGGTCTCATCATTGTTTTAGTGGGGCTAAGATTTTATACACAGTGCCTGAGCCAAATAATGAGACATGCATAAGTGCGGTGTAACTACAAGACCACTAAGAAGAGTGAACTGTCAATTAACAAACTAGAAACAAAGGTTGAAAAGTTAGACATTCTTTCATTTCCACTAGAAAAAAAGAGCTTCAGAATATTCCAGATAATGCTTTGTCTGTCATTAAATTATTCTTAGGCTTGTTAAGCAAATAATATTTTAAAAAGATAACATCGGAGCAATTGTTTGGCTCTAAAAAAAGTAACTTTGAAGCATATATCTCTAAAAGTTTGTGTTAAATCACGAATATACAATTTTGTATCTGCAAATATAAAAAAACTTCTCCAGTCTTAGTTTTTCTTTGGGGATGCCTTGGGAACAACTTGAATGAGTTGTTCTTTTAACACAGCTGAGCAAACACAGTGCAAGTTTTTCAACCAACATTTGATTGAATTTACTTTGACAATATGTGCAACCCTTTGGTGATCTTTCTGCAGGAATGTTTGAAGGATTGAGTTTTACTGGCAAGAGCATTAGTGGAAAGCAAATTTCAAAGATACAAGTGAATATTTGCAAAGCCAGGGTTTTAGAAAAATAGTTGCAAAAGCTTTAACCAGTACTAGAAAATTCTTTCTGCATTCACATAAGGAAAAAAAAAAAAAAAAAAAAGTGATACAGCTGACACTTTAGAAATAAATAACCAATAAGTAAGTGGTTTAGATCATCATAATAAATGGTCCACGAACATGCAAGCTGTGGAGAACCATACAAACCAAACAAAATAAAAATAAAAGCCTGAAAATAGATCATTTAAATGTTTCTAAACACAGTCAAGGATATTCTGGTTTGCTTGTTTATTTCTTTGTTGGAAGCTATTCCACATGCAGACAATAGGCTAAATTTGTTGAATAAATCCATTGTTGCAAATTTTTCACTAAACCCTGATCAATAATGCATTTTGTGTTGGATTCAGTTTGACAGATGTCACTATTACTAATAGTAACATCTTGTAATAATGTAGTACAATGTGAAACTTCATGAATAGTTTGTTGAACAAAAGTTTGCACTGGGAACATAGTTAATATTTGACATCGTTAACTCCAAATCACATTTATCATATACAAGAAAGAATATGATCCAATTGATTCAACACATATCTAAACAGTCTTGAAGGGCAGAATGAATAAATAAAAATTAATAATGGCAAAAATACATTGAAAAATTAATAGTCATGTATTGAAACACATTATTGCACTTTTGGGGATATTTAGTGATATTCTCAACTACAATTGCATATTTAAATATCTTAGATAACTGAAACATCCAGAAAAAATAAATATCTGAATAGATTCTTTATTGCTAGTTGGCCTTATAGTTGAGAAATACATCTTCGGAGCAAAATAATTTTGATGATATACTGTGTTAATACATCTTAAGAGCCATGTTGGTTTGATGATGTACATACACTAATGACAGGCCAGCTGGTGGCAAGAGAAATTAATTTTGCAATTGTTATTCTGTTGCTTTGACAGATTATATAAAGAGAAGTATTTATAAAAATAAAATTGATCTTTCATTTTGAAAATTATATTTTATGGATGTATGTTGAGAAAGAGAGAGACATCTCTGAGAGGTTAAGAAACACCTTGGAAATGTGCTGTATGTTTTGAAAAATCTCTCAAGCTTTCTTGACTTTCTGTTTCAGGCTAGTTTCTATACCACAACACCCACTCTTTAGGTCTTTTTGCCTTTCTGGGCACTTGGACTATAGATACATTAAACAGACACATTTAAATTTTCAAAACTACATTTATACTCCTAAAATTGATCATAGCAGTGATGGAGAGAGGGAGTCAAGAAAGCTAGTTTTGGGGAAAAGTCCATGGAATGGGTCCAAAGCCTGTGCTGTGTTATCAGTTTATCAGAATATTTCATGGGTGGGCTTCATAACAAAGCTGATAAGTCATTGAAAATGTATTTCAGGAGTTATAGGTCTAACATGATGTACAATATGTAGGACCATGTAAAGCTTAGGAGCTTTAGATTTTAAGAATGTGTACTTACTGTTTGAAATGGAAAGGGATCTAGATGGAGCTAAAACCTGCAAAGGTTTCTGCAGGGAGTGTGTCATGAAAGAGGAATGACTATAACAGTATGAGTTGTACATCCCAGAGAAGCCATCTACACTTCTCTTAAATAGACCAAAGCAAGAATCGTAATCAAAAAGTTACAAGGAAGGGTAATACAAAAGAATGGTCCAGCAATGAGGTAGACATCTAGGAGGAAGGGTGACCCTGAGAGCTCTGGAGTCCAAGCTTTTGCAGCTAGGACCTGCTGGAGAAAGTTTAGGTGATGGCTAGTGCAGGAATTAGAGCTTCTTCTTAGATACAGAAATAGTGCTCTTGTGTATATCACAGTGTTAGTCTTGTCTTTCTGAGGTGGCCTTTGTTGGTTGGGTTTTTTTGGTTTGTTGTTTTGGGGTTTTTGAGGGGGTGGTTGTTTTGTTTTATTTTGTTTTGTTTTTACTATAAAGTCCTATAGCTGTGGGGCAAGATGAGCCCAAGGAAAACTTTTATTTGGTGGTTTCTTTACAGAGAAACCCCAGAGGTACCTCAGATGTTTGTGAAGGGTACATTAGTCCCCCTTCTTACTTTTAACTGTGTATAATTACTCCATTACAAAATTAGCAAAAAACCTCCAAATTATATATTAACAGAGCCTCCTCTTATCTGCAAAAGGAGGAAAAATATCCCTTCATTTCTTTCCTAGACATCTCATGCCAGAGACACTAGAGAGTGTTCACAGCTTATTTTAATATCTTTGAAAGGATCATTGCTGTGACAATGATGCCCATTTCTCGTTTTCACTCTGTCATGCAGGGGAATTGACTGTCTTCTTTGTGGTAACATCTAATATCAGACTGGTTTGTCTGTACTTTTTGGGTTCTCTTTCTCTTTGATCTCTTTCACAGTTCTTTTGTTTTCAATTTTATATTCAGTCAAGCAGTAGCAAAAGTAGATCTTTCTGACATTTTCCCACATATTTCTACTTCTGTTATACACACATACACAGAGAAGGTGCAGGCAAAAATTCTATTTTTGCTCACTCATCTCATAAATTGCCTCCATAGTCTTACAGAAACCTAAAAATATGAAATATATGAGAAGGATCCCCAAAATATGAAACAAAATATCAACCCTAAAAATCTGCAATTGAGCTTGTTGCTTAATGCTAAAACAGAAGACAGGACCTTATTTACAACAGAGCATGGTTTTCTGGCAGTGCTGTCATATGTTTGATCTAATTAAAAGTTGCTATTTCCCCTACACAAATTTATGTCACAGTATCTATATTTATATAAAAAGCAATCTCTTATTTTTTAGGCCCTTTTATGTAACTGTTGCACAATTGAAAAAGAACAGAGATTTCATGAAGGGAAATACAATCACAAAATATTTAAAATATTTCCATGACAATATGGAAATGTTTTAATAACACTGTTCAAGTGATTGTATTGGGTAGATAGTCTTCAGCTTCCCAGTCACAATGAGATTTGTCTCAGTCACTTGTATCCCTTTATCCAGGCTTTCTCTCTAGTATTGTGCTTTACTAATCTTGGGTGTGAATTCTGCAGTTCTCCAAAGTTTAGTCCATACTAATTAATAATATAAAATAAAAAGAAAAAATTTATCATTGATAAAAGAATAATACATAGAAATGTAGAAACATATATAATAGTAATATTATAGTATCTCATAAATAATATAAAATTAGTTGTGTATTATATCAAAACAATATTTAATACATTTGTAAGAAATAATAGCAATAACATAATAATAATAGCTTATGTCATAATTACCTTGACGCTGAAGATCACAGTGAACTCAGATTGGGTTTTGCCTTCAGGAACCTGTTACAAGTGGTCTACAGTGACAAGAATACAGATATTTCAAATTTCAACATTTATTATTTTTTTTAAAAGGGACATGAAGAAGAATGATGCATAACTATCGAAACAACTTATTATTTTACCAAATAACAATCTATAGAGGTTTTCCACCTCTCCATAAAATTTTTAAAGATAATTTTAGAAAACTGTTCAAACTATTTTGCTAGTCTGAATTATTTAGTTATTTCTTTCTTGCAGTTAACCTTCTGAGGCATTTGCTAGGAAGAGGCATAGAGTCCTTATTTCTTTTTCACTTTTCTTTATTGAGTAACTTCTTACTAATCATATGTAAATACATGGATACATGAAGATATATATATGTATATATATCAATCATCCCAACAACCATGTAATGCAGAGGTTTCAAAATAATTGCAAATAAATACAGAACAAATTTATCTGTTAAATTTATCTGGATATTTTTTCTGCTGCATAGTTCATTACAACAGCTCACAGGAAGGTTTGATGGGTGGGAAAGATGGCACTAGCTGAATGAAGAAAATGAATGAACAGGATGAGGGTGTCCAGATACCCCTCTTAGGGCCTTGGTATTGTTAGATTGTCTTAGCCTGTCTCAAGAACACACAGTCCTGAAAGGATGGAGGGAAGGACTCTGTGGTGTGACCTATATCTTACTCTCCCAGCCATGGCAGAGGGGATGGAACTAGATGATCTTTAAGGTCTCTTCTAACCCAAACCATTCTATAATTCTATGATTGTGTAACATAAGCCCCTAAAGTTAAAATAAGGAAAGTCAGACTTCCTTTAAAAGGATAAATAATAAGTGACATATAACTGTGGAAAAAGAGAAGCACGATTTTGTGGATAAATTTTAAAACTGTTGGGAAAGAGAGAAACATGTATTTGCCAGGTAAGCTGTTGAGGGTTTGAAGATTCTTGAGTAACATTTCTATAAAAGACTACAGATTTTTAATACCTGAGTTCAAACCTCAAGGGCTCTGTTGCTAATAGCTCCCTAGTGAAATCTGAAGGGCTTCTGGGGACAGAACAATCTACCTGGTGGCATCCAGTACCAAGTAAAATACAGATCTGTATATTCGTTTCAGGGTCTCATTGCTGCTTTTTACTTTTACTTTTTTTTTTTTTTTCCCCAGCAAGAAAAAACAGTTGTTACTGTATAAACTTCATTTATAAATGACTGGAAACAAAATTCATGAAAGGAAGTGCAAAATCTAAGCTGAGTCTTTATTTTCAGGGCTGTGTAGATATAGTCTAGATCTAGGATATTTTTCAAAAGCTGTGCCTGTCAAATAATATTAATCAGGTTAAATTATACTTCATGAATATGTAATTTGTTTGTTCATTATCATGGGTTACGCTTCCATTTATAAATAATGATCTGATTTTATTGCTGCCATAGATAAATAATAGAGATATAATTTAAATAGTTTTGTTACCAACATTGTACCTATAATCTCCACAGAAATACATATATTTTTATACCACCATTTTCTCTCATGCATTTATTTTCCTTTTGTGCTTGTATTGGGATATGCTTCAAACATATTAGGAATACATGTTAAACACTTAATGTCTGTATCAGAGAAAATTAAACATACATTTTGAAAGATGCATTGTTTTTAAGCATAGTATTGATTTTTATTTTAATACGTTCACATTTGAAGACAAATGCTGTAGTCCATGAATGCTGCTAATATGACAATTTCTGCTGCTACCATTACAGAAGACTTGCTGTTTAGTTCTTCACACAAAAACATTGTTTCTGTTCTTTTGATTTGCTGTCTGTAGCTTAATGAGTTGGCCTTGATTTTTAGGTCATTCATGTGAAGGGGTTAAAGTGGTAGCATTCAAACAATTAACCTCAAATGATCTGTTAAAATGCTTTTCAGGTTAAGACTCTTGAAACCTAAGGAATAAAAGATTAAACATATCTTTAGCATTTTGAAGGCAGGAGTCAAGGTTATGTGTAGTATATACTTTACCAATAATTAAAGATTCAACAACTACAGCTAAAGAGCCAAAAATTTAAGTTTGTCTGTGCTACATTTAGTTTCAAAATCAGTTAGGGTGACTGTCAATGTGTCATAGACTGATAATACTTACAAAGAAAAATCACTTTCCTAATTGTACTTAACAACCACGCACAGATGAACTGTGTTTGGGAGACCTGCAGACCCACTGGATACATAGGTCTGCAGTCCTTCCCCAGCTGTGCTTCAAAGCTTGTGCAAACCACCTGACAACTACTGCTGGCATAGGAGGAAGAGCAGAGTCCAGAAACATTATGCCCTACTGCGGACAGGCCTGCAGGATTGGAGAGGTGGCAAGCAGGAGAGCAGGAACATCATGCTCTTGTTACAGAGCTCCCAGCTGCTGGAGATCAGGCATATGGCAATGCTTTGTAATTATTTGTATTTCTTTAGTGTCTAAAGACTCCAGATGGGATCAATGCACCACTGTGTAATCTCTTGCTGTGTAAAAGATGGGCCCTATTCCAAAAATTTTAGGATCTGAGGAGACAAGGCAGAGAGATAAAAAGAATCGTTTTCAAGAAGAGAAAGAGAAGACATGGTTGGTATGAATTATGCCAATCTCAGGTTTTAAAAAATATTTTTAGAGACTTTTTAAAAATAATAGATTTTGGGGATGAAAGACAGGGAGCGATATGCAGGCAGAAACATCTAAATTGGAAGAACAAAAGAAAAGGAAAAAGACATTGAAACAAGATACAAAGAAAGTGAAGAGAGAGGATAAAAGGAAATAGAAGACAGAAAGGAATATGGATAAAAGAGAGTTCATTCGGAGACCTTTAGAAAGTAGTGAAATTTCATAGTACCCACTTTTTGGCTAATCTTTAATAAAGTAGCTAGTCTTCATTACTGCATGTAGTAAATGTGTCTAGACATACCTAAATCATGGTTTTGGTTCCATGTGGTTTATCTTTTCTGGTGACATTACTACACAGCTTAGTCCGACAGTGATGATGATAGTGAACATTTATTGGAACTAGTTGTGTTTTCCTGTTTTTACACCAAGACCTACTGGGTATATGATGTCATAGCCAACTAGCAAATGAGCTGAGTAGATCAGGGTAGTATTTCCATTTTAAGCAGATTACACATTACAGAAAAAAAAAAGAAAAGAAAAAAAAAGGTTATTCTGTCATGAGAACAAAATATATAAACTGCAGTAACAACAGAAGGTTAGCTAGGTGATGTAGACAGGAATGCAGTCCAGTGAATTCCATCAAAATGCAACAAATCACTTTTCAAAACCCTGAAAAAACTTTGGCAAATCTAAAAGGTTCTAAAGGTTCCAATATGTGGTTTGCAACCTTGACTGACATGACAGTATTGCCTAACTGCATTGCTATGGGTCCTCGAGAGTTGCATATATCAAACTAGTTGGCTAGGTTCTAGTGTTACATTTCCTGTTTTGTGGGGTTTTTCCTTTTCTTTCTGTCTCAAGCTGTATCTGAAAAAATGAAAACTATGACATGCCTACAATGACTTCAAGTCTATAAAACAGAAACAATCAATGAAATAAAATTAGATTTCTGTTTTCAAGTAGCTTCTTTTTGTCTCTTATTTTGTAATCATTAAATTAGCTTAGTAGAATGTCCATCTTTTGTCTTCTATGTGAATGAATTATTTTGAGTAAAAATTGTTAGATCAGATAAGATCACAACTGATTATCAGGCAGGATCTAAATAAGAGGAGTAATCATGCTCAATTATACCCATAAAGGGGAAACTTAGTTCCTCCATGTTTAAGAAGCAGTTTGTGGTTCCCAGAAGCTTACACACACACGCACACACACAATTAATACATTAATTCTGATTTAACAGTAGTACTATAAATGTCCAAGACAGCTTATTCTCCATTCTTACTCAATCCCAAGTAATATTAATAAGAGGACCAAGGAAAAAATATAGTAGGAAAAGAGATTTCTTTTTGAATGAGAACATACAAGCGAAAATGTGGAGTGACCAACAATTATTTTCTGAAGAACAACAAGTAGACACCAATAATACATACAACTTTTGAGTTCAAAAAATGTGTTTCTTTCTGCCAAGCTTGCAAGGATCTCTCCCATACCAGGCATTGCCAAACCTTTAAGCCATTAAGCCTACAAAGATGGCTGAACCTGGCAGGTTCTGAATGCACTTTAGAGAATCAATGGGACAGTCAGTGTCGCACAAAAAATTCAAGTAGCAGAAGGTTCCCCATTACTTCATGGTGAAAATTCAGAGTAAAACCATCATACAACTGGATTGAACACCTGATAAATGTAAGCAAACATTAACCTAGGAAATGGGACAGTAGGAGAGAGAATATACTGAAATAAAGACCCTTCTTATAACATGTGAATCATTTGCATTTTAGATGTATTTAGATAAAGTATTATCAACAATTTGATCATTTGAAAGATCCTCTCGTTTCTACACTTATTTTAAATTAAAGAATATTTTCTTTGACTCTGCACATTCATAGTTTTCTAGTATAATAACAGAGGGCTTCATACCCTCTGCTGCAAAGCAGAGAGAGGTGAAAAGGACTGGAATTTCAGCTGTATAGTCCCCAAAAGAGGAAGAGGAATAAAGCTGTGCTGATCCACTGTTTAAGTAATCTTTCTCATTGCAAAACTTCCTCTTTGCATACAGAATGGGAATGAATGCATTCAGTGTTACCCTCTAGAAAATTGACCTATCTGCTCCACTTCAGGCCAGAAGTCTGAGTTATAATATACATATATGACAATTTCCTAATACATTCAATTGAACTTTAACTACAAATTCTTACAAAAGAGGGACTCATATTTGTTGTTTTTTTAATTAGAGGCTGTGAATTCTGGGTATGCAGTGGGTTTACTTTCCAGGCAGTGGAGAAAGCAAGGTGGTAGTCAGTATCAGAAATTTAGCTTATGTCAGTATATAAAGAACTCACAAACTCTCACTGTAAATATAAAACCAATCATATCTCATGTCAGAGTTAACTAGCTTATAATATAGTGGTGACCTGTTTAAAACAAGCTTAACCACTCAGCCAAAATTGGTTTGGCTTTTCTTCACTTCCAAGGCTCTATTTCCAGAAATTCCCCTCGAGCTGTTCAGCTGGCATTATCTGCTTCATTTTCAATTAGTGCTAGTGCCACCACTTTCCACCTTTATTACTGCTCTGCAGTACTATAGACATGCTGAGCTATCCCAGCAGTTCAGAGCTGCATTGAACAGCCTAAGCAGCCTTGGACTGCTGGGGTAAAACAACAAAGAGATTTTTGTTGTCCCATGATGAAACATGATTTGTTTCCAACTTTAGTTTAAAGCTGATGAAGTATTTTAATTATTTTGAATTATTTTTTCTACAACAGAAATAAAATATCAAGAAGTGTGTATGAATAACAGTGTAACTAATATCATCCTTGTTTAAATGGCATCAGGTGCACAGGATTCTATTTTTTTCAGACACAGCCTGCAGAATAAAGAATAATAATTTCTAAGAAATGCAGATTTTTGTTTTCCCTAGTTTCATGGAAAAATATTTGAAAGATATTAATTTTATTTTAGTTCTCCATAGAATATCATACAGTAAATTTTCACCATCACTGGTGATGTCTCAGCAAAAGGCATCCATACGCTACCAACAAAACACAGCAGAGTTAAGATCCTAATTTGTTGTATGACTATGTCCTGTACTCTTAAATAATGTTTGAAAATGGTGATACCTGCTTTTGCAGATACATGTGAACTTCATTTTGGATACAGCTTAATTTTAGTACTGACTTGTCTCTTGTTTAAAAATAAGTCATATAGAGCAGTAAGAAAAGTGGAAGACAAAAGTAAACCTCTCTTTTTTTTTTTTTAATTCTTTACTCCCCACTCCCGCAGGGAGAAAAAGCAGTTTGAAAAAACCTACTGCATGCTTGGTTTTTATTATGTGACTATTTAAAATAATTACTTGTTTTTTTTCCTTTAATGCAATCTCCTTCCATCTTACCATACTTGAAGGAGACCCACAGTATTTACTGCTGGCAAATTCATTCAGAGTCTCAGTAAGATGTGAATATCTGAAATACTCCTGTTGCTTTAGAATCATAGAATAGCTTAGGTTGGAAAAGACCTTTTAGATCACCAAGTCCAGCTGTTAACCTAGCATTGCCAAGTCCACCACTAAACCATGTCCGTAAGCATTTTGTCTGCCCGGCTTTTAAATACCTCCAGGGATGGGGACTCAACCACTCCCTGGGTAGCCCATTCCAATGCTTGACAACCCTTTCGGTGAAAAATTTTTTCCTAATGTCCAACCTAAACCACCCCTGGTGCAACTTGAGGCCATTAGTATTTACTTTCTAACAACTGAGATATTTTTCCCCTTTACAGGACATTTGATAGAAAATAAAAGAAACAAATGGGAGGTTTTCTGAGTTTATAAGGAGTCCATGTTTATTCATTGTAATTTTGTAAGACTTCTGTTTGCATGTGAAAACACATCGGTTCAACGATCACATGGCTTTAAGATCTGCTTTGCTTTATTGTCTTTGAACCTTTATCATCTCTGATCTTTTATTTTCTCTGATCTTTACTGCTCCAGCTACTGATTCTTGGTAAATATATCTGCTCTACAAAAACATTTGTGTGTGAAATAAATAAGATTGCCCTCCCCTGTTAATATATTTATTGTTTGCTGACCATTAACGGTTTGTGGAATATGTTATTTAGAAAGGAGACTTTATGATATACTTCTCACGGTAACAAAAGAATTTATGTCTTTCATAGATGTGTTACACTCACATATTTTAATTTCCTGTTTTTTTTTTCAAAATGATTCAAACCCTCTGTAGAGTCTAAGCAAGTCTTTCCAGAGGGGAATATAAACTCATATCGGTTTTTCTCTGTGAGTTTCCAATTTTCTCTTGTTGTTCTCATGATCCACATTATTTTACCTATTCAAGTTTCCCTTATATTAAGCTTCTAGAGCATTTACAAATTTAGATATAAGAATATTTTTCAAATCATACCGGTTCTTGGAGAACTAAAGACTAACTAAAGACTATTCAGTTGAAAGATTCTCTTTCTTAAGGGACTAAACATAATTGAACTATTCTACTGTACCATGAAGCAAGTTCATATTTGTAGAAAATTATATGAACAACCAAGAACTCAGTATGACAAGATGTTTACATATAGACAGACAATTATATATGCAATTTATGTATATTATATATGTTTTATATAATTTATGAATTTTAAAAGTATAAATATACATAAATTATCAAGAGGTGTTATAAATATGCATATAAATACATGTTAATACTTTAAGCATAGAGGTTTCAAAATTGTTATCTCCTTTAAATTATCAAATTAAGCTGACGCACATAAAGCAAACTTCATAAATGGCACTCAAAGTTAGTGAAGGTCCAATTTCAGCCCACCTTATTTTACTGGATAATTTTCTACAGCTGAATGTTTTCTTCTCACCCTTTCCCTCACACTACCCTACCCTATGTGTCTGAACAAGTCATTGTTTTTTATGTCCTATTGATCTAACAACAGTGTAGAGGTAAGATCTGAAACCTGACAATAGTAAAAGATGATGGTTTTAGTGATTAATGGTGAGGAGACAGTGAGTATTATCTATGTATTAGTTTTCTATGTATTATACTAGACGTTGCAAATCACTTCAGTAGTGCACTGAATTTTCTATGGAATGCTTAAAGTAACAGATATTAAACAGGTGAAATAGCATAAATAATATTGGATTTGGGACATTATTTCATTAAATTGAAAACACCTAGTGGCCTCTTGATCAGTGACTGAATTACTTTATAGATTTACATTCGAGATGTACATTAATGTTGCATGTAAGGATTTCCTGTAATTTCTTAAGGTTATCCTAGTTCAGCTCAAAATCTCATTTGTACATTTTTTTTTATTGACAAAATTCTAAGATGCTGAAAACACAAAGTCTTTTTGTTCCCTATTCCTTCTGTTCTTACTGTTTATTCTAACCTGAAGTCAGAATCTCAGATTGTGGCATCAATCATAGCACAACAATGAAGAGTGATGTCACAGAGGAAGGATTATTATTTCAGGTGAGAGCAGCTACAATATATTAATTTTTTTGAAACAAATATATCAGGTTTTCATACAAATGTCCTTTGTAATACAGAATAATAGAACTGTAATACAGACAATATGTAGTGCGACTACAAGTAAATTTTTTTCTTAAAGAGATGCTTTTCAAAGGTGTACCACAAGAAGACAGTGATCTTAAAGGTGACTCAAACAGAAGCAGAAAAATGAAGGGTGGAATTGCATCTCAATGGCATGAAAAACAAAGCAGCTTGAAAGTTCTTCTTTACCTGTTTCTACTTTAATCCTTGTATTGTTCTTTTTCTTCCTTCTTTATCTTTTTTCTTTTTTTTTTTCTCTTTCTCTTTAAATAATACATGGCTTGTATCAATGTGTAACTGAAGAAGTAACTAACTGAATCATGATATTAACAATTGACAAGAAAATGAAAAAGGTTTTTTTAGAATCTTGAGATTCTTTGTTAGTATCTGGTTAATTTAATTACCAGAATGCACAAAAATAAGTATGCATTTGAGACTTGCAAGTATACCAGTGAAATCAGAAAGGGTGAAATATAGCATTATCCATTTGTAGTAGAAGAAAAAATTCAATGGAAACACTTGCTTAAAAAACAAACAAACAAACAAAAGTCCCCAAATAGACTAACATTTTCCAAGTGTCCTTTGCGTATCAATAGAAATTATTATATCAAAATGGTCAGGAATCTTGTTTTCATTTTTCCTTTGAGGTATCACCTTTCAAATCAAACACACATTTCTGTCTGTCTTAGCTTTGTTAATGTTTTTAATTTAATATCTCAAATTCTTTATAATGTTTTTAGAAAAGCATTGGATGTATATTGTATACTGTTACAAATAATATAATTATAGTTTTTAATTTCCTGAAGTGAAAACTAGTGGAATTTATTTTTCTCTGACAAAAATCTATAGTTTTTATTTTTATACTTACAGATTTGGAAGCCAGAAAAGTTATAAAAGTGAAATCCTGTCCCACTAAAATTACTGACACATCTTTCACTGATTTCCTGGGGGCAATTATATCTTGATTGATAGTACCCTATGTTTTGGTTCAATTGCTCAAAGAGGTACCTACTCAGCTTCCTTTTACAAGGAGCATTGTTATAAAAGTAGTTTAGAAGTAATAACAATTTACTGACAAAAAACATGACCTGGAAGAAAAGATATATTAAAAAACCCTAAAAAATTAATAAATATTTTAAAGGACAAGCAATTAATTTCAGCGGAATAAATTAATTATAGGCATATTTAATTTCCCTCCTTTACTGTCAGAACTGATTACAATGATGAGACTGAGTCACAGAATATTTGCTTGCAACAAAGGAAAGGTTTTATATATGAGTCTAGTCTCTCATAGAAATCTAACTATGAGTTTGGATATGATTCTGTTCCTACTTAAATTAATAGACTATTCCAGCAGATTTCAAATTAATCAAAGACTCATGAAGATTTCCAATGAGGCCCTATTGTATATGCTTATGGCTCACTGAGCCTAGTGGATTTGTTTTGGAATGGAAGTTCCTAATAATTAAGAGAATGTTCATCTTCTGTAGCATGCATAACTATATCCCTGCAAAAAGTTTTCCAGGAAAGACTTTTTCAAAAAGGTTTTAAATAAACTCTATTTACTTATAGCAATATTCAGAACACTAGAAGCATCTATGTACATTATTTTAACAAAGTTGTAAATGCTATAAAGTCTGTGCAAATTCAAAGTTTTACTGGGGTCCCTTAACATACAGGAGTACCTAGGTGACCGTGCACAAGGCTAAAGAACAGATTCATGTGAGCCAGAGCCATGAGTAATTATGAACAAATATACCAAATGTTTGTCTGAGATATACACTAACAGTACTGTTTTATATCAGCACACTTTCACTGGAATTCGGCTTTACTTTAGAAATAATGTAGAACTGCATTCCAACTAGATTATGATCCAAAAATGTAAATTTAAATTTTAACTCTAATATTCTCTGTTTAGAATTTGTTATAAAATTCTGTGTTTTACAAGCTCTGTATTTTTTCTCTCAAAAGTGCCAGAACAGGCAGCTCAGTCTGGCATCCATATTACACAGCACAACCTTAACTAACTTAATTAGTTTGCAATTAATAATGTCTCACTTCAAGTTGAGGTTTCACTAAATTGGTTCCTGAATTCATATGGTTCCCACATATAGTAGCAGTAACAGTGTGTTAAATGTAACAGTAATAAAGTAGTGGACTTGTTGGAATGCTAATTACTCCTAAAAGTCTAATTCAGCACAAAACTCAGTATCACCGGTATTTTGGACTAAACTATGTCCTTATTGCAGCAGGCTGGGGAAGAAATAAGAGAAGATGAGGGGACCTTTTAAATTTATGCAAACTAGAAAGATGTTGGATTTAGAAAGAAAGCTTTGTTTCTTTTATGTTATATATATTAGAAGATTGAGGAAAAAAATGAAAATATGAAGAAAACAGAATTTCCTTATGGCTCTATTCACAGGTTAGTGTTACTGCCACTGATAAACTCTCAAGCAAGACAAACTCCCGCAGGATTGTCAAGAAATCAATTCATAAAAACTCAAATGGAAATGCAGCAACAGCACAATTTTTCCTTTTTTTTTTTTTTTTTTTCCCCTGTAGACTATTTGGGACCCAGCAATTGCATGCAATGTGGAGTAGGATTTGTGTAAGGACCAGAAATAACTCTTAATTTCCAAAGAGGTTCTAGATGCAGGATTAGAACATAGGATACAAAGCAGGATAAGCAAGCTTTCAGGCTTTTTTTTTTCATTATGTTATGAAAGGCTTACCTAGAAAGAAAGAAATTTACCTAGAAAGAAATTTATTTTGAAAAAAATCCATACATTTGAAATATCATTTATTG
Source organism: Butorides virescens (assembly GCA_017310255.1). Lineage (NCBI taxonomy): Eukaryota > Metazoa > Chordata > Aves > Pelecaniformes > Ardeidae > Butorides > Butorides virescens. Next base: position 207,751 of record JADKXX010002903.1, read on the forward strand.
TTGAATACATAATCTCTGTTTTATGTTTATGGAGACATAAATAGTTTGTGACTTAGCCCTTTTATATGTGGTTAGCAAAGATGGTGATCACAGTTTCAATGAATAGAGCAAAATAGTATTCCAGGAAATGTGAGAAAAATAAAAAAAATAAAAAAATTCAGAATTTCTCTTAATTTTTATCAGAAACCCAGCAGGGAGAGGAAGGAAGAAATCTTGAAACACCAGCAAGAGGAGGGAAGTGTGACCTTATCAAGAAAGGATGCATCTTGATGAAAAATAAATACCATTATTATCTCTGGAACAATTGCTTTCACAAATCTTCAAACTAGCATAAAAGATAATGAGAACAGGCAAGCTGAGTTACTTTTTCTGCCCTTCTCATATTTATTGTCTAAATTTCAGTTTATTTATTATGAATCTTTTTAGTCGGGTTGGTTTGTTCAGTCAAGCTACTTTGTTTAGAAATCTGCATCTTTTATTTCCTGGGTTTTTTTTTGTTGTACCATGTTTTTTTTTCAAAGTGTATTTGCTTTGGATAATAGAAAGGCATGTCTTCTGATGGTTTACTAAAGAAATGGTTGTTTGTTTTCTTTGAAAAGAATGATATCTTGGGCCTCTTGAATATAGTGAATAAGTAGTGGATGATATATTGATTAATGTTGATGAATATGGAACTAGATTGCAACACCTATCCTTAAAGATGGCATGGCAGTGGACAGACCACTCAGCCAGCAGAAGTTGCCTGGCAAAGCTGTTTAGGACTCTGTGAAAGGCACCAAAGGTAAAGGTAAAGCCACGGAAATGCCCTTTGGCTCTACACGGAGCCACAAAAATGACTGGACTTTTAGAAGCCTGGTTCAGTGCAAGACAGGGGTTAGTGGTGCATCTTAGCAGATATACATTTATGTGAGCTTCATACTTAACTTCCATTTTTAACTGTAAAAGTCTCCCCATGTGTATGTCAATACAACATCAATAGTCCATTGCAAGGGAGCTTTACTAGTGGTTTGGGTTTTTTGCGGGAGCTGATTTCACAGTCTTTCACTATGGAAAAATAGACGGGTGGCAGGGAGTAGGAAGATCAGGGTGGCTCCATGCAGCTGGGGAACCAGGAGCAGTGGGAGGTCCCCATGGATCTGTCAGGGCAGGGCCTGGCAGCCATTGCCCCAGACAGGAGCAGGCAGCTGGGGGGCACCAGGCACAGCCACAGCCTTGGGCACTGGGTAACTTCCTGGGGACAGGGACAGGCCAAGGCCAGGCTGGGATATAGGCTTGCGTGTGGGCAGGGCTGTGGGAAGCTGGAGACCAGCCCAGCTGGGATGTTTCTGGGGCAGGAGCTGACAGCCCCAGGGGGATGCAATGGGGTCCTGGGCTGTGGGCAGGGTTGGGGGACCCCTGAGGGGTAGCAGGGCCAGGAGAGGCTGCCGGTGCCTCAGGGCTATGGCAGTGGGAAACACATATATTTTGTTGATGTGAGTAAAATCATGAGAAATAAACAACACATTAGAGATACTGAAAGACCACCAAAAAAGGCAGTGCTAGAGAACAGGATAGATGCAATTTGATAGGCATTTGAGATGAACCTTCATCAAACTCTTTGGTAGAGGGCCTCCGACATCACTTTTATTTTGCCTACAGCAGTCTCCCTCATCCATCCTTGATGCTTCATTTTACACACTCTTGTTCCCCAGGCTTCTTTTTTCAGGTTTAGACTAGAAGGAATCCAAGGTTTTTAAAAAAAGCCTTATTAAAACCTACAAATCTTCTGGTACACAGTTGCAGAAACTGACATTGGATAGATTTTCTGTCTGAGGCCATAAGTATCTTTTAAACCTTACCTCCTGGTTTCTCACAGACTTCTTCTCCAAATCAGACAAATCACAAAAGATCCTTTTTACTGTCCAATTACTGTAGAGCACTGCAAGTGAATTGTAGAGGCCTCAACTAACATAGTAAGCCATATGAACTGAGTTGCAGTTCAAAGAAAGGAGGATGCTTCAAAGATGGGTTGAATAGAGCTGAGTCAGTTGGAAAGCAGACACACAGCACACTTTGTCATTAATGATCATTACTATTTGTACATATTATGGACATATAAAACACGAACAGTCTACCAAACACACAGTCAAGCATATTAGGAGCATAAAAACATTTTCATTTCTACTTCCATGCCTACAGCATTGCATAGGCATAGACAGTGTAAAGAAAAAGTCCAAGCACGATCATTGATGGAGGTAACATTTACAGACAAAACTACATGCTGTGCAACAACTACTGTCACCTTATGTTCAGAAAACAGAAACTGTCTGAACTTGACCACAAGCACAAAGTCTAAGATGGGCTTAGAGTTATTATAAATATATGGCGTATGGTTCTATTCTGTCATAATATGACTTTTAAATTCCCAAAAGTAATTTCCAGAATTTCAGTCTCAATAATTAGAGCCTCAGTTTTCAGTGATCCCAGGAAACTACAACTGACATTTGACTGCTCTTCCTGTCTATTTACCTCAAAGAAAATAGTAAAATATTCTTTAAAAAGCCCAGTCTACCTTGCTCAAGATTGCAGAAATTTGAGTGTTCAGAATCTTCAAGCCATCTTTCTTGAAGATCTGTTTCTGTTTCAGATTAATGAAAATGCATAGCTAACAGATTAATGTAGTAATCTTTGCTGTAATTCTGGAAATGTCACTAAATGATATTGCATTTGGGTTTGTGCATTTTAGATAGAACATTAACATTTTAATCTGGGCTATTCACTTTTTTGCTTAGGCTATCTCTGACCTTCACTTTGAAACAGGCTTATTTATAAATGGTCCTGTGTTGTAACCAACAATATGATATGGGTTCCTTCTTCTAGATATAAATACTATATTATCCTTCCTTGTTTGTTTTTTTTCCCCTCCAAATAGCTCATATTCCATCTGTAAAAAGGGGGAAAAAATAATCTTCAGTTCTGAGTTCAGTCATAGATCGTTTATGTGTATTGAATGTACTGGATAAAAATAAATAGAAATCATCTGCAGCTTGGCAAAGCAGTTGCTTCAGATTCAGTCTCCCTGAAAGATCTCATTTCAGTTTTTTTCACTTAATGGAGTTCTGACCTCACTGACTTTTTAATAATATTTTCACTTTAGATGGTGCTTTTCATATGTTGCACTAAGAGAACTTTTTGAACTTTCCCTTCTACAAGCAAAACACTTCATGACAATATGGAGTAGTTGGACTGACAGAGAAACAGAGTTGACATATTTGTTGAGAATTTCTCATTAAAGATAAATATATTTTACTTCCTGTGTGGACAAATAAACTAAATCTGGAAGAAGTGTTGGCTCTCTACCTGTGTAAGATGTTTCAGGTGGAATTATTCCCAGTAGAGAAGAGCTCTTTTGTAGCCCTTCAGCTTTCCATATGGAAAGTTAAAAAAATCATTTCATGTTTGCTTTCTGGAGATTAGTTTCTGTATAAGACATATGAAGGCAAAGGCTAGAGATCAAGTCATGTACTAGCCCCTTTTTTCCTTCAGTAGCTAGCTTTACCCTAACCCTAAACCCTAAGAAATACAGGGAGCTAAGGCATTAATCTCTTTCACTTGCGACTCAGCACCAGGGCTAATGAAAAAGGTGGTGAATGACTGAACATTTCAGCATTCATCTCCCTGATGCCTACTTTTTTTTACATGGTAAAGAAAAAACAAAAACCCCTTCCAGATAGGCAACCAACAGGTCAAAGAATTCTATTTCAGATTTTGAGGGGGGTTATACATTTTTTTTTCCCATGTAAGATTTAATAATATTTCAGACAGTCTTTAATGGGAAGAAATTTCCATTATTCAGAAAGCTTCAACTTTCACTTTATAAAAAGCAGGACAAATTAGGGAAGTCAGCCTGCCTTGAAACTAAAGTCACTCACAGTGGGTACTGGAACTAATTCTTCACCTACTGCTTGGTTGTCATGTTTCTACACCTCTACATGAATCACAGATCACAGAATTGCAAGGGTTGGAAGGGACCTCGGGAGATCATCTAGTCCAACCCCCCTGCTAAAGCAGGTTCTCCTAGAGCATGTTACACAGGACTTTCTCCAGGTGGGCTTTGAATATCTCCAGAGAAGGAGACTCCACAACCCCCCTGGGCAGCCTGTTCCAGTGCTCCGTCACCCTCAAAGTAAAGAAGTTTTTCCTCATATGCAACTGAAACCTCTCATGTTTCAGTTTGCACCCGTTGCCCCTTGCCCTGTCGCTGAGCACCGCTGCAAAGAGTCTGGCTCTGTCCTCGTGACTTCCACCCTTAAGATATTTGTACCTGTTGATGAGATCCCCTCTCAGTCTTTTCTTCAGGCTAAACAAGCCCAGCTCTCTCAGCCTTTCCCCGTAGGGGAGATGCTCCAGTCCCTTTATCATCCTCATTGCTCTCCTCTGGACTCTCTCTAGGAGTTCCTCATCTTTCTTAAACTGGGGAGCCCAGAACTGGACACAGTACTCCAGGTGGGGTCTCACCAGGGCAGAGTAGAGGGGGAGGATAACCTCCCTCGACCTGCTGGCCACACTCCTCTTAATGCACCCCAGGATACCATTGGCCTTCTTGGCAACAAGGGCACACTGCTGGCTCATGGTCAGCTTGTCATCCACCAGGACTCCCAGGTCCCTCTCGGCAGAGCTGCTTTCCAGCAGGTCAGCCCCCAGCCTGTACTGGTCCATGGGGTTCGACCTCCCCAGGTGCAGCACTCGGCACTTGCCCTTGTTGAATTTCATCAGGTTCCTCTCCGCCCAGCTCTCCAGCCAGTCCAGGTCCCTCTGAATGGCAGCGCAGATTTCTGGCGTATCAGCCACTCCTCCCAGTTTTGTGTCATCAGTGAACTTGCTGTTGGTACACTCTGTCCCCTCGTCCAGGTCATTGATGAATAAATTGAACAAGACTGGGCCAAGTACTGAGCCCTGGGGAACTCCACTAGCTACCGGCCTCCAACTGGACTCTGCCCCGCCGATCAGAACCCTCTGAACCCTGTCGTTCAGCCAGTTCCCAGTCCACCTCACTGTCCACTCATCCAACCCATACTTCTTGAGCTTCCCTATGAGGATGTTATGGGAAACAGTATCAAAAGCCTTGCTGAAGTCAAGGTAGACAGCAACCACCACTCTCCCCTTGTCTACCCAGCTGGTCATGCCATCATAGAAGGCTATCAGATTGATCAGGCACGATTTCCCCTTGGTGAATCCGTGCTGGGTACTTTTCATCTACTTGCTTGGAGAGGACACTCAGAATGAGTTGTTCCATCACCTTTCCAGGGACAGAGGTGAGACTAACCGGCCTGTAGTTCCCTGGGTCCTCCTTCTTGCCCTTTTTGAAGACCGGAGTGACATTGGCTATCTTCCAGTCATCAGGCACCTCCCCTGTTCTCCACAACCTTTCATAGATGATGGAGAGTGGCTCAGCAATGTCGTCTGCCAGTTCCTTCAGCACTCGCGGGTACATTCCATCAGGGCCCATGGACTTGTGGGTGTCCAGCTTCCTTAAAAGATCCCTAACCTGATCCACATCGACAGAGGGAAGGTCGTCCTTTCTCCAAGCTTGCTTGCTTACCTGCCAGGACTGGGGAGCCTGAGGGCCAGCCTTGTCAGTGGAGACTGAAGCAAAGAAGGCATTCAGTAGCTCCGCCTTCTCTGTATCTTCTTTTTTTTATAAAGGTTTTTTTATAACACCTAATTATGTCACTTATTTCCAGCACTATATACTTTCTTTTAATCTTGGAAATTTATTCTATTCGTTTTGCATTAGGTTTTTTTTCACAACTCATAAGCCTCAGGTTTAAAATACCATCAGTTGCTGCAATTTCTTGATTGAACAACTCTGCCTCCAGTTGTACTATCAATTATATCCTGTTCACCTCTAGAAATACAGCATTTCTATTCTTTTTAAGAGGAGTTTTGAATGAGGGGAAAACCAGAGATTATTCGAGGATGCCTGGAATTTTCACTTTAACCTAAAAATGTTTTTCTAAGCTTTTCCCAGGCAACTGGGACACCATCAGCTATTATGTTTGTCTCACTTTTGAGGCTTTCAGTACAATTCTACACCTTTTTTTTCCCCCAACCCTATGAAAAGTTCTTATACTTGAAAAAAAAAAAATTCTCTCATTGTTTTTTGAGTTTCTATTCCCCATTCAGATCCTTTACTAAGACATGAAAACCAAAGTATTTATAAATTTAAAACTGTGTCTTAAAATTGTTTGCTATAGTATACTTATCTTATTGGCAAACCAGTGTGGTTTGCTCTGTAACATTTTTGCCTTAATGAAATTAAGTTTTCAGAAAGAAAATAAAATTATCCTAAAGGCAAAAATGGACACTCATCTCTCAGACAAAATTAGGATGAGAAAGTAACCATAATACTACTTGGACAAAGTTAACATTCATTCAGGCATGGCAGTGCTTGACAGATAAAAATATTGGGCAGAAAGCCACTTTGTGGTGCCTCAGAGAAAAGCATAAACACGATAAATGTGGTATGTATACTCATACTGCTTTATGGTCCTATAGAAGAATCTTGCCATTTTCTATAAATACACTATGATCAGCTGGATGTTTTCATTTTGATATTGAGGAGTCCGGCATGTTTTTGTAGTGGGTTGGTTTTTTTTACATTTCTTAATCTTCATCTTAATTTCACCAGTACTTCAGAAGTTCTTTTATGGGAATTAACATTCAGAAAAATTAGAATTAATTAGAAACTGTTTTTAAATGTGTTGTACAATAGTCTTGTCTAATAGCTAGAAACATCCTTATGATGCTATAGAGAGTAGCACAACTAAGCCACTGATTTAATTCAGGATTATCAACTCTTCTGAAGTAAGAATAATTATTCCACACTCTGAAGTAATTCTCTGTTCCCATTTTACCTCTTCAGTACATAGAGAAACGTCTCTAGTTCATGAGAATTTATTTGTTATCCATAGTATGTGGAACAAAACTGAGCACCAAGTCTTGTATTATCTTTGCATATAAATTAAAATGTACTTTGGTGACAACCTATGACAAAACAGTCTTAGCTAGGATGAGTGCTCTCTCAAAACTAAAGGATCTTTAAAGAAAAAAACCGCATAAGAAATATTCTTGAGTTTTTCCTAAGTCAACAGAAATTTGGTTCCTCTGTCCATGGAAAGTCACCTCCTTTTTGTTGTTATTAGAAACCACCTAGGAAGGAAGTAGGTGGAGGACCAGCTTTTCTTTCCTCAGCTTTGCTCAAAAGCAACCACCTTGCCAAGCTTTCCTGTGCCGGTACACTAAGGCACTAAAGTGTGCACAGAGCAAGGTTATACATAGTGATGTTTCAATTGTTTGAAAAAACACACTCTCTAGGTTATTAAAGACTGAAATAACTGGTGATTCAACAGTGATGGGAAAAAGTGTTGAAGCAGAGTCATACTGAGAAACAAATGGTCATTTAACTAAGGTTTCAAATCTTAAATAGCTCAGAAGGAAGCCAAAGTGAGCCACTTGCCTAGGAGTGCTTCGTATGATACATTAAGATATCAGATCTTTCAACAAAACACATAAAATCAGATACATATAAAAATTCAACTGTCATTAGTCCCAAGAACACTGGTATTGTTCAGTCCTATTAAAGTTTCAAGTGACAATGATAAAATACCAACAGCGAGCAAGGGTTTACAATAGTAATTCTACCATTTTAGGAGTACTCACTGCTATTTTGTGTTCACTGTTATTTGGCAATGAACTGTGGGATTTAGATTTCAAACAAAGGAAAAGTTAATTTCAAAACCATAAGGAAATGTACAAGGGAAGCACTAAATATGATAGTGCTGGGGACAGTGTAAGTGGCTTCCAGTTTCAAGAACACAGCTGGGAAAAATTAAAGCACACAATGCTATATACGGTTGATAATGATGTATCAATAAAGGAAACCTAGAATAATTCTGCCTGAGAGTAATATATTTCACATAAGATGACAGTGCACAGAAAGCAGTTCTTTGTTTTCCATTTGAGGTTGCAAGTACAGTTGCAATTTCTTAAAAGTTGCACAGATTTATTTTCTAGCAGTTTCAAAAAAGGATTGCATAAACTTTTGAACAGACATTGGATAGGTTTATAATTTCATTATATTATTGAAATAATTACAGTGAAAGAGCTTGTAGTTTCTTTCTTTACAACTTCTTTCATGAATTAGAGGCAAAGTCATCAAACACTTACCTGCAAAAATATTTTTTACAACTCATTCCCTTTTCATGATTTAGATGATGATAGAAATATTGCACCCATAACCTGGAGGCTTTAGGGCATCTGTGGAGAATTCAGAGGGATCTTCAATCCTCCTTCAGCAGAAATTATTTAAACCTCAAATTCCCAACTTAGGATATTTACAAAGTGAAAAATATATTCCTAATGCTGTTCTACTCAGTAAACAAGTAACTTCAGCACTAAAGAACCAGCTCCAGGATTACATGTCTATCAATTCAATGGACATGATGTTTCATAAATATGTCTAATGATACCTTTGGTGTGGGTACAGGAGCACTAACAAAACCTGCTAGCAGGCAGATCTCAACCTCTGTGGTATTGCCTCTTAGAGGCTTCAAACCTCATGTCTTAGACTCTTGTTCTGTCCCTGCCCTGACAGAGTGATCCGTTGCCAGTACATGTGTAGGGGAGGCAAAAATGATGGAAGTGTTCCTTGCTTTCTGAATACTGCAAACTCTCCCCTGGTTTACAGTGCTGGGGGGTGGGGGGTGGCTAAAAGAAGCAGAAATACACACCATCTGAATCATAAAACCTGAAACATAAATTTGTTGGAGGACTCCGCTAAATGACTATACAATATGCACCGTTTGCCTTACACTGGTTAAAGTAGTGGTGCTAGGTTATCAACTTGTTATTTTCATATTTTGTTTAACATTTTGTAACATTAAACAATGGCCGTTCCAAGCTTTACGGAAACACTAATAAAAATGTACAGTAATAAACATTTTGGAACCAAGACAATGTTCAGTGGGTCAATAATAACACATATTACAATACAAAGTCTGGCAAAACTGGTGCAGGTGGAAATCAAAGCTATATTCTTAATCTTAAGTGTGGAAAGGAAAGACTGGAGAAGGGATTGTCTATAATTTGAAAACAGCTTGGCTGATATTATTCAAGTATCAGGTTTTTTGCTTTCTTAGGAAATTTTCAGGTTTTTTGCTTTCTTAGGAAATTTTCAGATCAAATACATTTCCTAAGAAAGGCTAGGGAAATAGTTAGTAGCAACAGTCACTACACTCACAGTGGATATAGCTTTTAATTATGATCTTAAAACAGAAAAAGTTTTGTATTACAGTTGAAATACTATTCTTTTTTGTTTCTAAATTAGGCTGTCTTGAAGCACTAAGTTATTTAGCGTGATGAAAATTAAATAGCCAAAGTATGTGAATTTGTCATTACCAGTTGTGGTATCACTTACTTTTCATAATAAAATATTAAAATTTACTACCGTATTTAAAACATGCGATCAAGTTGTAGCCAGACAAAGAAGCTGTTTTAAAGTATATAAAGTTGAAAACATAACCTCTTTATGCTTTTGAAATAGCCATGTTAAATATTGTGAAAGATAGAAACTGCAGTTCTCATTGGCACGTATCAATCTATTTGTCTGGTATCATAGTAATTTGAAACCTCACTTCTAGGCCAAATCCTACAAATGGCAATAAAGGATAGGGTTAATGTTTGCAGTGTGCACTAATGTTCTAATGAAACATTTTAGTTTGGGATTCTGTTGTAAAAGCTTCATGAAATTAATTTTGCTGCTTTTGTTGAGTAGGTATAGGAATGCTCACAAATAAACTTTTTTTTAAAAAAGAATCTGAAGAGGTTACTGGAAAATGCAAGATGAAAAACATACAGACCATTCTACAAAGTGAAGTGATGTAATGGTTGAAAGATTTCCTGAAATTTAAAAAAAAAAAAAAAAGTAAACCATTATGTATAAATAATCCAGGAATACACTACTACTGGCAATTCTCATCATGTAAGTTTGGAGCTTTAGTGCCTTTAATTTTCACAAGTATCACTAATACATGTATAGTTAGGCACCTGAATTTCCATTGCACATTTTTAAGGACTGTATTGGCAAGTATTTGCTAGTGTAATGAGGAAGTAATTAGATATAACAATGAAGATTCAAATACTGCTATGAAGACTCCAAAGTAACACCATAGTCATAGACGTATTCTTTAGGATGAACCTGCAACCAAATGCTGCAAAGGAGAACAAAGGAAGGTATGTTTCTAGACCATTAATTTACTGCCTATGGAAACCATGGGCAAAAGAAGCTAAAGTTTTTCTTCTGTTGCATATGGAATTCTTGTGAGATGGTAAATTCTCTCACATCATTCTTATCCATGCAGTTTCTAAGCACAAGAGATCATTCACACAACTAAAACTAGCCTGAAACAGCAAGGAAGACACAGAAGTGGCAACAAGAACAAATCCTGTAAAGATACTAGAAGAGAAACATAAAAAAATACGTTCATTATCCTATGGAAAATGAGATTTGCCAAATAAATATAGCCTCTGATCTTCAGATCCTGGGATTTTTTCTTTCTTTGCATGAAGACAAAGTAGACTTCTCTTCAGCACAAAGGAGATTCATCTTTTTCATTATTTCCATCTCAGAACTAGGCTCAGGACAGTAAATACTTTACACATTGAGATCAATCAACAGAATATTATACTTTGCTGACTACTGTTTTCCTTTCCTTCTTTTAGTGCAGATTAGTCCTGAAAGACTATGAGCTGTATGGAATAAACAAACATAAACATTGAAAGTTGATTACAGATGGATTTTTTTTTCCTGTGACTTCATTGTAGACATTTGCTGAAAAGAGTTAAAGGCATAATACGGATGGGTGTAATCTAAGCTTAATGAGTCCCACCAGTTTATCAATGGCTTATCAATGATGAAAAGAAGTGAACTCCGGTGTCCTGATTATAACCATGTAAGAAATGCAATTTATTGTATGTCAGAGAAGTATACATAATTTACTGCTGGAGAAGGTTACTGACGAACTTCCACTGCAGACATTAATACCTATGTGTGTGGAATAAAAGGCTATACCCATTTCAGAATTTTACACACCATTTCCTGCATTTATCCCTCCTGGACAATAGCAAATGCCTTCCAGATGCAATTGAAACGAGCAGCTTAAAAAAAATAGTGTCAATCCAAACTAGGTTTAAAATAACCTCCCAACCAAAAAGCAAGTGAATATCTAAGCCCATACTGGTAAGAAAATTAGACCAGTGGTTTAGGTGTAAAATCAATTCCTTCCTTTGTAGTTACTTACAATAAAAGCCACATTTAATAGTGCAGAGCAATTTTTTCTTCCTTTAGTGGAAATTTGAATGTGTTGTTTATTATTTAAACTTCACTCATAAATCACAGAAACTAAAAGTTACTTAGCATTTAATTTCTACACATCACAACTACACAGGAAAAGAAACCTGCATGAAATTTTGCCTATGTGGGAAAGCCACTAATATAAAATTTTGCTACTTTAATGTTGTGTTCTTCAGAATGTAGAATAATGGCACACTGCTTTTGCAAATGCTGGGACTCAGTTCAATGAAAATATTTCTATGAAGCACACATACATGAAAACATAATCATGTGGTTGAGTGAAACGTAGATTATCAACAAAAAGAACATGGATAAATTGAACTAACTATTCAAAACAAGTAAAAGAAGGGAAAGAGCAAAAAGAATCTGGTGATACTGGGTGGCTCATGAGAAAACTAAAGGCTTTGAATTTTTCAGCTCTCAACTAACGTAATTTTAAATTTGAACATGATTACTATTAATAAAAAAAAATAATTGCAATTTCATTACTTCCTCAAAGAGACTAAATGGGTTCACTTCCAGTAAACTTACTGGACTTCCCATAAATAAATAGTCTTCAGAATTATCATTATTCCTGGCAGGCTTAATAGATAGATTTATGAATGCATAAATCTAGATTTCACTATTAATCCCTCAATTAGTCCTTCTTAAATCACAGTCAGGAATATTTGTGAAGCAAAATGAAAAAAAGAAAAAAAAAAAAAAACTTAAATGGGAGATATTCATGAAACACAGTTTTCTTGGATTATCAGTTTGAAACATTTAATTACCAGTAGATTCATCCAAACAAATTCCGTAAAAGAAAATCATTACAAAACTTAAAATTTCACTAAAACTTAGGGTCTGGATAAAACTAAGGCACCCTATTTCAACAAACAGAAATAGAAAAACAAAGGAAAATTGATCTTGTGAACAGTTTCTGGGCCACAGAGAAAGAAATTCATGACATGATTTAATCCAGCTTCACATTTTGTATGTCCCTTACCACACTAAGAGAACCATCCTGTAAGTTACATTAAGATGCACATCAGTTGCCCTTACCCTCTTGCGAAGTGGCCTGGATGTCTTTGTCCCTGACTTCAATGTTTCTTTTCATTCTGGGCACCTTTATTTCCCTCCCAGAGAACAGAGGGTGAGTGAACATAAGCTAGGGGTGTACCAGGATATTCATTACATCTAGAATTAGTTTCTAGGAAGTACTTCTAAACCACAACACTATCTCAGGAAAGAGCCTCAGAAATATTTAAGAATGAAAGAACAGAGCTGATTTTGTAAAATGAAACAGAAAAAGTTTAGGGGTTCCAACCCAGAATTCTGGAAAACCCATTATATGTAGCACTAAATGTAGCTCCCATCATTAATGCCATGCTAGGAGGATAGAAAAGAAGTTCAGAGAACGTGCAAATCAAGATATCACATGAAAACGTTCTCTGAGTTAGTACATCAATAAGCATAGCTCAATTATAATAGTTATTAGGGGCTGAGAAGGCAATTTTAAGTATTTTAATTCAGACAAGGGTTGCTTTGAATGCAGGAAGGATATGTGTATAAGAAAAATGAAGGAAAAATACGTGTATAAGGCTTTCATCTATAGGAGTGTTAATCTCAATGAAATAGTTGATATTCGAAGCAGTGAATGGACATCATTAGTAAATCCTTATAAGTTCCAGTGATGTACTGAAACACCAAGGCAAAGTGGTGACAAGGTCCACACTGGTTCTGCATACTTTTACATTTTTCATTAGGCAAAATTTGGAAAAAAAAACCGCAACAACCCCAAACATATTTGCAACCCACTTTCTCAGGGTGGCTCTCTTTAAAATGACAATGAATAAACAAACAGAACTTGGTTCTGTGGAACCCTTTACACTGCTGGGCAGCGGGAGTTAAAAATCTTCCTCCTTTACCTGAGTTGCTTGGTATCTGTAGCAGAGTACTTCTGAATTTGGTCACTTATTTTCTGGTCTGTCCTTGTGCTCCCAAAGCCTTATTAACAGTAACATTAGTTACCGTTGCTCAAGATTATTTATTTGTTGGGCTGTAGCTGATTCTGACCTTGAAATAATGCGGTCTGAAGGAAATACCATAAAATACATGCAGCATTTTGAGTTTTATGTATTCTTTTAACATACTATTCTCCTAATGTCTGGATTCAAACCCAGACAGCACATTCTCTCAAGCTATTTTAAAAAGCTTTTGTGGTCTTTTGCTAGCTATATCATTCCTATTCCAGTCATGTCTCTGAAATGCATTTTTATTTTAAGTTCACATCTTCATTGTAAATTAGCTCAAGAGTATGATTAACAAATCACTTTCTGTATCTATATGCTTGCCTGCTTCAAAAGACAAAGATCAAGTTAACACTTCCCTTTATTACCACTATAACAAAATCATCTGTGTCCTCACTGGATTTATATCTATCATATTGGCTTTTTGATAAGCTTGTTCAAATTTAAGAAACCTTGTTTCTTATTCTCTAGTCTCCTGAAGAACAGAACAAAACATTTTTCTTTTGAAGAACTAGGTGAATTAAGACAGTATTAATCTTAAAAGTTACGCAACCAAAGCACAGAAACTTTGATAGAGCTAATCCTGTGTGCGTAATGCGTACATTGTGAAAGCAAGTAGCCACTTCAGAACATGTTGAGTCCTTCATCTTTTCTTTTTTTTTTTTTTTTTTGTTTTTTTAGGTAGCTGTTCATTAAGTCTGAGTTACAAGAGAGCAAAACCACATGTAATCTAGCATTGAGAAGCTTTTATTAATCACATGGAGGAGAGTTTTGGTGAGTGGATGCATACAGTATGAAAGGTCATTTTCCTGCATCTCTGTAGTGAAAACTAAATTTTGACTGTACAGTAAAAAGTCGTATGTAGAAATATTGTCTGTACTAGCCAAAAATTGAGTTTGAAATCTCTGACTCTGAATCAGTTCTAGGATCTAGGCCTCTCTTTCCCCCTTTTTTAATGTCGCTATCTGAAATCCAGCATTTGAGACAGATTCATGGAAAAAAAAAAAATGTTTTCTTTGTAAGAAACCAGAATCATGCAAATCAACTGTTTTACTGGTTTCAACACTATTAACTTGTGGGGCTGTGGATAGGAATGTTATCTGATAAATTGTCCCTCAGTGACTATAGCATGTATATATTAATGGAAGTCAACATATGCAACATTCTCTATGGAAAGGTTCAAAATACATTACTTTAAAGGAATGAAAATGAAATACCAATCGTAGTACCTTGCACTTTTTAGTAACACTACCACTATTCTGCAGACTGGCAAAATGAAATGCAGGGGCAATGATTTGGCCACAGTACCCATGAGCTTATGGCATTGCTAGTAATAAAACACAGTTTGGAAGTCCCTAGACAGCTAATCCATGGAGAGCTGAAGAGCAGAGGAGGTAAAAATGTGAATACACAGAATCACAATTTCTTTTCCTTTTTTTTTTTTTGTTTATATTTTTTAACCTGTTTAGTTTTTCAGTCTTCCCAGTAGGGGCACATCACAAATTTATAAAAATCCTTTCTACAGAAAATTCAAATTTTTAGATTCAAATTTTTATTTCAATGTTTTCTTTATGTATATTTGCATCCAGAAATAACTCCCAAGAAAACTTCACAGACAGTAAACAAGGTTTTATGTGGTTTTTTATTTATTTATCTGAAACAAGAGTGAGAGCTGTATGAGCTGAAATATAGAAGATATGAAAATATTATACTAATTTGGGAATAAAATCACAAATATAATTACAACAGAAATCTTTATTACCTTGAAATAGAGTTCTTCTAAAGTGTAAATTCAGTGACCACTCAAAGTGAAGTGCTGACTTCTGAAATCCACAGTAATTTTCTTATACATTGGTCAATGTGTGTATGACAAACTGAACTTCTAACTATTTCAGGCTTGTAATGAACATCTGCAATACTCATACTTTAAAATGCTACCAAATCTAATGGAGAAGCTTCATTAAAACAGTTGTTGAAGAATACAGTACTGAATCTTTGAGAAAAGGTAGTGAACCATTTCAGCTATGTGAGTTAATGATTCATCATCAACTGTATGTATTATTGTAGACTTTATAAAGAAATGCTGTTGGTAATTTCTTATTTTTTCTCCATAAAACATTGATAAACAAGAATTATGGATGTTCCTTCATATCCCTTTTCTGACCATTTTTCCTATTTTTACTGCTTCTTAATTACCTACTAAGAAATAAAGAAAATAAGGCATACCCTTTTGCATTCACAGAATAACCTTTTCTACTCGAAATTCTCCTGAAAGACACAACCTTCTCTGCAGCAGGTGTAGTTTTAATGATGCTTTGATGCCATATGTCAAATTTCATCACTTGCTGTGAAGAGTGACATTTCTTTTGATAGCTCCTAGCAACAGCAATACCAGTTGTTGGTGGTCACCTCACAGTAGACAAATAATTCCTGCAGCAAGAACATTTAATTTCAGTTTCATGCCAGGCTGCACACAGTCTCTGCTGCTCTCCTCTGTCTATAATTCTTTTTAAAGAAAAATAAATCTATATTATTAATTCAATGCACACTGTATTTGTTTTCACATACACACTCACAAGAAAACCACTACATTCTGCCTAGGGGCATTTCAAAGCTGCCTTCAGAACTGGATTTCCTGTCGGTATAGAAAGTGAATGTGGAAGCATGGTCCAAAGTGCAGCTGGGGATGACTTTCAAATCATGTTTGCCCACAGGTGCCAGGCAGTGGAAGTGCATCATTGCTATAGCATTAAACATACTGGTACATCAGCAGACATCCAGGTATGGGTGATCTACAGGTTTTCTGAGAGGCCTCTACATGCATAGTGTGTTGGGGAACACGACATTCCTCTTTGTCACTGCCAGAATGATTCTTTGAGGAGTCGTATAGGTATTCTGATACCATTGGCAAGTACAGGTAATGGAATCACTTGACAAGTCAGCTTGATTTTCAAATGGCACTTTACATTTCTTTTTCTTCTAATATTACTTTTGTATCAGAAGCATATAATGATTTGCACTGCAGCTTTGAAAATCCAACACTATTGGTTATTGCTAATCAGTGACACCTTTAACATTTGCAAATAAATAAACAGAGCAATAATTCTAAACCTTTTTATAAGAGGAAAACCAAGAAATTAAATGTCTTACTGATGGACAGAGGAGAAAGGGTAATATAAAGTATCAACCAATGACTTTATGAAGGGAAGAAATTTGATATTTTTTCCAGTTCAGTCTTCATGAAAAAAGTCACTGACATCTTTAATAGAGGAATATGAACCCAGGTTACAACAGGGAATAGAAACATTAGACATCATATTTACAAACCTTGTTTCCCCTTTAAATTAGTGGGAGCTGATGAAGTATTTATGCTAAAATACTTTGTTAATAAATCTCAAAACTGTCAGCAAGTATCTTTAGATACTGAAGAAATTCCAGAGGACTGGAAAAACACAAAGACCATTTGTCTTTAAAAATAAGAAAGACAAGGAATCAGAAAAGTATAGGCCTATCAGTTAACTTCAGTCCTGGAGAAATAGTAGAACAGTCTAAAATAAATTTACAAATTTATCAAACTGGCAGATAAAAAGAAGAGTAACAACAAACATGAATTTGTTAAGGATGGATCACATCAAACCAGAATAATTTCCTTCTATGACAGGGTAATAGACTTTGTGAATAGAAAGGAAGTGTTCGATACCACATACCTTCATTGCAGCAAGCTTTTGCCATTCTTACATGGGATTCTCACAGGAAAACTAGGAAGATGAGACTGTTATCAGGTGAACACCTAAGTGGCAAGAATGCTTTCCAGAGAGTAGCACTCTCTTGAACTAGAATATATCAAATAGGATTCTGTAAGTCTGGTACCACTGGGTAACCAGAGTGAAGGAATAAGGACCCTGATAATTAAAATCACAAATGAAACTAAATTCTGACACACTACAAAAATATTGCAGGGCAGAAGTATATATCTAAATAATCTTGGCAAATGTGAGAAATTGTGTGGAAAAATAGGATGTAATTTAGTAAGGCAAAATACAAAGTTTTACACACAATTAGATGTAAGTGGCTGCACAGCCACAGGGTGTGCAAAACCTGTCTAGGCAGTAGCATTGCAGAAATTGCTGAAAGGGTGGTGAACAGGGTTACAGTCACAGCACAAATTAATCAAAAATATCACACTAACGATGAAAACTCATTTAACTTAATGAGATAGGAACTGGACTATTACCTGCAAAAAAACCTGAAGCCACAATTTTCTCTTCTAGGTGCTAGTAACATCTCATCTGGAATACTATCTCCAGCTTTACACATCTTAGTTTGATTCAACCAGTGATAGCCATGAAATAACAAAAAGTGTCAAAATAGATCCAGGAAGCACAACTATGGGTAAGGTTGAAGAAAATAGTTCCTTAGGTTTAGAAACATGATGGTGGTCTTTGAGTATATAAAAGGTGTTGTGAAGGAGATGGGAAAATGAAGGAAATGAAGGAGAAGGAAAATTAAATGACAATAAGGGAGAGTTGGTTTAACTTCAGGAAAAAAGTCTAAACTAACAGTAAGAAAGGTTGAATAGATCACTGGAACTACTACCATTTGAAACATTTTAAAATCTGGATAACCTTATAAATGTCCAGTTTTCAGTATCTATTATATTGTTTATATTACATTATATTACACCCTGTTCTTTAGCCCTGGAGACTGACTGCAGAGAGAAATAACAAAATAATTTGTGTTGGAATTATCATGGTTCATGGGAAATCTTTTATCTGCTTAACTGTTAATTTCTCACATACATATTAAGAATACAAATCAAAAGAAATCAGTGTCTCCCTCAGTTGAACTACTGGTTTTTCCATCTCCCTGTAGGATTATGCACATACTTGTTTCCTAGGATGATCTCACCTTATGCAGGTATAAAAATCCCTATTATCTCCCTGAAGTGTGTCAAAGTTTTTGTTTCTGTTTTATATGCATGTAATAGTAGCTTGTCACAGGATGTAGGGGAATATTTCCTGATTTATGGAATATGTAAAATACTGACTTCCAGACTGTGTGTTACATGGCTGTATGTCATCATGGACTGAATTTGATGGCTAAAATGACCCCTTGTATGTCTGAATGTCTCTGCATTTCCAACTTCTTTCAAACATTTTAACATGCATTATCCAATTCAATGCACAATATTACTGCATTACATATATTATTGTAATAATATAGTATGGTCAATTACTATTTCTCCTACCTTTTATTCAAGGAAGCTTAAATATGGACAAGGTTCCATGAAACTCAGAGGCAAATTCAGGCATAAAAACTCATTTGCTTCTTGTGATGTTCCTTTGTCTTGATTATTCTGTCTCTCAGTCTCTTAGCGTTTTTGTAATAGCTGGTATGGTCACTCCGTATTCATTCTACAGGTTGATACCTCAAATAGCTGCATTGTTGTACAGCCTGCAGGTAACGTGCTGTGGCTAAAGAAAGAACACTAAAAACACATGTGAGAGAGTGTCTTGTGACAAAAAGAATGCAATGTGGAAGAATTCCTTCTGTATCATAGATGCTTTGTTTTCCATGTTAAAGCAAAAATGCCCCTGTAAGTGTATTGTTATATTTTAAAAATTATACTGGCTAGTGTAGTATCTGTGTCTTAGAAAATATTTGGAACACTATAGTTTATTGCTAAAAGGCAACTTCTTCAAGAAACTTTAATAGCCAACAAGCATATGTCTAAATTTCAAAATTAGTAATGAATTAATTTTAATTTCTTAAGATATCCAGCATTCAGAAAGAAAAAAAGGCTAAATAATAAAATAATAAAAAAGAACCCTTATTATTTAAGGTTCAATAGTTATTACATGTTATGAGGCACTCTGAGACCCAAAGAACATGTAGCCTAAATAGACAAAAGAAGAAAGAAGATGGGAATCCAATACACAGAAAGAACTATATCAAATTTTTAATTTGAAAAATGGATCCAGCTTTTCAAAGCCTGCAAGTATGCAGACCCTGTATGGGATTTTTGCATTCTAAAATTTAGCCAAAGGTCCCTCAGGAAGACTGTATTAGAGCGAATGGAAATAACCTCAATCCCACCAGATGCAGCGACTTCCTTTGATTTTGTAAAAATTAAAGGCATTATTAGTAAATATACGGGTATCTATACTATATTAGTATAGTGTGTTAGTCCCCATTATACTTCAATGACAGTTGGGATCTAGGTATGTTTTGTTTTTACATTTTAAAATAATCTATTTTCCTTAAGAAAGGAATATAAATAAAAATAGTTGTTCTTTCTGTTGCAAAGAAGGCCTTGTCTTTCAACTGTAACTAACTATAAAAGATTACTTTTTTTTTTTTTTTTTAACGGGGTTTTTGTTCTTTCCTTTAGATGTTACCACTACAACATCACTCTCTGTCCACCAAGGAAAGTATTTTAAATGGCCTGCAATGCTCAGTTTTGTCAGGTTACTTCCTACTGTTCCATTATTCCTGAAAACATTACAGCAAACAGAGCAAAAACCATATCTGGGCTTTCTGCAGAGACCTGGAAAAATAGGCAGGAGTTGTGCCTCAGGCGTTCCTGGGAGAAAATTGGGAGGGGTAACTACAATCATCTCTGGAGAAGTCTCTTGAGCCAGTACATATCCATAATTTACACTTTACTACTTTTTTAGTAAAACCTTTAACAGAACATGTACTTTTTTAAAATTTATTTTTCTATTTATTTATTTATTTAAATGTCTATGGTATTTGGTGGAGAGGAGCTGGGGAAATCTAACTGTGAGGTCAATCTAGTCATCTGAAAATTTGGGAGGAACTTCAAGTCCTCATTAAAAATAAATATAAATCCCCCCCCCCCCCCCCCCCCCCAAAAAAAAATAAACCAAACCCATAAGCTCCCTAGAAAATCACTGTTTTCCATCTTTAAACTATATTTAACAATAAGACAGATAAAAAGAATCTTTACAGAGACTATAGAAGCACAGGGCTTTTTAAATTAGTCTCCTTTTTTTTTTTTTTGTAATTTAAAACTTCATGATTTAGTTCTGAAGAACTTGAAAATGAAAAATTTATAAAAGTAGTGAGTATTGTGTAATGTTTGATTAGAAAAAGGATGAGCCAAATGATTCCTCAAAATATTTGCATGAAATAACATTTTAGATTTGTATATTGGCTGTCATCCATCTTTAGTTTTTTCTCTGTTAAAGGGAGATCTTAAATAAATCTAAATTAGTGATCACTTCTGAAATGAAAGTAACATGGAGAGCAACAATAAAATTCAGCATATACTACTAAGAACTGTAAGTTTCTAGTAGTGCACTCCTCTGCTTTAGGAAATGTTGAGGGTACAAGTACAGTTACTTCATTTTATGATGCAGTATTGTTAGAGCTGCCTTCTGCAGCATGACAGATCAAATTAAAGCATCAGCCCTGTTTTGTGGTCTGATTTTAAGAGGTGGTGAATAGCTCAGGGAGGTGCTTATTGCCCTTAACTCCCACCGATTTCAGTTCTTCAGTACCTAACAGTTTTAATCTCTTCAATCCTAATGCCTACAATTAAACTGCAAAATATTCCCCCTCTGAGCCGCATAGCCTTCTTCCATTTGACATTCATTGATTTCCCACCCTGCTACTACCTCCCTGATTTCCAACTGAATTAAAACACAGGGAGAATCATGTTATTTTTATTTCCTTGTTGGTGTTTTGTGCTAGCATCATTGACAATGTCAGTGCAACTCTGGGAATAGCTAACAGCTTTTGCCAAAGACAGCAGGGAACACTGAGCAAATTGCACAAAAATTAAGAGACAGATATTTATAAACTAAATGACATTTCCTACAGTCTTTAAGCATATTAAAGACAAGTTCACATGTAGAAACAAACTATGATTTTTTCTAAAAAAAAATAAAAAGAAACTTCAGGTGACTCATGAGCAGCAAGAAGGTAGCCTGATGACTAGCAGTGCCAATGCTGACATAATCAAAGTTATTGAGCAAAAAGTGGGTCAAAAGCCGTGAGTATTTCTGAATAGAAATATTTCTGTTTCTGATGTTAAGAAACCAGGAAAATACAGTCCATGAGATTAAATCAGTAAATTCATAATTATTAAAAAAGGTAACGTGTTCAGGCCTGTTCACAAACTACCTCCTTTTAAGAATCTTACTTAGCAAGAGTGATATGCAGAATGCCCCAACATCACACCACCTCACACTTGTTCTGATAACAGTAAATTCAATTTTTATTTTCATACAACAGAAGGTACTACTCAGGAGCTTGGAAATTAGAGGGGATGCTCACCCGAAGCCCTTCACATGCAAGAACCAGGAACAGATTCTGTATTCATGCACAGGTACAGAGCATGGTTTACTGATCCATTGCCACTGAGCTACTTTTGTAAACTTCATGCAAGCATACTTAGTTGTATGATATTGACAGTTACTAGCTCCTAAATGGTCTTTCTGACTATGCTTAAAGTGCATATATAAAACAATAACCTTTATTCATGTAGGGGTTGACCCTGGCTAGATGCCAGGTGCCCACCAAAACTGCTCTAGTATTCCCCCTCCTCAGCTGCACAGGGGAGAGAAAATGAAAAGCTTGTGGGTCAAGACAAAGACAGGGAGAGATCATTCACCAGTTACTGTCATGGGAAAACAGACTTGACTTGGAGAAGTTAGGTTAATTTATTACCAATAAAATCAAAGTAGGGTAATGAGAAATAAAACCAAATCTTAAAACACCTTCCCCCCAACTCTCCCTTCTTCCCAGGCTTAACTTTACTGCAGATTTTCTCTAACTCCTCCCTGCCAGTGGCACAGGGGGACGGGGAATGGACATTACAGTCAGTTCATCATACATTGTTTCTGCTGCTCCTTCCTCCTCAGGGGGGAACTTCTCACACTCTGCCCCTGCTCCAGCCTGGGGTCCCTTCCACAGCAGACAGTCCTCCATGAACTGTTCCAGCGTGAGTCCTTCCCACAGGCTGCAGTTCTTCACAAACTGCTCCAGTGTGTGTCCCTTCCATGGAGTGCAGTCCTTCAGGCAGACAGCTCCAGCATGGGTCCCCTGTGGGGTCACTAGCCCTGCAAGCAAACCTGCTCCAGCCTGGGCTCCTGTCTCCACCGGCTCACAGGTCCTGCCAGGAGCCTGCTCCAGTGTGGGCTTCCCACACGGGGTCACAGCCTCCTTCGGGTGCATCCATCTGCTCTGGCTTGGGGTCCTCCTCGGGCTGCAGGTGGAGATCTGCTCCACCATGGGCCTCCATGGGCTGCAGGGGGACAGCCTTTCTCATCATGGTCTTCACCAGGGGCTGCAGGGGAATCTCTACTCTGGTGTCTGGAGCACCTCCTCCCTCTCCTGCTGCACTGGCCTTGGTGTCTGCAGAATTGTTTCTCTAACAGATTCTTAATCCTCTCCTCCAGCTGCTGTTGCACAACAGTTTTTTCCCATTCTTAAATACATTATCACAGAGGCGCTACACCCCCCCCCCCAAAAAAAAAACCCAAACATTGCCATGCAAACCAAATGCAACTCAGAAATAAAACACTGAACCATGCACAAGAGTATTTTGGACCCCAAACAAGTCCTTTGGGTGGCATCCACTGTATCATGGTTGCAAAACATACATGTTTTTCAAGAGGACTGTCATGATTATTAGTTAGTTAGCATTTGCATATTGAACTGAGGTGATAGAGGACTGCTTTGTCTAAACTTCCATCACAAGTAGCTTTCAGGCTTCACTAATACCTTCTGCTTAGCCCAAACACATTACCACTGCTGTGACAGGGAATGTTTGTGTCTCCTAATATGGTATTCTTTCTTATTCTTCTGCTGTCAATACCTCCTCTTTTTTCTATCACTGGAAAATATTCCAATCTTTCTTTTCTTCTGTAAAGGAGTGTAGGGAAAGTGTATGCATGGTTTCTATATAGAAATATTATTATCCCTCCTATATTCTGTTTTCTCCCTGTTTTGGGTTTGAAGGGTTTCTTTCCTTTCCAGTTTGGTTGTTCTAGTCAGCCTCACATTCACAGTTCTCACTTCCTCTTTAAATTCTCCTTCAAACATTTAACTGAAAAGGTGCTCATTATTTTTTATTTCAAGGTCTAGTCAAGTGTCAGAAATAAAGGGGAGATATCTACCAGCTCTGCAGCAGCAGATGCCAATTTATTCCTACGAATATGATTCTCAATCTCTATTTTCTCTTTTCAAGCTATTGAGACACCTATGCCACATAAATCCATCTTACTTCCACCAAGATTTTCTTATCAGAGAAGTGTTGCTGACAGTATGAATAAAATAAGTTAAGAAAATATGTGGTCCACAATGCATGAAGACACTTGATCACAAACATCTAGGTTTTTAAGACTTCAAAATTAGCAAAGGAGTCTGGTAGAGAATAAGCCACATCATTAGGTAGAAGTATAAGTTATTAATTTATTTTGAAATTGTTATGAAGTAATGCAAATGTAAAATTATTTACATTCATCTGCACCCCTCCCAAAAACTCTTTCAGTTTGTTTGTTTGTGTTTGGTTTTTTTTTTTTTTTTAATTATGTAAAGAAGGTAGATGGACTTCTTCAAAGAATTTGACAGCAAGGACAAGTTTGCAGATGATACCAAACTGAGTAGTGTGGTTGACACACCAGAAGGACAGGATGTCATCCAAAGAGACCTGGACAAGCTGGAGAGGTGGGCCTGTGTGAATCTCATGAGGTTCAACAAGGCCAAGTGCAAGGTCCTGCACCTGGGTCGGGGTAACCCCCAGTATCAATACAGGCTGGGGGAAGAAAGGATCGAGAGCAGCCCTGCCGAGAGGGACTTGGGGGTGCTGGTGGATGAAAAGCTGGACATGAGCCGGCAATGTGCTCTGGCAGCCCAGAAGGCCAACCGTACTCTGGGCTGCATGAGGAGGAGCGTGGCCAGCAGGTCGAGGGAGGTGATTCTGCCCCTCTACTCTGCTCTGGTGAGACCTCACCTGGAGTACTGCGTCCAGCTCTGGAGCCCTCAGCACAAGAAGGACATGGAACTGTTGGAGCAGGTCCAGAGGAGGGCTACTAAAATGATCCGAGGGCTGGAACACCTCTCCTATGAGGACAGGCTGAGAGAGTTGGGGTTGTTCAGCCTGGAGAGAAGGCGGCTGCAGGGAGACCTGATTACGGCCTTTCAATACCTAAAGGGGGCCTATAGGAAAGATGGGGACAATCATTTTAGTAGGGCCAGCTGTGACAGGACCAGTGGTAATGGTTTTAAACTAAACCAGGGTAGGTTTACACTGGATATAAGGAAGAAATTCTTTACAATGAGGGTGGTAAAATCCTGGAACAAGTTGCCCAGAGAGGCAGTGGAGGCCCTATCCCTGGAAACATTCAAGGCCAGGTTGGATGGGGCTCTGATCAACCTGATCTAGTTAGCAGTGTCCCTGCTGACTGCAGGGGGGTTGGACTCAATGACCTCTGGTGGTCCCTTCCAACCCAAAATATTCTATGATTCTATGATTCTCCCTGAGTTCAATGATGACCCTCAGAATGGGTACTCTGAAACACTACAATGAACCTTACTTCTCTTCCCCTTTCTGGAAACTGTATGATCCTGACATCATATAAAGGCTGTGTGATTTCACGACCTCAAGAGCAGTGACAACCGCTTTTCTGTTCTAAGGTCTTTCAAGGAGAGTTTCTTAAAAATTATGTGTGAAAACAAACTTCAGCCAATAAGGTAAAATGGCACATGAAGGAAATCTAATGAGGAACCAGAAAGAGAGAAGCCAAGTACCTCTTGACAGATCATTTCCACTATTCCTTTCATTGGTTGAGGAAAAAATTGAATAATAGCACTGAAAAAGACTTATCAGCTTGTACCATGAAAGATTAGCAAAGGGAAAACACACTTTAACAGAGTTCAGATATAAAAGACATAGACTATTGTGGCCAGCAGTTTCTGATATTCCACTTCAGATTCAAGGTAGTATTTTCTCAGTTTAGTGATTGAAGTCCTCAAATCTCAGTATTCCCCATGCTATTCAAATTTTTAACCAATTTAATACTTTGTTTATCCATTGCCTTGGGGATACTTAAACTTTACTTCTGTATGCTGTCTCTTCATTACTTTGCTTTTGTTACCTAGCAATCTTCCTGCTTCATTTTACTATTTCAGCCTCCACAAATGAGAATATGAAATTAAACCCTGAACATAATAATTTATGAGAATAATAATTGATGATTATGATAATAATGATGATAACAATAGTAGTAGAATGAGGATTATAACATGTTTAAACTTGTGCTCTTTTATACTTCTTTCTGATCAGTCTGCCGGCTGTAGGAGTATAGTTTGGCTGTTTGCCCTAGTGAACAGGGAAGTGGGGCAGATGATCAGTCAGAAATTTCTTTTAGGTGATACAATGAAAGTCTTATGAACAACTTTAAGGTTCAGTCCAGCTCTGCCTATATCCCATGGCTGGATATTGACAACCATTTTATTCTGTTCCTGATAGGAACCTTCCCACAGAGAAGCTGCAGCTGAAGCTGCCACTAACCTAGCCAAAATCCACTGTGGTCAGGTACCATTTTTCTATTGAGACCAAGAAATTGTAAATAACCTTTATTTACTCCCTGCAGTTAATAATTTCCTGTTAAATAACATTGATCGCTGCCTCTTTTGTATTATCCATAAGAACTCAGGCAGTCACAAACACATCTCATATTTACGTTTCTCAGTTACATGCTGTTAAGGATTGACCAGTAACCAGTAACCATGGTTAATACACCAGAATTAGCTTGTATGGTTGATAACTCTCCTTCTCTTTATATCTTTATTTCCTGACTTTTTTGCAAGCCTCCTTTGGATTGTTTCTTTTTTCCCCCTGCTCTCTAAATCTCCTTCTTTAATACTAAATTTTCTGTCACTAAGCTTCCTTGGGGACACTCATTGTTCCTAGAAAAGAACCAGATACATTTCACATAAATTGGCCTAATTGACTAAAACTATAACAAACTTCATATAATTGACTACCAGCCTTTTGTTATGAAGTATCTCTGGCTTTTTGTTTTTAAAGTCAATTCTGATAAAACAGTCTTTTAAAAAGACTTTGAAGTGTTCTGTAAAGATAAAATGCACCTGGATAGAACAGTCATTAAAACATATATATTGTTTTGAAGTTATAAATACATAGTAATATATAATACTTTTATATAATTTGAACTACAGTTTCTGTTTTCATTTTGTCCAAGCTACACTTATCAGAATGTAACCTGTCTGTAGCATGGACCGCATATTTGTCTCTTTCAGCTCTGCCGACTCAAGTTTTTGACAAAATCCAATCTACAAGAAATCATATGATGCAAATAAATGATTATAAATAATACAAAATGCTGATTTTTTTATATGTGTAGACATTTATCTTAATTAGTGGTGAAATGAGTATTATTCAGTCTAAAATATTATTCTTCCACTTCAAATGTCTTCCCTAACAACTCCTCCTCTTACACTGCAGTTTACTAAATTTTCAGACAAATTCTACGCACATACAGACACACATCAACTCATCCCATGTAAAAAAGTGTCAGCAGCATGGCATACGTGAATATAAGTTTTAACTATCTTCCATACTTTTTAATAGTTATCGAACTTGCTTGATAAACTTGCTAATGTTTCATATTATATTGTCCATTTTACCTGTTTAGTTTGTCTTACAGTTAAAATACCTTTTTTATTTTTTTTTTGTACAGAAGGCTTTATTGTCATAAGTAAAAAGCATGAAGGTTCTTTCTGTGCCTGCTTTTAGATTCAATGATTCATACAGAACTAAACTGAAATTCTCTACCTGCTAGTGCTATAACTTTTCCCTTAGAATTGTGGTTCAAAGTTAGGTCAGCAGTGCTGCCATCCACGAATATTCTGCTAACTTTCAACAGCAATCTGTTCTTGGTGTTCTGCCATCTAAACAGTGCAGGGGAAAAACGAGAGCCATTTCTACATTGTGAACCAAATTAGTAACTTCTGGTGCAAACAGACTGTACTTTCAGTCAGCCTTTGACCTCTTCCTGTGAGGATAAAAAGCAGAAAATACATGCAGATAATGTAAAAAAGTGTCTTGTTATACTTAAAGTGTGGGATATTCATTCAGATTGCATTTTCAGAGTGCTCAATTTGCTTAAGAGTCTGACCTTAAAAAATATTGTAATTGTTGCCTGTTTTACCTTTTTATTTTTTTTCATATATATTTTCAGTCTAACTTGCTCATGAGGACAGCTGTAGAACTACTAAGGTACTGGGTTTAGCAATCTTTCAACTTTTTGCTCTAATTTGAAGCAAAATAGCATTACTAGAGAAGACAATTTCATCACTTATTCCATTTCCCAACAATTTTATGTGCTGAAAGAACTATCTATATACAATTGCCCTTATGCTCCTAAAACTTGTTCATAGACCACCAGAGAGTGTGTTGGGTCTTTGATTTTCTTCATATTTTCTAACACCATACACAGCATATATCTGACAGTGACCTTTATTCTTTAAATGTGAATGTTGTATTAATGCAAATAGCTGATTTTTATATACATAACATGAATACGGAAATGCTGAGAAAGTTGGAACATGCAGCTCAGTAGAATGGAGTTATCTCACTTTTTCCTACATTCCACTCTTGTTCAGTTAATGTGCTATTAAAGAAAAACTTTTAATTAATCGGTAATGCTCTTGGAGGAATGAGTGACTCCCATATGTATTATCACCATTATAAAACGAAGCTTAAAGTCAGCTGTACAATCACACACACATCAAGATAAATGTCAGTTTTATTATTTTTCATATAATGAGTCTTCAAAGCCAGCTTACTTGTGAATATATCCATGCAAGTTTCCCACCATATACATAGCTGAAAAAAATATTTCTTTTATTTCTAGAATTCAACTACTAGAAATAGTGATGCTGTTTTGAACGCTTTACTCTTAATGATGTTTTTCTTACTTGTCATCTGAAAATTCACCATAGACTACATTTTGTTAATACTATGATTCAAATGAACAGTTTAGTAGATACCAGGGAGAAATCTTTTCACCATGTGTTTAAAAATGAAGTACAGTTACTAGGTTTTAATCTAGGATTAACAAAACAATACCTTTTTTTTTTTTTTTCATTTGTATGCTATGGATGACTGAAAGAATGAAGCAAGCCTTTAAAATCTTTGTGTAAATACCCCCCCCCCTTTTTTTCTTAAATTATTTTTTGAAACAAAAACCTACCCCGTCTTCAGCGTGTTTCCAAATGTTGAATTTCATGCCAAGTCTTCATGCCTGAAGTATAGCTACTGTGTTCTTAAAAAAAGGAAGATCTTAGTTGTCATAAGGCATTTGTCATTCTTTTGCTTATTTGCTGAAGTTGAAGTTCTGTTAGTGTTTTTCCTGATCTTTTTATTTTCTTCAGGGCTGAGAATGACAGGAATGCAACAAAGGGGAAAAAAGTCATCTCTGTAGCCAAGATGCTCAGATGAATGCCCAAGGATGGGTCAGCTGTGAGCAGTACAGAAAAAAAACCCAACCACCCACAAAACAGAAAACAAACTCTCTTTTTAAAGAAACAATTTTTATAACATTGAGCATTTCATATTCTCCCACAAAATTGAAGTTGCTCTTGAATACCTGTTAGAGCTAAAGAAACGAATATCGCAGAGCACAAGGCAGCAGTCATTTATTACTAAATCTTATAACAGAAATACGGATGAGGAAAAGATACATTTACTCCCCATTTCTAATTCATGTTATTGCCACTGTCTAAATTGGAAGGAAAATAATGACAGAGGCCATGTCTTTGATAGGCTCCTCCTTGCTGTCCAGACCTGTAAATTGTTTCAACTTCTCCTTCGCTTTCCTCTTACCTTCTAGGTGCCATATGACATTAACCTAATTCACTTTCATCTGTATTTTGCTGAGAAAAGTTGTCATTTTGTCATTCTCAATAACCAGAATCACAGAATCACACAGACTCACAGAATGGCAAGGGTTGGAAGGGACCTCGGGAGATCATCCAGTCCAAACCTCCTGCTAAATCATAGAATCATAGAATGTCTTGGGTTGGAAGGGACCACCAGAGGTCATTGAGTCCAACCCCCCTGCAGTCAGCAGGGACACTGCTAACTAGATCAGGTTGCTCAGAGCCCCATCCAACCTGGCCTTGAATGTTTCCAGGGATGGGGCCTCCACTACCTCTCTGGGCAACTTGTTCCAGGGTTTTACCACCCTCATTGTAAAGAATTTCTTCCTTATATCCAGTGTAAACCTACCCTGGTTTAGTTTATAACCATTAGCCCTGGTCCTGTCACAGCTGGCCCTACTAAAATGATTATCCCCATCTTTCCTATAGGCCCCCTTTAGGTACTGAAAGGCCGTAATCAGGTCTCCCTGCAGCCGCCTTCTCTCCAGGCTGAACAACTCCAGGCTGAACAACCTCAACTCTCTCAGCCTGTCCTCATAGGAGAGGTATTCCAGCCCTCGGATCATTTTTGTAGCCCTCCTCTGGACCCACTCCAACAGTTCTATGTCCTTCTTGTGCTGAGGGCTCCAGTGCTGGATGCAGTACTCCAGGTGAGGTCTCACCAGAGCAGAGCAGAGGGGCAGAATCACCTCCCTCGACCTGCTGGCCACGCTCCTCCTGATGCAGCCCAGAGTACGGTTGGCAGGTTCACCTACAGCAGGTTGCACAGGACATCATCCAGGTGCGTTTTGAGTATCTCCAAAGAAGGAGACTCCACAACCCCCCTGGGCAGCCTGTTCCAGTGCTCTGTCACCCTCAAAGTAAAGAAGTTCTTCCGCATACGCAACTGAAACCTCTTATGTTTCAGTTTGTGCCCATCGTCCCTTGTCCTGTTGCTGGGCATCACTGAGAAGAGTCTGGCTCCGTCCTCGTGACATCCACCCTTAGGATATTTGTAAGTATTTATGAGATCCTCTCTCAGAAGACTAGTTCTTACCAGTATGAACACTCATCTAGCCACCTGCACCAAAAGCTATGTTGTGTGCAAACTACACAAAACAGCTGACACATACAGCACCAGGAAGAAAGTACTCCATCAATGTAATTCACTTTGCTGAAATCTCTGGCTCTGTTGAAAACAGTTTGGCTGGATACAGGATCACATTTTGAACAGAAAGCTCTGAAAGATATACACAAAGGGGTGTTTTAGAGCTTTTGGGACACAAGCTACTGTGCTTATGAAAAGCCTAACCTCTAGAGCACTGTTAACTGGCCTTTTAAATAATCATCAAGCATCATAAGTCACTCCAATTAGATTCCAGGAAACAACTCACAATAAAAAAATGTTGCCATTTTTTTCTCTCATGAATGATTTGTAAAACAGGCTGCAGCTTCTCTGTGTTTATTTGTTCTTCTGCAATCTACTTTGCCAATGCTTCTTGGCCATGTTTTTTCCATAGCTTAAATTTGTGCATATATTTAGTCCTTTAAATTCCAGATGTTTTGAGTGAACATATATGACCGTTTTATACATTCTGAGTCTCACTCAGAATGAGTATCACTCATACAATCAGGTTTTCAGTACCAATACTGTTCAATTCAAATTAAAAATTATTTTCCCTGGGTATCGTACACCATTTTTATCAGAATTGTTATATGCAGTGGTGGTCTTGATTGGGCCACTTAATATTTAGGTAGTCATTTCCTGGCTTGCTTTCAGGCTGGTGTCCCAGAAATAGTGAGTTTCCTTCTCCTGGCTCAGGGTCGACCACTTTTAACTAGAACATAGAAAAAGAAACAGGTAGCACTGTGGTTTTGCCTTCTCTAGGATTTAAAAATGTCTCCCCTCTTTCACTTAGTCCAAATCTACCTTCTTCGGGCTTAGTTAGTCATGTGCTGTATCCATATTTAACTCTACAGAGCTTCTGTATTTACTTATCCCTCTTAGTATTTTGAGCAGTTCCCGCCTAGTTCCTCTCCTAAGTCTGAAAGGATTGCTTTCTTAGATACGTGCATGCGTCAATTCCTGGGTGACAAAAAGACCAACTGAAGAGATTTTTTAATACTATAGATATAGTGAGTTGAATTAAGATGGTTGAGCAGTTTGCACAGGAAAACTTACTGCTGTATTTCATCCCTTTCACACACCCGCAATAAGACAGCAAATATGTATGAAAAGGAAAGGCTACAAATATGTCTTATGAAGACATCAGAGGTGAAAGCAGAGCAGGAGAGAGAGTTAATTTTCTGATGAAGAACTTAAAATATCAAGAGATATTTTAGAGGAGCAAGGGTAGAGGGGTGAAGAAGAGAACAGATGAAGCCAAGATTCAGCTACATGAGAATACATTTCAACAGGGAAGGGGGAAATAGAGAAAGAACCTAAGAAACAAGATTACATTTACTACAGAATACTTAATTCTGTATGGGTATGTCATCCCAAAGAGCACTACTAATCACATTGGTGGGATGTATGTGGGGCCAGCAATGCTCTGCTTCATTACGTTCATATGGCACCTGTCAGTAGAACTGTATGTGTGCAACTACTGACAAAATAAGAATACAATTTGGCCATATGGCTTGCATTTCATCACAGTGCTGCCTTCAATCACTCTAGGTGGCAGACAACTTGTGATTGCATCCCCTTGTCCATCCACCTGACAGCACTAGTCCCCTGCCATTCAAATCTGCCTTGGCCCCAGACCGACCTCCCAGCTGCTGCTGACATACTGCTCACGTTGCTTATGCTACTGATCTTCCTGGTGACGGCTGATCTCTTCCAGCCTTCTTTAGGCTTTGTGCTGCTTCACCTGCAGCTCCAGCCAGCTCTTCCTTTCCACCTGTGACTTATTCCCTTTAGTTGTATTCCTTTCATACTGTTTGCCCCTCTAAGGACTGTTACACTGGTGAGCACAGGATTCATGTGAAACTGATTTAGTCTTCTGTCGGCTGGCTCCCAAACTGCTTATTTAAATCTGCTTAAGGTATAATGCAACTCCCCCAGTTCAGTCATTTCCTAACCTCAGCAACTCCATCGTTCAGTCACAGACACAGGAAACATGAGGGCTGCAGGCTTTTTTACTGCATTGTTCAGGACTGCTTGGCACAGAATCAGATTTACTGTACTTTGTGAAACTGCCAGTCATCTTCCAACCTGTTTTTAATTAAAGGAAGAACTTTGATTAAAGACAAGCAAGTCTGGCAGAGTCTTTCTTAAAAAAAAATAAATATATATTTCTTAGTCTTTCAACAGTGTTTTTTTTTTTTTAATGCTCTGGATGTATCATTCAAAAACTGCATTGCATGGATTATGTACAAACATGAAAACAAGAGCCAGTTTTAAATATCAACACAAAGTGGCATTTCTCACATTGTGACCTAACAAACCACAAGCACCTCCTAGCTCACATCAAAGATAACTTTAAAAATTGCTCAGATGATAAGGCCAATCTTTTTGCTGCATTCCCTAGGACTAAACAAACCTACTTCCATCAGGATTAATCAGCATTAAAAAGTCTGTTTGGTTTAATCTATCTTGTGCGCTCCTGGCAAAGATAACCATATCCGTAATCAGCCTAAAGGTCAAACCATGGAAAAGGCAGTATTCATTTACCTTCGGGGCACTGACAACATCACTTATTGCATTTTTTCTACCTTCAGTAGTGTTTTTGTCTTGTCAGTCACTAAATGAGAGCTATTAGCAGCAGTAGAAAACTATGCTTCATTTACAGAAACCAGAAGATACATGTATAATGAGGGTGGTATATGTTAAGTTTAAATACATTTAATAGCTAAATTTCAATAGTATATTTACTGCAGGTAATTGTCAGGAAATCTGAGAACTCACCTCACTACAAAAGTAGAGCATGCCATATAGTAACACAGAACAGTTTCTCAAAATATGTTGACTCACACTCTCAGAAGATCTATTTTTCTTTTAAAGCAGTATTGCTGAAATTTTGAGCAAATAAATATCAATGGAATGCCCTGGTTGAGGAACACACCTGTGTGCTGTGTTTTGAATCTGATAATAAGGTAGCCTTCTTTTTATTTATATATAAATATCTATTTATATTTATTGATCTATGTCTATTTGTCTATAGATAGTTAAGATATATAGGATAGCTATAGATAAAAATAGATCTAGAAATATTTAAAGATATCTAGATCATAAATAGATTTAGATATAAATACCTAGATGGATAAATAAGTGGAAATTTATTTATAAATCCACATAGTTAATTATTTCAAATTACATAAGTCTGTGGTGAGTCCTTTCACTGTCTACCATTTGGATGTAATTTAGCATTTAAAAAGAGACAGAGCATACTGACCATAAAAACACGCTGGTATCATCTGTGTTCTGTGACCCTGTTTTTCTAAGTTAAAAGAGTTATATTTAGTTAGGTTGTTTGTTTTTCTAATGTGAAAAGTTAATTAATCAGATAAGCCACATCTTTTTGCCACTTAGATACATCAAGTTCTGTAAATATTTCTGAGAAAAAATTCACATAAAGAAATATCACGTTTTGAGAAATGTGTATTACTCATTACTTAATGCAAGAAGTGTCTCTACCTTCAAATAATTATTGATAGAAGAAAGTACACATCTATAAATAACACTTCAGGGTTTATTGTCTTCCTTTACTGGAGTCCTAGAGTGCAAATTTTCAAGTGTTGGTTGTTGTTTTTTTTTATGCAACTATGAACAAAAGAAAGTTATAAGCAAAAATGTGTGTTTTCTTTTGATCCTACATCTCCAGAAGTAGTAACCATGTTACACCATGAAAACTGATAATGTGATTCATGCTGGACTCATGAATATAAATAATTTAGTTTAAATTTTGAGTGAAATTGTGGTTTAAAAAAGGAGTTTAAATAGCATATATCTGAGCAAGGAGATTCCTTGTTTCTGAAAGGAAATAGGAAGAGTACTGGAAGAGGTAGTTAAAATACTTTCAAATTTTCTTCAAAGTCTGGAGTTATTGATGTACTTGAGTTGATAAAGTCTTGTATATTTTGGCAGATCCATAGCCACTGGACATCTGTATTATATTTCAGTGGGAGTACAAAATCATATAATAAATTGCTATATCATCCTTCAAAAATGTCAGGAATATTTCAATGGATGGAAGAAGGCAATTAGTGATAACATCTCCTTTTTAAAGGAACCTGACTGGCTGGCTAGATCAGCTTATTAACATAGTAAAACTAAGTGTCATGAATTTGAGCAATTAACAGATGGAATAATTAAAGATCAAACAGTTTGTGTGGTATAACTGATAACTATGTTAATAAGAAACTTAACATAATTTTGCAAAGGGACGTATACATTTGCAGTGTTGGTGAACTGCACTTCCCAAGTGAAAGTGTTAACCAGCAGGGAAGAAATTAAGTGCATGTAATTAAAAATGCCTGCAGAGAAAATGCAAGTGTAAACAAACCACAGAAATTACATTGTTTGTAGAAAGCATAGGGGTGATTCCTATACATTAGGAAAGTGTCCAGGAAAAATAAACACTGAAGAGATCAAATTAATTTCTCAGCTTCAATTACCAGAGATGGTCAGGGTCACATAAGGTTGATGATGCCCATGTGATGTTACGGAGGTCAGTATTCTCTGTATCCTCTTGTACACTGAATTTACTTCAGTTTCAGCAGTCATTTGTCGAAGCCAGATGGAAGACAGCCTGCTAAAGTCTGTCTGTTTCCTATGATGATGCCACAGTTTTTAGTACTTAGAAGGCTTTCACATTCTGTGTAGTAGGGTAAGGGAAACAACAGAATCCAAATGAAGCAAAAAAGTAACAAAATGTAAAGCTTATCAAAATAGGTTATTTTATTTTATTTTATTTTATTCTATTTTATTTTAATTTATTTTATTATTTTTCCTCCTGAAGCTTAACAGACTTTGAGGAAGGGGGAAGAAGGAGTGGGGATGTGGGAGGGACTGGCCAGAGTGCTGAGGCTGCTGGTCCCCTATCAGGGTGTTGGGAATTATGGACTGAGGGTGGGTGATGCAGGGGAGGAGCCAGCTCCCTCCATCCAGTTCCACCATCATCACAGCCTGATTTCCACCCTCAAAACTAGCTATACAAGTGTCTAGTCAGTCCCACTTTCTGGGATCTGATGTAGGTCACACAGGCAAAGGTGCTGCCTCCCAGCCATGCTTGCTTAATTCACATTAGATGTGTTTTCATGTGACTGGGAAGGAGCCAAACGGAGAAAGCAGTTACCCAGCAGATGTGACCACTCTAGTGCAGTAGTGAGAAAATTACAGCAGTATGTGAGAAGCACTGACAGTTTTACAGAACAACTGCTGCTCCTGTTGTGTACTACTACAGGCTAAGCACTAGTATGTCCGTGCACCCTTTCACAAGTGAATCTGACACTTTAAAGTGAACTTCATATTCTGTAACAAGGTTTTAGAGCTGACTTAAGGTACTGACTTTGGAGAGGCAGACCCTGAGCCAGTGCCCACCTGCAGTAGCATATTACCTGTATCAGTACGTCACCAGTTGAAGATGCAGCTTAGAGCTTCTGACAGAGAAAGGCAGCCCTGGCTTTATTCATGACTACTTAATAAAGTCCCAGAAGGCTGGTTCTGCAAATTGTAATTTCACTGCTGTTTAATATTCATTAATGCTTAAAGCAATGACAAGAACTATGTATGTATTATAAATATATAGATTAAGATAGAGAATCTTTTATGTCCATTAATTTCCTTCCCCAAGGACATACAACCCAATTCTGTAATGCCTAATGTTCCTGAATACTTGGAAACAACATTAACAATTTTCAGAAGGGCTTTGATGTTAAACAAGTTTGAAGAAGTTTTAGTTTTCCTGTATTGCTATAAGTCCTTGTCAAGAAAAAAAAAAGTAAGCTCATTTCATTTTGTTTTCCTGACTCACATTTATTTTCTTATGTAAGAATATGTTCTTTTATCATGCTGTATTTGTTGCACTGATTAGAAGTGCACAGTAATAATCATATGGTCAATTTTGGTTTTAGTAAATACATCTGTAGATAATTAGAATTTCACTATCTATATGTACATACCATAAAATCTATAGTATTTACTAGAATATAGCAGACAACAGTGACAAATAACTACTAAACCACTAGCCTACTCTGTACTAATTGTATTTAACACAGTTATACTTCACCCTTTTGGCTGAACATTGATTCTTCACTTGACTTCTTGTTGCTGTTGCTACTAATCATAGGGTTGCATCAACTTTCTCTGACCTTTTGCTAAGAGCATAACCTGGTAGTCTATGAACTAGCTTAACATGTAAGTATGTCTCTGAATAACACTCTCATTATACTGTGTTGTGTGCATGCTCTTCCCCCTTCTGTTTGCTTCTGTGATGTATGCTTTTACTAGAAAAATATTTTAAACAAACAATCAAAGAGACAAACCCAAAGAACTGGATGTACTGGGTCTGGCTGGGATGGACTTCATTTTCTTTATACCAGCCCATATGGCACTGTATTCTGGATTTGTGACTAAAACAGTGTTGATAACACACCAGTCTTCTGGCTATTGCTGGGAAGTGCTTACACAGTGTTGAGGCTTTCTCTTTTTCCCACTCTGCCCTGCAGCAAGTACTCTGGGGGTACACAAGAAGTTGGGAAGGGACACAGATGGGACAGCTGACACGAACTGGCCAAAGGGATACCCCACAACATCCGACATCATCCTCAGCAATAAAACCTTTCTGAAAGGTAAAAAAATAGTGACCATGTATAGCAATTGACAGAACCACAGACGTCTCTCCTTGTCCTCATCCTTTCCCTGAGGTTTTATTGCTCAGTTTGTGCTGAGGTTGTCTATCCTCTTTTCAAGTGTTCAGATAATATAATTGAGAGTGAACACTACATCGCTGACCACAGACATTCAATTGCTGAAGAGGGTATGTTGGCACCTGTAGTCCTCAGTCCATAGGTGTTCCCTTTGGGTTTTGACCCACTGAGCTGATAGCATACTGTATTACAGTGTTTGGCTAGTTGATTGGTTTGTTTACTGCACAGTGTCGATTGTCATGTAACATGTTAACTAATAGAACTCAATTACAAACTTAGTAGAGGTAGAAAACGAGATTAGAAACCTGAGTTCACACCCTAAAGATACAAGAGTGCTCTTCAAGGGCATCCTTCGTCCCAAGAGGAAAATCCCTCCTCTTAGATAAGTAATGAAAGAATAGGCATATTGCTTCTTCAGAATTCATCAACAGCAGTGTATATATTGATTTTTGTTGATATGTTTCAAAGCTTGCATCTGGACCTTGGCTCAAACTTTTCCCAAAGTCTGTGGGTATAGGGACAAATGTTTAACCCCAGCTGGCAACTAAGCACCACACAGCTGCTTACTCACTACTCCTGTGGTGGGATGGGGGACAGAATCAAAAGTGTTAAAGTGAGAAAACTTGTGGGTTGAGATAAAGACAGTTTAATAGGTAAAGCAAAAGCTATGTGTGCAAGCAAAGCAAACCAAATAATTAATTCAGTTTCCCATGGGCAGGCAGGTGTTCAGCCATCTCCAGGAAAGCAGGGCTCCATCACACATCATGGTGACTTGGAAAGACAAACGTCATCACTCTGAATGCCACCCACCCCCCCCTCCTTCTTCTTCCCCCAGCCTTATATGCTAAGCATGACCTCATGTGGTCTGGAATATCCCTTTCGTCAGTTGGGGTCAGCTGTCCCAGCTGTGCCCCCTCCCAATTCCTTGTGCACCCCCAGCCTACTCACAGGTAGGGTGGGGTGAGAAACAGAAAAGGCCTTGACTCTGTGCGAGCACTGCTCAGCAGCAACAAAAACATCCCTATATTAGCTACTGTGAAGAAAATTAATTCTACCCAAGACAAAAACAGCACAACAAGGTAGAACCAAGCTTTAGAAAACAGAATTAAGTGGTGAAGGATATTTAAAAATTAGGGATAGGATTACCACCAATTCTAAATTGTAGCTCTTTATATAGATATTATATTATAAACAGAGATAATATTATTTATTTGGCCATTCTGACACACTAAATTGACTTTCTGCCTTGGCCAACAATAAAAATGCATTATCATTAAGAAAAATTGTATTTATGTTCTGTTTTCAGTCTATGCTGGCAAGTATTACCATTGTCACACAGAATAAAGTTCACAAATTTTCAGGTAGACTTCTACACTGAGACTTCTCACAAAAAAAAATAAAAAAAAATCATTAGTACAGATTGTGTCATGCCTAAATAAATCAGCTTTCTAATGCAATAAAAATTTTAACCTACAGTAATTTGTTATTTTTCTGTCAATTGCTATACATGGTCACTATTTTTTTACCTTTCAGCAGCTTCTGAATCACTGATAACTGAATAAGATCATGAACACAGCACTTTACTAATGTATATTTTCTTTCCTTCAAATGGATATGTATTGAGTGCACTTTAAAA
Organism: Butorides virescens; assembly: GCA_017310255.1. Lineage (NCBI taxonomy): Eukaryota > Metazoa > Chordata > Aves > Pelecaniformes > Ardeidae > Butorides > Butorides virescens. The sequence continues at coordinate 246,572 of JADKXX010002903.1, forward strand.
GAAAATTAGATAACTGCAAATAGTAGGTGTATCCTTCTGTAGTAGGTGTGGGTGCTTTACAGGTTACTGTACCTAAGATGAAGAAAGAAAATACAAATATTCCAATAAATAAATGTTTCCCAGAATAATGGCACTGTGGTAACATTGAAAGGTGGTTTCAATGATTATAATACTGTCAGGATTCCTGGAAAATGGAAGGAAAATAGTATGTATAGATTCAGAAAGTAATTTGGGATACTCTGGAACAAAACAATATTATGCTACGTCAAGCCCAAGTATTTTCCACAATAGAAGTATCTACTGTTTAAATTTACCATTGTTTGTAAGGAATAGAAGAAAAAAACCTGTTGTGTAAGGTAGTTGTTGCATAAGATATAGAAGGACTTCAGTATTTCAAGCACTTTGTGTTAACTGTTGGAGTTAACAGCCAACATTTTTTTGTTACTAATTATAATCTAGGACTAGTTCTAGAACTAACTTTGTAATGAAAGTAGTTTGGGGGCCACTGGCATCAAGAAGGTATCACATCAGAAATATTCCGCGTGAACTAAACTGTTCCCCATCAGCTGTCATTTATCACAATTACACATTTTATCAAACCTTAAAAAAATCCAAACACCACTGAGTGTTTTCAAACAATAAAGTCTCTGAAGATTTACTTCTAGAAATAGATGGAATTATGTTTAATTTCTGCTTTCTTTGAAACAAAGATCATGTTTTGATAATCTTACTCCAAGATAAAGGTATTAAACCCGGAATATTCTATCTATATGTCTCCCAATACAAAGAAAAATGCACAACTGTTGTGAACATAAGAATCTCTCCTTTTAATTTACTAATTCTGAAAGAATTACTGCTGAAAAAGATGAACATAGTTATAGGTAAGATTAAACAGATAGCTGTCAAACCCTTACCCCCAACAAAGGAGATGCAATAACAAAATGAGAAAAAAAATTCTCCCAAAAGTTCCAATTAATCTTTTTTAAATTTTGTTTTACTGAATAAGTAAATGACAAACGGAGCTGTTCTTTACCCAAGGCATGGACTTTTACAGGTTTCTTCCCTATAACCATCTGCCAATATAACTGCTAGATTAAAAATCAGTTTTTACCCACTTCCTTGTAAAGCAAAATTTTTAATTAAAGAATAAATCATAGGCATTCAGGACATAAAACTATCGATAATTTCTGTTGAAAGTAAAAATGTTTTCTATACATTACCTTGTGAGTTCTCTAAAGAGACAAAAACATTTAAGTACTATATACTGTCATTAACTTCAGTTGTCCTTGTCCTTTATGACAATATAAGAAGTTCAAACAATAAAAGTCCTTTTTATATGAAGATCACTTTCCCTCTAGGATGGTCGGGAGCCAATGTTCACCATGTTTTATATGGGTCAAATAATAATTCTGAAAATCCCTTGGGAACTGTTCCTAGTTCGGGGATCCTCGGTGTTATTGCCTAGCACATTTTTTGCTTTGATAATTGATCCATACTATCACTAGCATAGGGAAAAAAATATTTTTCCATATAGCTAACAATCAAATAATGAATATATTTTTTAATGACAGGATGGATATTCATGCACATTCTGCTTCCTGACATTGGTAAAATAACATGTTTAACTGATATTAAGAATAATATTTTTAAAAAATAAAACGCCCCAGATGTTGCATGAAAAAAATCACCTATATATAGTCAGACATCAAAAGCAGAAATCACACTAGAATTCTATAGTTCATACTACAGGGATCTACTATGGGGATCTACCTCACTGGCCCTTATAGATGTTAAAAGATAGTCCTGTCTATCTCAAAGTTGGATCTCTTCTTCAAACTTCCCAAGATCCACAAATTGCCTATGTAGAGATTTCAGGTATCCACTGAGTTGAGCTTGGATAAGCTTTACAGTAGTCCAAGGTCTATCAATAAGAAAGTAAAAGATTGAAAGTAAAATCACCAAGAGCTAAGTTCTTCGCTTTTCTTTCCATTCACAACCTTCCTACATTCATATTCTTTCTCCTGATTCATGGAACTTTTCTAAGGCTCCTGTACACAGCAGGGCAAAGGCTCTCTGGAAAAAAAACTAATAGTGCAGAAACCTGAAGAAGAGGCCAGAGGGATGCTGGAGGGTGAAGACATACTTCCTGCCCAGCTGTGTGAATATATTTACCTTTCACTGGCTGTTCTCTAATTGCTGTAAGGATAGTCTCTTTAGTCTGACAATATTATTTTCAGTGTTTTTTAACTAACTTTCTTTAGCAAACTTTCAGCATGCTGTCAGCCTGCTCTTGTGATGTCTTTAAGCCTTTTCCTGGCCACTTTAAGTTAACCACTTGGACTTCATTTTATGCACCTGCTTCCTTATTACAAATGCATTATTTCCTCAAATAGTATAGCGCAGCTAAGCTACAAAAGTTTTACTCTTGTCCTTTCCCAGGCCACTTGGCTTCTTGTTGATTTAATCCCTGATTTCTGTGAATATCACTTTTCCATGCAGTGAAAAACTAATTGTTTTCCTAAACCAGATACCTTTATCATAGTTTAGTGCAATGGTTGGCACAAGCAAAAGAGAAAAATTACCTAAGAATCAAAATTACTAAGACTTAGTTTGTTACAAAATAGTTCCTCAACTGGAAAGACGCAGCACAAGAACTACCGTCAGGACAATCATCTACACACCAAGTACACTTTGGTTGCAGGGTTTTTTTAGGTGAGAGAACTCATTGTCTGCGGATGTAACCCAAAGGAGAAAGATTCTTCAAAAAGTACAATGTTTTCTCTTCCTTGTTATCAGGAAAGGAGAGCACAGAGAAAGGTCCTCTAGCATTTTCTACCTACCAGTGGGAGATGTTTTATATCAAATATCAAAGACAATACAAGAGTCTTCAGTAACTTTACAGAGTCTTTTGCTCTTTTCTTTGGACAAAAAGAAAAAAAAAAAGAAAAGAGAAAAAGAAGAGACTAAAAAAGAAAAAAAGCCAATAATTCTGGAATTTTTATTGCATTTTGCTTGAAACTGTAATTCACTCATTGCACAAATTGTATTTCAAAGTCTTCTTCATATTTTAATTTTTTAAAACTATGCTCTTGGGATACTGTTATTCCCAACCAGAAATATGGTTATCACCTACTGTGGCCATTAACTGGTATTCTCTCAGTAATCCATTCCCTCTCTATTCTATCTGTCATAATATATGACTCTAACCCTGTTCCACTGTCCAGGCTCTCAAGCTTTCCTTTTTTCTAGCACAATTCCAATCCATGCTTTTACAGCTGATTTCCACAGCTGCTATAGTTTTGTTCTTCTGATTCTGATTTTTATTTTTATTTCTTATGTATTCTACAGAGTTTTGTATTTTATTTCAAGATTTATAAAACACTATATAATGTAGCAGTTACTTAAATCTGGAGAAAAATGGGTATCGTATACAGACACTTAGAGAATTTCATTGTTAAGTAGTGATCAGATGGCTCATAGCTATTTTTATATTATTCCATGCTATGCAGTAGTGAGGGGAGGCGGGGGGGGGGGGGGGGGGAGAAAGAAAAAAAAAAAGAAAAGGAAAAAAAAAATATTTCTGTTATCCTAGCCTGAAAAAAATAGGTCCATTATTTACAGAAATTCCAGCCTCCGGTCTCCTAATAAACTAAATAACATCAGCACAAGATAACAGCTCTTCATGGCAACACTAGCACCATGAATAAGAAAGAGAGCAACTAAAAAATCAACAGAAATTCAAGTTAACAAGCAACATACATACAGCATGATGTATCCAGCCTACAGACTTTCAGTAACCAGTGCTTATATATCTATATGTCACATTGTTTTTAGTCTTAACAAAAGTGTGAGGACATCTGATAAGGCTGTTAAGTCTACCTGTAGCATGTGCGGTTTTAAGTAGTCATCAGAATAATATACGGGCAGATATGAAATTACTGAATGAAATTTTATTGCCCATATTGTGCAGGAAATCAGGTTAGATGATCATAATGGTTGATCTAAGACCAAAATATAAAATTCTAAGGAAAAAAAAATTGTTTTGAGCATGAGAGGGCTATCAACTGATAAAAATTTAGAAATGACCAAGGAATTTCTAAAGAAATGGGTTCTTAAGTCTTTTAAACTCATTTAGAATTCTCAACTAATGCTCCATGTCAAATCAAATAATTGTAATTGATCTTGTTATCTTACCCTAGAGCAGTTACATTTAAAGACAGGTTCAGAGACTTTTTGGAGGGACTATTTTTTGCAGTCTTCCACCTCTACAACTATCCACTGCATGAGGATAAAAAGGGAAAATGCATGAGAACAAAAATATGTGAACAAAAATTTGTAGCTTATGGAGGATATAGAAATATAAACACTATGACTTTCAACATTTCACTGCTAGAGGTGAATAATGCACATTCTTTTGAAAATAAGCCTTTTTTGTTTGCTGGTTTTGATATCTCATATTCTTGCATTTGTTTAGAAGTGTACCCTTAAACACAGGTAAGTTTTTCTCAGTTATTAACAATTCCTAACTTAGAAGCTGAGAATTGCCCGAAATACAAAGAAAAACAAATAAAATAGATTGATGGTTGTTCAAAGCTGCTCAGAGCTTTGTAATGCTAAAATAAGATCTAATTTTTATGATTTGAAGTATATTTCAATAGAACTACATTCAGAGCCCAAAGCTATAAACCTTGGAGTATTTTATTTTCTACACTTTTTTTCCAAAACGTACCTTTCTGCCCTGTAGTCACATATCAGCCTTAACATAAGTTTCTGTTATGGAGCCACCTATATGCCAACAGCTTTGGAGCTCTAATTTATGTTTACAGATCTTCATTAGAGCTAAGTAATTCCTTAAAGTTTGATTTTTTTTTAAGTAGAAGTCAAGGGGCCCTGCTGCAGATGTTGAGATACTGTCAAAAGAAGTAGCCAAATATTATTGTTCTTATTTTTAAAAACAGCAGTTGTTTTATGAATTCATTAACACTGAAGATTAATCTAGGAGTGATATGGAATCCCCAATCTTGTTTTCCTAAAAATGCATTAGTGTGTTAGGTGATCAACTAAGTTCTGATTGCCAAATGCTGGGAAAAATTAGAGCTCTTTAGGTCAAAAGCTGCTATTTATAGAAGTCTGTGACATACCTGAGTGAAAAAGATGGCACATTCTTAAATTAAAACATTTACACAAGTCTATAATAAAATACATTTTTAAAGTGCTGAGTGAATTTGCTTTTGCTGTGGGAAGAATCTGGATATATTCTTGGTGTTTCAAGTCATTAGTCACAGATCTCTTGCATTCTACAACCCAAAGAGATTTGTCTCCTTGATATCAAGTGTACTCATTCTTTAAACTCAAAAGTCTTAATTTTTTTTTTTCTTACTTTTCACTCCTTTTTTTTTTTTTTTCCATGGCAACAGGCATGCCTGCAGAAAAAAAAACAAGAAAATATCCTAATATTCAAAATACTCTTCTTTCACTGAGGTTTTTTTTTCCTCATCTTTAACATTCTAAATTTTAGAATCTTTATGGATCCCATCAAAGGAGTTTCCATAGATTTCTAAAGCTGGCAAAGGATTTATCCACTAGAAAACTGATAATTATCCCAATGCTATTAGCTCAAGCTTACATAAACTGAAGGAATTGGAAAAGCAAAGGAAAAATAATAGGTTTCAAATAACTTTTTTTTTTCATAATACTCAAATTGCATATTTTTCCCTGATATGTTTTAAATGGACAGAGAACTATTTTAAATTCAGTGGAATTTATCTAGTGAATTTTACAGGGCACTTTATGCAGATATTTCACCTAGTCAAGAAATTAATGGAATTTCATTTTTAAAATAATTTTGCTTTTTCAGTAGATGAAACCAATTGTTACATAGGAAAAATCTAGAAATGTTATTTATATAAGGAAAAATATACTTGGGAACTTGTCTTTGGGAACTACATAGAAATGAGTTTTACAGATGTGTATTCAGAGGTGACTATGGGAAAATGACATCTAGAAAGACTCAAATAATCTGTTGCACTGTTGCCTTAAAATAAACCCACAGGCAGGATTATATTTGCTTTAGAAATACTGTCAGAAAACAGATGCTACTACAATAGTCTTTTAAAAAGGAGAAAAAAAAATTAAAAAATATAAAATCTAAACATCAGAAGAATTTTAGAAGGGTAAATTATGCAGTATTCTATTCAGGTTTTTAATAGATTAATGTAATCTGAAATATTAGTACGGTGTTAATGAAATATATGAATCATTATAACAGAGCCTGTACAACAGTAGTGCCTATATGACTATGAAGAATTGGGAGAGATGTGAAATGGAAGGTGAAGAACATTTTAGTTCTCTTATCTGTTTTTCTCCTCATTGCTTCTGTAGATCTACAATTCATTTGATGAGATGGAAGAAGTGACTTAGAAAATGGTGTAAATGTTCACCACCTTCTTTCTAGTAAAAGAAATGGTATTTGGCAAGGATAATCAATTTATGATTAATCAAATTTCTGTTGTAAAATTTAGCACAGCTCAACCAGAGCTTTGGCATTCATGCAGTTGAACTTGGAAATATAAAAAAGTAGAAATGAAAATAAAATTTTGAATTCTTTCTTATGTATGTACTTCAACTCATATCACTAGTTTTGTTTTCTAACTGTGCTCCTTGTGTTTGATATTAAAAATATGCTTTCTAGCAGGGTCAATGAAAAAATGAGATTCTAAATTTAGAAATCAGCCTTTTGGCCAAATTTTTTCCTGGGGAAAAAAAAAAGTTTATTTCATTAGGACTGCATTACAGCAGAAATTATCTAAGTATATAAAGGAAAGCAAAAAAAAAAAAATACTCATGGGGAGAACAATGTAGCAGAATAACAGCTAGAATAAGGTTATTGTCTTATGGTTATAGTTGATGAAGTACTGAAGACAAATGATGAGTTCTGTTTCACATCCCTGAAGGGTGAAAAGGAGCAATTGCTATCCTTAGAGGGTAGCAACTGTTACCAGTCTATACTTAGACTCTTGCCCTTTATTTGGCCCGAGACAGGCCACCTCTCAATTAGTGTGTTGTAACATAAGGAAAGTGCAGAAGAAATGGTTTCAGTAAAGGGTAAGGAAGGAAGGAAGAGATCTGTGTTTTATTATTGGACAATAGCAGAATTAAAGAAGGATTGGAAAATAAATTCTAAAGTATTTGAAATTTCTATTCCAGAAGTTTTTTTCCTTAGTAGGACAAGAGTAATTAATCTCATTTGCTCTTCTTTAGCAACTGACTTGCTGGAAATAAATAATCCCAGCAACCACTTCATGGTTTGGAAAATTTAGTTGATCATGCTTAACATATTAAAAATTTTATTATTTCCTATGAATTAGTGAATTCATTTTTTCTTTCTTAAAAATGAAAGATTGCCAAGTATTGTTATAGAAAGTTTAAGAAATTACTTTAAAACCTCACAAAGATATCTTAAGTCATTCATAAACTTAATCTACACATCCTAGATTTCATTTGAGTACAAGCAAAATTCCATGGAAATGTAGCCTGTGGTGCAAAATAATCTTTTTTGGAAAAACTGTTTTGATTCTAAAATGTTTATTTGAATTCCTTTGGGAAACTCTTTTCTTGAATATAATGAGTTCATGTTAAACCAACTGAACCTTAGGATGGATAGTTTGACATTTCTTTTTTATGGATCTACTGAAAAATTCACTCCTGTTTTCACTCTGCAGTGAAATAAGACATTTCTTTTTAAATGTGAGGTGCACTACATTAGTACGATGTAATTCTTTTTTAAAGAACACCTTGCATTGTTCCCCCTTTTTTCTTCCCACTGAAGATTAATTTATTTGATTGTAAATATACTATAAATTTATCTATCACTAATTCTGGAACTGTTGTAGATGCATTGCAAAATATTCTGTGAGATATCAGAAATATTCTTTTAAACAAATTATAGTGATGGAAAGACTTATGGGTGTGTAAATCCCTATTGAATATGAAGAATAAGACTTGAGGTGAATCGCCACAAGTTTGTTGTAGTGATACTGATCCCATGCATTCAGTTTGGATTCCTTTTTGTTCAGTTCTCATTCAATTTCATTTTCATTTCTGTTAGTGTTTTATGTTATGTCACTATCAAGTAGGCATCAGAAGAAGAACAGAAAATAAAGCAAATAAAAAAGATATGAGGGTAAAAGACTCTTTAGTAGTAGCAAAAATGCACCGATTACATTCTGATGGATAAGTGAAATGATGAGATTCCATTTATTGTTGATTCACCTACACAAAAAAATCTGAAGTAAATCGGCTGTCCTGAGGAAGAATTCCCCATTATCTCTGAAGTCAGACATACAGGAAATGTAATAACTTTAACTCCTTCAGGAGAGAAGTTATAATTTCAGAGACTCATAATAAGATTGCATAGAGGTAATGCTTCAACCAAAATAGGAGTATTGTGTAAAACATCTATTAAATCTACTGCAATTAGTACAAGCAGTACAAGTATACTCCATAAGGAATAGCCATGCCTCGACTTTCCAAGCAGAAACATTTTAGCTTCCTCTTCCTTCTCTGAGAACTCCAAAAGACGCAATGAGGGCAAGGGACGGTATTAGCTAGAATGTGAAGACATCAAACTTGTCTACAGATTGTCCACAGGCAAAGTATGACAAAAAGAGAACACAAACATATTCTTTTGTACCCAGGCTACATTACAAGAAGAAATTGTCATAAGAGTTTCCATAGAAGGAAACAGTCATTGTATACTGTCAATGTGTTCAAAGAATGACTGTGCTGAATTGCAATTCAAGACTTGCAAACCAATGTGTCAGACTCAGCTTGCTGTCCTGTGTTCACAAAACTGAATTTTTTTGGAAGCTGACCTTCTTTATCCTGACCCTCCTGCTCAGATTTCAAAGGCTACTACTTCCCACAACACTCAGGTCTTTTTTGGGGAACTAAAAAGAAATTGTGTAGGATTCACCAAAGTTTAATAGCATGTAAGTTTTGATACAAAGTTGGTATTTGCTAATGTCCCTTGCTATTTAGGATCCGCTTCAAAGTAATGTTCCTAATAACTGAATACGCTTTGCTACCTTTCAGAATAGGACAATATCCACTGCTTATCACCTATAAAAATAATTTCTGCAGGGATTTCTCACATTTTATGGGGTAAAGGAAAACCACAGAGTCTAATTATCCATTATCTTGTACTTTCATTACAACAGATGAGAAAGAAAGGAGATTTTGTTTTATTTGAAAATATTTAAAGATGTATAATTAATCACACAAGATGTAAATTTCTGTATAACTGAGACCAAGGAAGTAAATTTTTTTAAACCCAACCTGAAAACATACTATCCAGTCATGAGAAAAGTGACCATATTAGTACCTCATAAAAATATTCATCTTAGCAAAAGTTCTCAATATCTCAAGAACAGTAGAGAAAGAGATGAAATAAAGACTGAATTCATCTTATTGAGAATAAAGCTGGAATAATGTACCTGAACTGTTAATGTTCAAGTATGCCCTAAAACTTGTAGTAATACTTTAAGATTTAACTTTTGAGGAGGCATTCCTAATCCCTATGAAATGTGGAAATACCTGCATACCTGTGATTCTTCTGTATTATGATGTACTTTATTCATCTGATAGTGATGTCAAAACACTTGCAATAGGCGTAAACAATGCAATGGTTGCCTATCTGGATGCTCTCAAAATCCCTTGGGATTTGGTTGACTTTCTTCAGCTTTAGCAATGGTATATGAAACAGATGTTAATTCTTCCAGAGAGTTACACAGGTTGCTAGACAGCCTCAGGGCCCTACCATCTGACATGCACATTTTGGTCTGAATATATTTTTGTATCCCACTTACAGGGTACCCACTTTCTTTAGCATGAAAATAAATGGTAAACTTTGCCTTAAGAAACCTTACTTGAATATTTTCATCTTTACAAACTAAAACATTAGAACAGTTTCAAAGAGTTGACTCTTTTTTGGTCATTATTATTACACTAATTTATGTTCATAATTTCCTGAGAATGAAGCTTTGTGCATTCACACCAAGATTAGCAAATGCCAATAAGCAGAGGACAAAGCTGAAGCACACCATTCCTAATAATTTAGCACTTTGATTATTAAAGGGATGTGAAACTATTAATTATACAGTGTAAGTTTCCATGAAAAACAGCTGCAGATAACAAATTCTGCTTCGGGTCAGAAAGCAAATAAATATCTTAGGCAATGCGATGCACAGCACAAGACAAGCTATCCTCTACTACACATTGAATAAAAGAAAAAGATGGAAAAACAACTATGGTTTTAATAGTTTGTTCTCCTCTGTCAAAATAAGTACTGTAAGAATGCTTTTAATACATAACAAGGTTGGTCAAGGGGTGAAAAAAATAAGAGCTGTTGTCAGCAGCTGGGGGATGAAACAAAATATAACATTTTACATACAGTTAAAGACAAAGATTTAAATAAACAAAAGGTTTATTTTGTTTTGTTGAGAATCTGGAAAAAAGACTTTATTCTCAATATAATTGTGCCTGGTCTTATGTTCAACTAATTTTTACCAAAATAGTCCATAAATAAGCAAGCAAAGAACATCCACAGAAACTAGCATTAAACAAAATACATGCTTTATAAATTTTACACCGTTGATTAAGTGAACTCTTTTACCCTTCAGACAGATAGGCAGTGAAGTATTTCAAATATCACAATTTTTGATGAGTACCTGAAAATTTCCTTAAAATCCTTTTCAGAGACATTTGATCTCCATCATTTTAAACAAGGGGAAACTTTGGAACAATCACATCAATATTCTTAAAACAGCCAGTCAACTTGGAAATCCATGAGTGTAAATAAAGATTAGTTCTCAGGTTTTAGGGAAACAGAGTGACTGAATTACACAGTGATGTCTAATTCTCTAAAACTTCTGGCACATTTTTAGACATATTTCCAAAATATAAGTCTTCTTGCTTCTCTTGCCTTTTTTTCCTTCCTATGTTCCCACATGGTTTTACAATTCTAACTCATCTTCAGCTGTGTTTATAAGAGAAGCCAGAATATTTTGAGATTTTCTAACCACATTTCAAAATGCATGTGTCTGGGCACTTGGAGATGCCAGTTCCTTCTCTTGAAAAATTCAAGTTTCCATCTCTACAATGAAATAACATCATTTAGAAGCAGCTGTGAAACCAGTTCTCCATTTTGTGCTGTAGCACATTATTGTTATACTTCAGTATTCGTGGTATATTTTAGTATATTAGGTAATGTTACTAATCTCCTAACTGAGCAGAATCTTCTCAATAGAACTGTTCAATGTTCCATCTATGCTTTTATGCCCTTTATATGCAACATAGAATCAATATTTTGTCAGTATGTCTGAGAAAATGACAGTTTTCCCTTTCATGTAGTAAAGCACAGTGTTTTCTGTACGCATTCCTATGAGAAAGGAATCAGTGAATTTACAGAAATCTTGAAAAGAAATTGAGAAGAGGAATAAAATAGGACTAGTAATACTACAGATGAGTGAAAGGTACTTAAAAGAAAGTAGAAAAGGTGAAGAAAAAGAAAAGTAATGAAAGCAGTGGCACTGTAAAGGTATTCTTAGCTACTCTAACATGCTTTGACTTCCACTTCATGAAATGTTTTTGTCAACATACGTCTCCTTTTATCTCAGTAATACTCAATCACTCAATCAAAACCAAGAATCCTTACACTTGAATGCTCTGCAAAGAACACCTTGGGGCTTTTGTTGTTGATGTTGCTTAAGGGATTTTTGTGGGGTTTGTTTGTTTGCTTGTTTTAAAGCAGCCGCTATAAAAATATGGAAATCCATGTTCCGTTACAATCAAAATGCAAAGCTATCGTGATACCAATACTAAATGTTTTGGATAACAGATCATAAGAGCACTGTCAAAAAAAGATGAAATAAATGTTATAAATGCCAAAACATAGTAAAGCAGGGGACTACCTCTGTACACAAGCTTGTATATAGCTTTAACATCACTGAATAGTAAATCAGTGGCCTTATACAGTCTGTTGTCTCAGAGAAAATCCTGACAAATTTGCCATCAAGAGCATGTAAACAATTTACTTTGTGTGATCTTTGGTTTTATACCATGTTAATGGAAACTAAAACCAGTCCAATAAGTACGCATTTCTAAGTGCTAAATTCGTTATTGTGGACACGTGTCTGTCTGACCAGAGTTCTTTGCTGACATTTGAAGTGCCCTACAATGTGCAACCAATCTTTCTGTAGCTGGCAAGTGAGACACAGACTCTATGGGAAACTCAGTCTGGGCTGGTGACTGGAGACTAGATATGATTTCCTACAATGTGAGAAATAACACCAGATGCACTTGTGTTGGCTGGCAAACAAGGCTGGTGCTGACAGAAAAACATCTCCTTGTAGAAGCTTTGTTCTCTTTCCTCAAAGTAACATTTCAAGTCCAATCTGCAGCCTAAGCTATCACTTTCCGGCATGATATATGGGTGCAGAGAATTCTTTTTCATATACATAAATGTCATTGGACGTCCTTTCCTTCCCTCACTTTTATGAGTGTACCAATTATATGGATGCAAAAAGAAATAGGCACCAATTTTTTTTGAAATTTTGGAGTAACTAGCTGATTTTTAACAAACCACTGAAAGTGGCATGTGCATTTGTTCTTTGGTGCTCGTCTAAAATTCAAGTGGTTCTAACTTAAAAAATGGATAATAATTCTGTAGCATATCAGCTCTTCCTGTTCGCAGCAAGATACCCTCTTCACCAGAGGCTACAGAAAGATGATGAAAGAATAACTTTTCTTGCTGGGGGAATTCAGAGGTTGACATGTAGCTCCAGAGTTCACCTAAAGACAAATGTTTGTCTTACTCAAATGTCATTCATTACTTTGTTAGCCTGAAGGAGAAGAGCATCCTTTCATGCACTGGAAGTTTGAGAAGCATACATGAAATAAGTAAACCCATTTGCTGTCAGCATTCATGGGATGAAGAATGACTGAAATTCCTGAAAATAAACAGAATATCAATAATGCTAAATAAGCAGTGCAAAAAGATACATTTGATTTTTACGATGAAAGACTGCAATACAGGACTCGAATAGCGAAAAAGATATCCCTGTGTTTTGGGGTTTTTTTTAATTCTAGTTAAAATTATTAAGTCTCTAAAGAACACTATATAGTACAATATATTAATTGCAATGAAAACTACTTGTGAGGAAAATGCTTAGTAGCAGATTACTCATCATGTAACTCAGCCAGGCAGCTGTTTCATTTTGCCAACAGATGTTAATTTTTCCAGTCCTGCTAATCTTGCAAGTCATTTTTCCCCAAAGCCCAATGACAAAATCTGTAAGATCTACAGTTAATTCCCAAAGGCACCTAAGGGTTGAAGGACTTGCTGCTGTTTGATTAGAAAGGAAGAGTAACAAACAGGAAATCTACTATTGTAAAGTGAAATGTCCTATTACATACTTTGATTTGGAAAAAACAAAAAAATTGTTCTAAAATGTTTATAAATTTGTTTTAAAACATCTGATTTCTTTTTATTTTACCTACTAAATGAACACAGGAGTTATTCAGTTGTGCTACATTCAAATATTTAATTAATAGGAAGTCAATCATGTGATTACAGAAACAGCTTTACTCCAGAAGGCTTTTGATCATAACTTTAGTCAGCAGACAAATCAAAGTACCTGTGCATATCCTGATGATGTCTCAGTCACACAGAACTTATGTAGTAGTTCAGCATGGGTGATTATCCAAATTGCGCAAACTAAATATATTGCCAATAAAGATACTGTAGTGTAAAAAGCCTGCATTGAACTGAACCTTTAATAAAACCTTAGTTTTAAAGACTGTTTTACAAGAATAATAAAAGTAATAATAATGAGTACATTAATTTTTTTCTCTATTCTGCTTTTCTTCCTCTTTTCTTTTCCCTGATAAAACTTTTTAGAGCTGTACAGATATTTTCTTTGAGAAATGTGCTGACTCTTTATGTCCTAAATTTGCTATTATGCATGTTCTATGAATTTATCAAATCCCCAGGCTGAGCTGCAATTTTCTAATTCCTTCTAACTTCTAAAATCTCTGCTTTCCATATGGTGTGTAGTCTTGAAATTAACAGAGTCAGGTAAATGGCAATTCACTTTGCAGCGGCAGTTGGGCTTTTAAATATTCAGGTAGGCTCCAAATCAACTCAAAGGAACTGCATCAGCTATAACAGCATGATTTGATTAAAGATCATATCCTTCTTTTATATTAGCAGCTCTTGCCCCCCCCCCCCCCCCCCCCCCCCGAAAAAAAGATCATTCCACTTCTCAGGAATCTAAAAGAATATGCCATACAGATGGTCTCTGGCTGATAGACACTGACAGTCTAGCCATTGTCTGCATTGACATAAGCTGATTTAATATGAGATACCTTAAGCTACCATAGCAGCTAACAGTATCAAGTGTGATCGCTAGGACACTTGAACAGATTCAGCCCAAACTGATTTGGGCCTAGGAGCCGTCTGGTGAGTTCATACAGTGACAGGCTACTCAGATCTATTTTACTTCCACATCTACAGGGCCCATTGTGTAACTTTTACTTCTTTTGGAAGCAATGCCTCATGGCTGTGTTTCTCATTGCATGATGCTAACCAGCATCCACTGGCACAAATCAGGAATTTTTCAACCAGAATTTCTTATCAAAACAGATTTATTCATTGGAACTTTTTTACAGAAATATTCCAATGTCAACAATGCTTTAATTAGTATGTAATGGCTCTGTATATAATTCCTCATAAATAAGAATGGACCTCTATAAATAACTAATTATGCACTTTATGCCTCTGTTTAAGCTGCTGGTTTGGGAAAAAAAAAAAAAAAATTGGTCAGAGACTTAAAACCATGGTGTGGTCCTATCACTATATTCTTTACAGTTTTATTTATGGATTGATTTCTTTCTTTTATTTCAGTCAAGTGGGTAATGTCTCTCTTTTCTGTTTAATCTTGAAATGTCATGGATTTAGAAAAATCCTTTTCCGTTCAGTTACAGTGAGAAAATTCCTGAGTTTATTTAGGGAAGGGTAACATCTCTTTTATTTGTTTTGCCATAGTATGGGAAAAGATTTTTCGGTAGTGCGTGTTTATATAGTACCATGAATTTTTAACTTAAAAGTTTTTTATAAAATTTCCTATTTGCAGATTACCATTTTACACACTATTAAATAAGATTTGCAAAAATAAGATTAAATATTTCAACTAATTTAGGAAAGAGACACACATTTAGACATTACCTCTGCTTTTCGAATTGCAGCATACATTCACTGATAATTCTTTGGACATAAACTGAATATTCCTTTTCCCCACTCATTGGCTGCAGCCAAAGTCAGGAGAAAAAGTCCTAATTACTTTAAATAGCTCATTCTGTTATGTCCCAACAACATATTGTGACAATTGTGTGATCTGGAATAGTGTGTACAAATCCCAGTCACAACCAGATTCTTAGGTGAAAAGTACTTCACATACTTGGAAAATTCTGAGGTTAAAATCTTACAATCCAAGTAATCATTCTGTGTCTTAAAACCCAATGATACTGAAAAACAAATCTGGCTCAAAAAGACTTGTGACTATCTATGCAACCCATTTTCTAGTATATCCAATCACTAAAAATGCTTTGTTCAGAGACACAATCAGTCCTCATGGTCTTTGCTCATTTGACTCAAGTAGGAATGATTCTTCAGCACACTGGTGAAGAACTGACAAGAAAAATAAATTCAATTCCCGTCCAGATACAACCATTCAGGTTTCCTGTTTTACTATATTAAATTCTTATAATCAGAGCAATGGAACCAGGTGCAAAAATATCTGCTTTTAAACCTGTCAGATGAGAGTTGTGGAAAATGGAAAGGAAATTAATAATATTTTCTACATCAGGTATTTTTCTCTATATATTGTCTGTCAATATAGTCAAGATTAACTTCTGATGTTCAGTTAGAGGGGTTTGGCTTTCCAAACACAAACAAACAAAGAAAACACCCAAACAATGAAACTGAACACATGGTGATTGTTGGTTTTAACTTCCTATTCAACTAATATTGATGCATCATTTAGAGAAATTCCATTTTCTTATATAGCTGGCCAAGTTGCAAATTGTTTTATGGTCAAGATTTCTCTCAACTACTGTGATTTTTACTCCAAGTCATTCTTCTGTCCCACTCCTCCATTTTTCTTATTATAACAATACAGAAATAATCATTGACATTTCATACTTTTTTTTGTCAGATTTGAAATTTCAGTTTTCCTCCCCCTGAAAGCACAGTAACTATAAGATGGGCATTTTAAATGAGAAAGTCTAGTAATGCTGCTTTTAATGAAAGCCAAGTGTATTGTCCCCTAGGTCTAGAGCTTTTAAGTACATGCTTAACATCACAATATCCATTTATCATATGTAAGAGCTGGCAGCTGTGGAATGTGTTTCAAAGGCAGTAGCTGTAAATATTTGCTAAAAGACCTTCAGAAAATGTTACCAAAAAATTTAAGAATAACAGAGCTAGGTCTCAGCTCTCAAGTAAGCAGGATCATGTGAAAATATGATGAAAATATATTATTGTAATTCAACCCAGATGAGAAATATAGGTGAAAAATAACTGAAGAACTGTGACATAAGGTTTTTAATATAGCATTAAAATATACTGGACATACACCAGAGCTGTCCAGTAGAGCTTATTGGATCCATTTGTGAGTTTAAAGTTTTATAATAGCCATAAAATATATGCACCATTATGCAGTACTTTATGCTTGCAACTTTTAAGCACAAGCTCTGCAGTAGCTTCATGAATTAGGTGAATTGTATCAATGGAAAAAAAGCCCACTGACAGCAATGCAAATAAGTGAGAATAAAAGAGAGTATAAACAGCATAGTTGTAAAATGTTTCACAAAGAATTCTCCTATTCTGAAAGCTAGTTTATTTTATATAACTAAATAAATCCAGTGTCTTTCTGTAAGTGTTTGGGGTTGCATTTTAAATCCCATAAATGCTACATGTTTGCACACAAAAAAGTTACCAATATAATTGAGTTCTACAAAGGATTTACCAAGGCAAATAGTGGTTCTACTCACCTCTCCTCATAAAGTTAGTAATGAGAGTTGAAGGACATGAGAATCATGGAAGTGACATGATCATAGTTCATATATTAGATCTTTATTTAACAATCTTAGAATAGTATAGATAAGGCAATTGAAATAAAATTTGTCTAACAACATGTCCTGCGGCAAACCCTGCTTTTCCATTGTCCTAACCTTTATGTTTCACAAATTATTTTTTTCAGACAAAATAAGTATGTACAATAAATGTCTAGATTTGTATCTCTATTAAGGCTTTTATAAAAGAAAATTTTTTCTTTGAAACCCACTGTATAGAGAAGCATAACTATGCCACAATGATCACACTAGTATGATTGTGTAAACTGAAAATTTAAAGTAACAGGTTTTAGTTTATACTTGCTTTACATATTTTGGAAATGCTATGCTTAAAAATAATTCAGAATAAATAAAGCCAGTAAAACTTAATGGAAGAAAATGCAGCCTTTCCGGCAGGTACTGACTTCTAGAGGGAGAAGTAGTATGATATTAACAGAATAGCGAAGAAATGGGAAAGAATTCAGCATCAGCTTGCAAATGTTATTTATTAAGAATAGGTAAGACTTCCACTTACTTTTTTTTTGGACAGTGTTTTCATTTGATTGTTTTCAGGACCCTTTTACACTGTCTGTATTAAAAGTTACTCTTCTACTCTGTGCTTTTTATCATTGCTCTCGTCTCTCTCTCATCTCTCTTCTTCATACCCAAACAACTTATCTTACTACTCCCCAAACCAATATATCCTGAAGTTTGCAGAACACCAGACTGTTCACATTCAGAGTCAGTCCTTTTCTTTGAACTAATATTTTTCTACCATATTTAAACACAGATTACATTTTTCAAGAAAAAAGGTAATTATTGCTCTGAGTAGATTGTTCGGAAGAGAATTGTTTTCAGTATTAACTTAAATATCTTTCAGAGTATACATAATAATAATGTTCACACACCCAAAAAACTTCCCCAAAACTAAATAAAAAAAAAAAAAACAAACCAGAAAAGATAAGAAAAATCTTCTTGATGGCAGCATATGGAAAGGCAAGACCATAACTGAAAATAAGACTCCCTGTTGGTTGCTGATTATAAAACTTTCCAATTAAAACTGAAAAGAGGATTTCCCCCCTTTAGTTTCCCCTACAAATGCAAAACATGTTTCCTAATTTAAATTAACCTTCTAGAGTAATAGTTAATGCATTACAAATATAATGTAATATCAAAACATGAGGTTGTATTTTCAGCACATGTATATTAGTGGAGATATAGTCATGATGAGAACTGTTAGGTATATGGAGCAGAAAGTCTGTTACTTTTATCTCTTGTAAACTGCATTATCCCACTGTATCATCTAAGGAAAGTTTAGAAAATGTCTTTTTTTTCCCCCGCTCTCTGAAGCCCCAAAATTACTTTGTTCCACTTGACAAAGGACCATTTGCAAGTCTGAGACTCAAACTTAGATATTAGATTATGTGTATGTGAAAGGCATAATTCTGAGAGAACTCTGCTTTAAATGGTGGCTTACCAACAGAAGGAGATAAAAGGCATGAACACAATCAACATGAGTATTAAAACCTTCTGGATCACTCTTCAGTAGAGCTGTATGAGTGGTTACAATACCATTATTGGATTTGCAGAGTGTTGGCTGCCTCCTGTGCAGCAGCCTCAAGTGGGGAATAGAATCCCTTTTGAATACTCCCCTTGTACTAAAAGAGACATCATTCTGGTCTAAATGTGCACATTTAGCTTTACAAAATAAGACCACAATGTTATGGCTAGATAAATTCACTTAACTATATGTGCATGTCATTTTATTCTGCTTAAAAACTGCATGTTTTCCAATCCTTAAGAAAAAGAATAATCTCATAGAAGGCTCTAAATTATTCCATTTGGAGAAAAGTATTCTGCTTTTATAGATTTTCATTTTCTTTTTAAACTTAATTACAAGGAAAAGAAGTTTTGTAGAAGTTGTCTTCTCTTAAGTGTTTACAGGCAGAATATTACTTGTAACTTATGTAATTTTACCAAGCTGTTAGATGACCTTTCAACACAAGTTCTCAGTAATGTATCTTCACAAACATAATCTACCTGCTACACATCCTGCACACCTTTAATATTGCTGCTTCTTGGAAATAAGTACACAAATAAACCATATCCTCAGATAGCCATTTCAAAATTGGTTTAAAGCAATTTGCAATAGAGTGCAAATTCTCCCTCCACCCACTTGAGATCTAACCAGGCTTATGAATATATATAAATGTATGTGAAAATGCAGGATTAGTATTTTTACTGTGTTAGGTAACACAACATGCTTATCTTCCAGATAATTTACTGTTTAACGGCAATAAATAGAAAGATGGTAGTGAACAAAAAACATGTGAATGAAGTTTAAAATAACAAATTGAAAATACCTTAGCTCTGTGATTTTGGGGGAGACTTTGAATATTGTACAGAAAAATGTCATGTTTTTGTGGGGGATAGTTATGGGTTTTTTTAGAAACATTTCCATTTTATTTAGAAAATTAGGAGAGAGGGGATGTGATGTAATTCCATTTCAAATCAATTTGAGCTGTGTAGCATTGACAACATTCTCTAGTGCACTGGGAAACCATGAAGTTAAATGAGTTGTCTAAGATTGTATGGTAAAACAACAGTGTACATGGGAAACAAAGGCTAACTTGCTGGCTCAAGTCTACACTCTAATACTGTTCCTAATTCCATTTCCATACCAACCCACTGTGAAGCAGAAAAAAAGGATTACAATGTCTAATACTGAAAGAGAACAGCCAGGTCTTAAAAAAATAGAAGAGGCATTGTTCACAGAAACATCATTGTATTTCTGAGTGTCTACAAAGAAAATATTTTATAATAAAAAAATTCAATACAGAAAGACATCAGAGTAGGGAAAACTGCTTGACTAAATCTCAGGTGGCTGCACAATTCGGTGGATGGCAAGATTCACAAATGGATTCCCTTTTCCTACTTAAACTTTTTTCCCTTTTAAAATACACTTTCTTTCATGAAGTCCCAAATGTCCTGAGTCTACCTGGGAACTTGGAAGCTCTGGACAGCTCTCAGACAGGCTCTCTTCTCTCACACTAACTGCAGCTCTGTCCTGGGACACCAGCTGCCAGATCATCCAAAGACATGGTTGGCTGGGAGCCCCATCCTGAGCATTCATGATTCCCTCTCTCACCATGCTTCACTCCTTGTCTGTTGCCAGCTATGCCAGCGCTGCTTCAAATACTTTAACTTGCCTGTTAAGAGGTAGCATACAACCCCTTTTACTATAGCCAAGTACAGACTTTCGCTGTGACAGAACACTTAAAATAAAAATTTCCACCCCTCTGTTGCTTTGCTGCCCTCTATCTGAACAGGAGGACAATGGGTTCATTTTTTATAAGTCTTATAGAAAAAAAAGAAAAGAAAAAGAAAGTGTGATATGTGTCGCATAGCACATAACTTTCTCTAGGATTGGTCTCTACAATCCATGCATTCCAAACACACAAAAGTCCATGGGACCTGATGAGATGCATTCCAGAGTCCTGAGGGAATTGGCCAATGTAGTTGCCAAGCCACTCTCCATGATATTTGAAAAGTCATGGCAGTCAGGTGAAGTCCCCGGTGACTGGAAAAAGGGAAACATTGTGCCCATTTTTAAAAAGGGTGGAAAGGAAAACCCTGGGAACTACTGACCACTGTGCCTGGGAAGATCATGGAACACATCCTCCTAGAAGCTATGCTAAGGCACATGGAGGCCAGGGAGGTGATTCAAGATAGCCAGCATGGCTTCACCAAGGGCAAGTCCTGCCTGACGAAACTAGTGGCTTTCTATGATGGTGTGACAACAACAGTGGACAAGGGAAAAACAATGGACATCATCTATCTGGATTTCTGCAAAGCCTGTGACACGGTCCCCCACAGTATACTTCTCTCTAAATTGGGGAGACATGGATTTGATGGGTGGACCACTCAGTGGATAAGGAATTGATTGGATGGTCACATCCAGAAGGTAGTGGTCAATGGCTCAAAGTCCAAATGGAGACCAGTGACAAGTGGTGACCCTCAGGGGTCCGTACTGGAACCAGTACCATTTAATACCTTCATGAATGACATAGAGAGTGGGATTGAGTGCACCCTTCTCAAGTTTGCAGATGACATCAAGCTGAGTGGTATCTTAACATGCCAAAAGGACAGTATGTCATCCAAAGAGACCTGGACAAGCTGGAGAGGTGGGCCTGTGTGACACTTATGAAGATCAACAAGGCCAAGTGCAAGGTCCTGCACCTGAGTCAGGGCAGTCCTCAGTATCAATAAAAGTTAGGGGATGAAAGGATTGAGAGCAGCCCTGCCAAGAGGGACTTGGGGGTGCTGGTGGATGAAAAGCTGGACAGCCCAGAAGGCCAACCATACCCTGGGATGCATCAGGAGGAGCGTGGCCAGCAGGTCGAGGGAGGTGATTCTGCCCCTCTACTCTGCTCTGGTGAGACCTCACCTGGAGTACTGCGTCCAGCTCTGGAGCCCTCAGCACAAGAAGGACATGGAACTGTTGGAGCGAGTCCAGAGGAGGGCTACAAAAATGATCCGAGGGCTGGAGCAACTCTCCTATGAGGACAGGCTGAGAGAGTTGGGGTTATTCAGCCTGGAGAAGAGAAGGCTGCAGGGAGACCTGATTGCAACCTTTCAGTACTTCAAGAGGGCCTATAGGAAAGATGGGGAAAATCTTTTTAGTAGGGCCAGCTGTGACAGGACAAGGGGTAATGGTTTTAAACTAAATCAGGGTAGGTTTAGACTGGATATAAGGAAGAAATTCTTTACAATGAGGGTGGTAAACCACTGGAACAGGTTGCCCAGAGAGGTAGTGGAGGCCCCATCCCTGGAAACATTCAAGGACAGGTTGGATAGGGCTGTGAGCAGCCTGATCTAGTTAATGGTGTCCCTATTCACTGCAGGGGGGTTGGACTAGATGACGTCTAGGGGTCCCTTCCAACCGAAAACATTGGACTAGATGATCTTCCGAGGTCCCTTCCAAACCTTGCAATTCTGTGATTCTGTGATTCTATTCTATGACTCTATGATTCTAAACCAGCCTGAAATGTTCCACTGGACCCTTCCTATCTCAGTAGAAGGCGGATATTGATAAATAATCCTTATTAAGGTGGTATTTCCCACCTAAAAGCAGCTTGAATAACCACAACTTTTATAGATCTTTATGACAACAGTAAATTCCACAGTAAGTGGAATTTTAAATATTTTTTATTTCTTGGTTTATGAGCATATTCTGGATATAGAAACCAAGCAACACATGGCTTCATGTTTTGCAACCATACCTCAGTTTCTATTGCTGCAATTGTTATCTTTGCATATAATCTTTCAAAGTCTAAAAGAAAAAGCACATTTCTGGAAGAGTGCTGCAGGTAGAAAGCATTTTTGTGATATCGGCTGCTGCAGCTCATTGTAGACATAATCAGAGACAACTTAATAGACATATAGTATTTTTATGTATAGCTATCTCTATACAGTATAGCATTCTGTCCCTTTCTCTGACCTTATCTTATTATTTTTATGTCTTCTTGTAATTTAGATTCACCCAGTCAATCATCTTGCATACCTGTCTAGACTGCTTTAACCACATATATTCAAAGCTAATGTTTGGAGGAGGCAGAACATCAGAAGGGAATGAGAAGGGAATGTTTTCTCTACCTGTGTAATTGCACAGTGGGATACTGGCCAAGTTGAACACAAATAATAGAGGACATACCATTTTGCAGTGTCAGCCCACTAATAAATCGGAACAATGAAAGATTCTATTAAATCCATTTCTGAAAGTATGCAGAGTTTCTGTGGCCTAGCACAAGTACATCCTCTAAACACAACAGTACAACTTTGCAATCTCCATTGCCTCCAAAGTTTCTTTCTGAAGAATAGTAATTTGTCTTCAGTTTTGTAGGACACACATTATATGGTCACTTATTTATTTTAATTGAAGCACAGACTAAGGGTCTTATCTGCTGATTCTTCATGAATAAATGAATGATTAAACATAAGTGTGTAGTTCATACAGATTAAATGTTAGACTAAGCCCATAAACTAGAATCTCATACTGCTCTTGACGAAGCTAAATGTCCTCATTTTTACTGAGGTCAAACAATTACTGTGAGTATGATTCCCTGAAAACCTACATGCATGCACTGTTCCTAGACATACACACACAATACACAACACTGATGGAAAGAGCAAACATGTCTGACGCCATGAACAGAAACCATATGCTTCAAAGAAGTTAAAGGGCCAAGTACTAAGTTCAAATAGCACTTATAGACATAAGACTAGATTTATATTTAGCTGATAGGCAGCAATATACTGTTTTCTTGGTTTAGTTCCCCAAAGAGATGACACAAGACTGGATGATGGATAGATTATTTTTATTTAAGATACTAGTGGATGATCTGGTACCACCCTGCTGGAGAGAAAGAGGCAATTGATCCCATATTTGCCCGTGTCCCAGACCTCTATTGACAGTGCCAGGCAGAACTCTGTCTGCCACTGTTAATGTTGGCCCACACATGTCCTTCATTCATGCTTGGCTACACCTAGAATATGTTCAGTCCACTGAATGAATATGAATTCATATTTTGTTTAATCTGCTATCACAATAACTTCCTACAAGTAGATACTAAAGTTAGTTACTCACCTCTGACTAACATTGCCATGCTGTTCTGTGCAAAGCTGTATTCCATTTTAAATTTAATGCTTCTACTGATCTATGCCAACAGAGGAATAACCATGCCAATTTTAAGCTTCCTTTCCTGACAATATCCTGTCATCACTGAGAGACATGGATGTTCATTAGTTCTTAAGACTTAGGTTTGAGCCAGAGTCTTCCTGATAGAGAAGTCACAAATTACCCCAGATTCATAATTCTAAATACAGCAGAGTGAGGGTGGTGAATCATTTGCAACTAGCCAGGCGGTACGTACCTCTTCCAAGACTATTTGCAAGAACATCTTATAGTGTCCATCTGTAATAACTTACCCCTTGTCACTAGTATCTTTTATCAAGCTCAAGTATAATCAACACTCAGCAATAGGATAACAGATTCACTATCTTCTACCATTAACCCTCTGGCTCAGTTCTGTTTGCAAAAGTAGATCTGACCAAGTGTAATCAGAAGCCTTTGTGAACTGGTGTTAATTACGTTTGTTGTAATTAACTCACCTGAGTTGTACTTCCAAATTTGAAATAAGTGAGAAATAGAAAGAAGTGTCTGAGAGCAATGAAGAGAAAACTGACCACTTTGAAATGTAATCATATTTGACATATTGCTTGAGTATACCAGAAGTGCTTGGTTCCAATCATAATTATCATTCCAGCTGCCATTTTTGTTACTGAGTCATCAATCTTTTTATTGCCACCAGGTGAGTAACTTCTTATAATAACAAACTCAGATTTCAGACATCAGCGTCAAGTTTTGTAGTCCATACACGTAGTCTCCTTCATCTGATACAGCCCCCAAAACCATAATTGAATGAATAAGCTAAAATAAATAAGGTCCTATTTTTACTTACAAGGCATTGTCTTTACATTGGAAAAGATATTTAGACTAGAATCCTCTGAATGTCCTTGCTAACCAGGAAGCTGGTGATTCAGCATGTAAACAGACCGAAGCTCTCATGTCAATGAGTTACTGTTGGTTAGCTGAGCTGCAATGGCAGATTATTTATTTCCTTTCAGTACATTTCAGTCAGTTAAATGATTTTAGAGTAACTGAATTTACTTCACAGCTGAGTCAGGCCTGTAAATTAACAAGGCATTAAAGGTGTTATGATGCAGTGTCTTCACTTATCTTTAATTATTTTTCATGGCCTGGTATTCCTGATATAGCCTTAGTCAAACATGTCTCAATAGAATTTTATTCCCTCAAAAAAAACAAGTATAGTATTTTGGTTCAGACTACCTCCTTTAAAAAGACTTAGCAGTCAAGTGAGGCATGACTTTTCAGTGGAAACATGATTTTTTTTTTCTTCTTTTTCTTCCTATTTCTAGGAAGGAGGCAAAGTAAAAACAAATTCCTGCATCTTCATGGCATCCCATAATTTCAATGACTTTTAAAATAAATCTCATTGTAGGATTGGTATCCGGGTCTGTGAAATTTCTAAGAAAATACGTTGGACATTTAATGAAAGTAACTTAAATATTCCACTGACAGTTTTTTACATTTGGTATTTTTGTATGTATGTTTTGATAATCATACTGGTTTGCTCTTTCAACCTGTTGTGGTTTAACCCGGCAGGCAGTTGAACACCACACAGCTGCTCACTCACTCCTCCCCCCTCAATGAGATGGGAGAGAGAATTGGGAAGAAACAAAGGCAAAATTTGTGGGTTGAGATAAAAACAGTTTAATAAAACAGTAGAAGAAGAAATAATAATAATAATAACAGAATATGCAAAACAAATTATTCACAATGCAATTGCTCACCAACTGCTGACTGATGCCTAGCCTGTCCCCAAGCAGCAATCACTCTGCCCCAGCCAGCTTCCCCCAGTTTATATACTGAGCATGACGTCATATGGTCTGGAATACCCCTTTGGCCAGTTGGGGTCAGCTGTCCCAGCTGTGCACCCTCCCAACTTCTTATGCATCTGGCAGAGCGTGGGAAACCAGAAAAAACATGTCCTTGGCCAGTCTAATCACTACATAGAAACAACTAAACAGTGTGTTATCAGCATTCTTCTCATACTAAATCCAAAATGCAGCACTATACCACCTACTAGGAAAAAAAATAACTCTGTCCAAGCTGAAACCAGGACAGAAATTTAAGTTGTACCCAAAAAAATCTTGAAATAGGGCTGGGTGGGACTTTTAATTAGTCTAAACAAGATCTACTTACACAAAATAATTTTAGATCCTTCCAAAAAACAACAAAAGGAAACAAATACTAGATTGGCAAGACTGCATGCTATTAGTGTATGCTGAGCAATGGCCATACTGCCACTTCTAAAAAATAAAAAAAAATAATTCATATCCAAAGGTAAAAGTAACTTCTTTATCCTTATAATTATGAGTAACAAAAACATCCTTCTTTGAATGCTATATGATAGTTTTACAAGCTTAAGTAGAGCAATTAAATAGAGTTTGAATTTTGGGGCACAAATATATTCATTCATGCTTAAATTATAATTATTTGGGTATATTGTGTTGTATTTGTTTGTTGCGAGGTGCCCACCCAGCCACTCTCTCACTCCCCTCCTCAACAGGATAAGGGAAGAAAATGAGATTAAAAGGTTTGTGGGTCAATATAAAGATAGGGACATCACTTACCAAGTACCATCACAGGCAAAATGTACTCAATTTGGGGGAAATTAATTTAATTTATTCTTAATTAAAATAATTTGGAGTATGAGAAACAAAGACAAAAACTAAAACACTTTTCTCCCACCCCTGCTTTCTTCTCAGGCTCAACTTCAGTACTTTCATTCGTGACTCTTATTCTTCTTCCCCACCCTGAGCAGCACAGAGGGATGGGGAAGAGGGGTCCTGGTGAGTCCACAAAAGCTTCTCTCTGCCACTCCTTCCTCCTCACGTTGTTCACTTGCTCCAGCATGGGGTCCTTCCCACAGAATACAGTCCATGAGCTGCTACTGCTTGAGTCCCTCCCATGGGCTGTAGTTCTTCAAGAACTGCTCCAGCATGTGTCCTCTCCATGAGGTACAGGCCATCAGGCACAGACTGCTCCAGCACGGGTCTGCAGAGGACACAGGTCCTGCCAGAAAACCTGCTCTTGTATGGGCTCCTCTCCACAGCCACAGTTCCTGCCAAGAGTCTGCTCCTGCATGGGCTCTCTGTGGGCTGCAGCTTCCTTCTTGGCACGTCCACCTGCTCCAGTGTGGGTTCCTTCACATGTTGCAGTGCAGATTTCTGCTCCACCGTGGTCCTCCATAGGCTGCAGGGAGACAACATGTGTCACCATAGTCTTCACCACAGGCTGCAGGGGAATGTCTTCTCCAGCACCTGGATCACCTTCTCCCCCTCCTTCTTCTCTGGCCCTGGTGTCCACCGGGTGTTTTTTCTCATAGTTTTTGTCACTCTTCTCTCTCACAGCTGCTGCACAGTGGTTTTTTATCCTTTCTTCAATATGTTTTTCCAGAGGTGCCACCATTTTGGCTGATGGGCTCAGCTGTACCCTGCAGTGGATCTGTTGGAGCTGGATGGAATTGGCTGTGTCCAGTTCAGTGCAGCCCTGGCCTTGCACAACAGAGGCCCCTGCAACCCTCTGCTGCCAGCACCTTCCTATGTAAACCCAATATATGTGTTTAAATATGATTTTTAATTTTCTCCTCTGTATATGCTTTGACCTCTCTGCACACCTTCTACAACTTTATAAACGCTAACATTATATTAGAATTTTATAATATATAGTCATAGATCATAATCAAGCAACTGTAAATTTCTAATGTGTCTGTATAAGAATGTTATTCTAGCTTACTCCTGAAAAAGTAATAAATTAAGTAGAGAATATTTTTAAACAACTTACTTAGTTTTAAATTTTAAGAAGCATTTGATTAAATACTAAGAAAATCCCAACACGAATACAAATCACGCGATATCTTTGGAGGAAAAATGCAGTATATGAAGGGTGAAATAGCAGTAACAAAATGATGCAACTCAAGTATCTTAAGTGCCCTGATGAAGTACAAGGCAGCTTGAGAGCTGAAATCAAATAAAAGGAAGAATTTCTTAAAGGTTCATAGGATTCATAGAATCATAGAATCATAGAATGTTTTGGGTTGGAAGGGACCACTAGAGGTCATCGAGTCCAACCCCCCTGCAGTCAGCAGGGACACTGCTAACTAGATCAGGCTGCTCAGAGCCCCATCCAACCTGGCCTTGAATGTTTCCAGGGATGGGGCCTCCACTACCTCTCTGGGCAACCTGTTCCAGTGGTTTACCACCCTCATTGTAAAGAATTTCTTCCTTATATCCAGTGTAAACCTACCCTGGTTTAGTTTAAAACCATTACCCCTTGTCCTAACGCAGCTGGCCCTACTAAAAAGATTTTCCCCCTCTTTCCTATAGGCCCCCTTTAGGTATTGAAAGGCCACAATCAGGTCACCCCGCAGCCTTCTTTTCTCTAGACTGAACAACCCCAACTCTCTCAGCCTGTCCTCATAGGAGAGGTGCTCCAGCCCTCAGATCATTTTAGTAGCCCTCCTCTGGACCCGCTCCAACAGTTCCATGTCCTTCCTGTGCTGAGGGCTCCAGAGCTGGACGCAGTACTCCAGGTGAGGTCTCACCAGAGCTGAGTAGAGGGGCAGAATCACCTCCCTCGACCTGCTGGCCACGCTCCTCCTGATGCAGCCCAGAGTACGGTTGGCCTTCTGGGCTGCCAGGGCACATTGCCGGCTCATGTCCAGCTTTTTATCCACCAGCACCCCCAAGTCCCTCTTGGCAGGGCTGCTCTCAATCCTTTCTCCCTGTATTGATACTGGGGGTTACCCCGTCCTGGTGCAGGACCTTGCACTTGGCCTTGTTGAACCTCATGAGGTTTACACAGACCCACCTCTCCAGCCTGTCCAGGTCCCTCTGGATGACATCCCGTCCTTCTGGTGTGTCAACCGCACCACTCAGTTTGGTGTCATCTGCGAACTTGCTGAGGGTGCACTCAATCTCACTGTCTAAGTCATTGATGAAGATGTTAAACAGCACCGGTCCCAGTACGGACCCCTGAGGGACACCACTCGTCACCGGTCTCCATCTGGACATTGAGCCATTGACCACTACCCTCTGGATGCGACCATCCAGCCAGTTCCTTATCCACCGACCAGTCCACCCATCATTAAATAATAAGCTACTGCTCTTTAAGTTTATATTACAGATATCTATTTCCCATTTTAATGTCAAACAATGTTATCAATTGCACCTAAGCCTGAGGTAACCAAACAGTTGCATCATTAAGTTACCAGAATTGCAAGCGTCAGTTCATTCCCTGTAGAGGGAAAATCACTGAAGTTTTGACCATGAGAAATAATTGTTATTTCCCTGAATTAACAGGTCTTGAGTAATAAAACATGTTCAGTTGTAGTCCTAAATGCCAAAAAAGTAATCCCATATTAGCAATGCAGGTAATATATTTTGTATGAGCTTTAGGCAATTTTGAAGAAAAAAAAAAATCCTGACATTTTGTAATTATCAGTTGTGCTTTTCAACCATTTTCTAGTCAGCCAAACATGTAACAAATCCAGTCTAAAATGTTTCCAACCTTAAAATGCAGTATTTTTTTGTTGTTGTTTGTTTGTTTTTTCCCCTCCAAATAACACTCTACAGAAATCAAAACACATAGACAGGTAGGATTCTGTTGATATAGTTAAGAAAAGTGCACAACAAAATGTTTCGTCAAAAGCTTTTAATGAAAAGAAACTGTAACAGGATAAGAAAAGGGATATTCACATGCATTAAGAAGTTATGAAGAAAAGATACAGAGAGTGGAAAAGAATGGCCAGGTTGCAGAGAGCATGGATATGATCAGAGGAGACTCACAGGGATTGTAGTGGAACCAGCTAGACATAATATATTGAAAAATGATTGGGGTGAGAGAAAGAGAGTACAATGATGTTCCCACTAGATACCAAATTTCTCAGGATAGTAAAGACAAGGGCTAGCTGTGAAGTACTGCAGAAGACCATCGCAATAGTGACTTAATTAATTTAACATGAATAGATGCATATTCGCCAAGAAAGGAAATAGACTTTTAAAAATTATTAGAAAGAATCAAAATAAGGGTACAATCCAGGAAGCATCATTCTGCCACTTAATAAATCTAAAGTGTAGTGACATTTTATATAGTACCAGCAGATTTGTCCCAGATCCATCCCAGCTCAAAAAAACATGTTGTAAAATTGGAAAAGGACAATTCCACCTGTTGAAAAGTTTCACATGAAGAATGATTAAATATGCTAGATTCTTCAGCCTGAAAAATAAATGACTGAATGGGTAATGGTAGTTATCTATAAAATAAATGAGACATACAGAAATTGAACAGCAAATGATCATTCACTCTCTCCTCTAAAACAGTCAGTAAAGCTAGGAGGTGGCAGGTTCAAAATAAAATAAGTTTGTGTCTTCACTGAGTGTTTTGAAGCTGTGAAATTTCTTGCTGCAGGTTCACCGGCTCATAGGAGTGTTCAAGCTAGAAGGGAGCTCAGGAAGTCTCTAGTCCAAATTCCTACCCAAAGCAGGTTCAGCTCCAATATGAAGTGAAATTTATAAAAGGTAATTATACCATGGACTATTACACCCACCCACAACACCCCTTCCTCTCCCTCTTCCCATATCCAAACCCTCTGTGACTCTGGGGAGCTCAGAAGTGGTGGTGGGTACAAGAGTCTTCTAGAGATGGATCACTGTGTGCTTGCTTTTATAATATTTCCTAGCCATGTGTTTTTGATGGAGACAAAAGGCCTGCTATACAGATCTTTTTCTGATCCAGTATAGCCTTTTTCATGTTCTCATAGATGTACTAGTGAAAAGTATGATTCAATAGAGGAATTGTTAAATAAATGAGCAATATATTTCCCAAATGAAAAACTAAAAAGCTGTAATAAAGCACTAATGGGAAAGTGGTATATTATAAGGATTAAAGAATATATATGAGAACCAAGATGCCATTGCCAGTTTTGACACCAAGCCCGTAAGAGCTGTGTCTTAATTGCCTTTGAGACAGCATGCTGAAATAATTGGCTGTAACTGTAGATTCACTTCTTTTTTTTTTCCATTTGAACTGCCTTTTTTTTGTTCTGGCACACTGGTTAGATCTGGTTCTTTTCAATATAATGTGAGGGCTGTAAGCAACTGAAAAAAGTGACTCTGCTGCCAGAGTTAAGCAGGTATTAGCTTTTGTAAGTGATTTTAGCTCAGTGTGGCTATGAATGAAGAAATGGAGACTATCTAACTACTGCCATTTTGCAAGTAGATAAAGACTGATGTGGACCCAATCCTGTACCTACAGAGTTTCAATTTTAATTTCTTTTGGTGCTCGACAGTTCTCAAAAAGGGATCAGTGGGTCAGCATACGTATGTGTAACGATTATGCCCCTGTGCGTCCTCAAAAACAGGACATGAGTAAGTGAGATAATACCTCTCTGCTGGGGGTCACCTCATTACAAGCCTTAGCCTGAAGGCAATCAGCAGTATGTGTGAGCAGCCCAAGGAGCAAATGTATATTGTCAGACACATTGTAATATTAATGTTAGGCACGAACAGCAGCTAGTGCTCAAAATTCTGCAACATTTAAACTTTACATATGTAACATTCATAAATTTATGCTAAAAATGCTACAGTGTAAAAGCAAACACTCAAAAGTCAGATGTTACCAGAAATAATATTGCTTTTGTCCTAAAATTAGCTCCTTTGTACATATACATTGTGTAATTATGTTGTACTTTCATACAATTTTCTGAGTATCCTTGCCTCATTCAGTGTAACTTTCATTCTCTGTACTCTTCCCACATAACATCTTTATCTTCATTATTCAGTGTGTGGCCTTACACCTCATTTGCTGAATATTATTCAAACTCTGACTTGAAGAAAGAACTAATTTGTTTGCAGACTTTTCTACAGTATTTATCACTGATATAATAGTGTGGCACAAACAAATCACTTGATTTTTACAGTACCCTTGGAAAATAAAATAATATTTTCCTTTATACATGAAAGCAGAGATCAGATGCACCTATTAATTTGGAGTTCCTATTGTGGCATGAATTTTTATACCATGTAGCATTATAAAAAGCTCTGATTACATTTGCTCATTACTGCGCAGACTTCTGACACATCAAATCCTAAGACTCTTAGAAAGTGAAGGATGGATAGTCTGGTGTTCGATAAGAAGTTTAATCAACATGACCTTCCCAGAACCATAGGATTCAGTGTCATAAAGAAGGACAGCCTACTTCCACATAGCATCATTTAAATGGCTATGTGTAAGACTGTTCTTTTTCTCTTCAGTCTCTACCTTTCCTTATTCTGTTTACAACTTTCTGAACAAGCAAAACAGAATTCCTACAAACAGCAGTTTCTTTACATAGTCTTTGTTTATATTTTGAGCATGTCTATTCTTTGCACTGAGTGTGAATATGTGATAATGGATTCAGGATTACAAGCTAAAATACATACAATAGAAGATGAACTGTTGCAGAAATTTCAAAATCAAGTTTATGAGCTTGGAAAGTTTTGCTATGATCGTTCAAAGTAGGGTGCAAAGATGGACTGAGGAATCACCAAACCACAGAATTGTTGAGTCCAGAAGGGATCTCTTGAGATCAACTAGTACAATGCGCTTGCTCAGGCAGGGTCAGCTAGAGCAGGTTGCTAGAACTGTGTCCAGTGGGGTTTCAAGTATCTCCACAGATGGATCCTCTGGACTCTTTCTAGGAGTTCCTCATCTTTCTTGAACTGGGGAGCCCAGAACTGGACACAGTACTCCAGGTGGGGTCTCACCAGGGCAGAGTAGAGGGGGAGGAGAACCTCCCTCGACCTGCTGGCCACACTCCTCTTAATACACCCCAGGATGCTATTGGCTTTCTTGGCAACAAGGGCACACTGCTGGCTCATGGTCAGCTTGTCATCCACCAGGACTCCCAGGTCCCTCTCAGCAGAGCTGCTTTCCAGCAGGTCAGCCCCCAGCCTGTACTGGTGCATGGGGTTCAACCTCCCCAGGTGCAGCCCTTGTTGAACTTCATCAGGTTCCTCTCCACCTAACTCTCCAGCCTGTCCAGGTCCCGCTGAATAGCAGCACAGCCTTCCGTCGTATCAGCCACTCCCCCCAGTTTTGTGTCATCAGCAAACTTGCTGATGGTACACTCTGTCTCCTCATCCATGTCATTGATGAATGTTTTCCTATGTTCAAATGGAATTTCATATGTTTTAATTTGTGCTCATTACCATTTGTCTTGCCAGTGGGCACTACTGAGAAGAGTCTGGTTACCGCATTCTTCGTTCCCTCCCATAGATTGATAAGGTCTTTCCGAGCCTTCTGTTTTCTAAGCTGAACAGTCTCAACTGTCTCAGCCTTTCCTCATATGAAAGATGCTTCAGTCCTTTTAATCGTCTTTGTGGCCCTGTGCTAAACTCAACCTAGTAAGTCCATATCTTTCTTGTGCTGGGTAGCCCAGAACTGGACACAGCTCATCTTAGACCGATTCTCTAGAATTTTGAGGTCCCTCTGGATGGCAGCACAACCCTTTGGTGTACCAGCCACCCCTCCCAGTTTTGTATCATCTGTGAACTTGCTGAGTATGCAATTTGTCCCAGTGTCCAGGTCATTAATGAAGAGGTGGGGTACACCACTAGTGACTGGCCTCCAGCTAGGATTTATGCCACTGATTGCAATCCTCTAGGGCCAGCTGTTCATCCAGTTTTCAACTCACCTCACTGTCCACTTATCTAAACTCAAAGTTGGCAGCTTGTCTACAAGGTTGTTATCAGAGACAGTGTCAAAAATCTTGCTGAAATAAACTATGTCCACTGCTTTCCCTTATTCCACCAAGGCAGTCACCTCATTACAGAAGGCTATCAGGTTGGCCAAATGTCATTTCCCTTCGATAAATCCATGCTGACTACTCCCAGTACTTCTTCTCCTGCATGCTTTTGCAAATGATTTCCAGAAGGATTTCCTCCATCACATTCCCAGGGACACAGGTGAGGCTGGCTGGCCTGTAGCTCCCTGGATCTTCTTTCCTGCCCTTCTTGAAGATAACATTGGCATTTGCTCTCTTCCAGTCTTCAGTAACCTCTCACAGTTACCATAACATTTCGAAGATAACTGTTAATGGTGACATCAGCCAGCTCTCACAGCACTTGTAGGTGCAACCAGTCAGGCCCCAAGGACTTATAAGTGGCAAAAGTAAAGAATTTCAATATAAACACCTACTGATAAAAGAAGAATGAAACATAGTATTCTGGGAGAGAACTCCTTCAGGTTCTGAATCATCTGCTCTTCTTTCTTGCCAAAATACGGACGTTCTTTCTTCCTCCATAATCCAGTTCATCAGCTGAATCTTATACTATGTATCTGAAGACTGCACAGCCGACTGACCAGTTGTCATTGCAGACTGGTTCAGGTTTAGAACACTGTGGGCTGACTAGAGCTTTCACAGTACATAGCAGCCAGCTGCTTAGATACAGTCAGATACTCTTTGTTTTATGTGCTGCCCCTATGGCCTTGTTGGTTTGGGGTTTTTTTTGTGTGTGATTTTTTTTGTTTGTTTTATTTTGTTTTTTAAAGTGGATTTTCAATTTGGACGATCTGAAATAGCAATGCAGGTATGATACTGCCTGCCAGAGTTCCTTCGTAGCATGGCTCCAGGTATTTGTTTCATGTTCTCAGGCATAACCTGAGGGTATGTGGATGTATTTTAGGGTGCAGAGCAAGCTGGAATTATGTTGAAAGACTAGCCTTGTCACAGGTTCATTCTGACATAGAGTGTCCAGTGTAGATCCCAGGACAAAGATATCCCTCTTGTGTCTGGGAGAGAACTGGTGAATTTACTTGAGAAATGAGCAACTAGTATGCATTCATGCAATATGACCAAGAGGAAACCAGGGTATAAGAGAAAAAAACAGGGGGAAAATGAGTGTGGAATACCTTTTCTGCTTCTTTGACAAATTATTTCCAGTTTCTTCATAGCCTCCATCTCCATGTTCCCTGTACTTCTAGCCCAGCCAGTAAATAGTTCTTCCCATGCTTTGCAGGCCCAAACACACTTCGTCATCTACTCTTCTTTTGCCCAGACAATTCCAAAAGTTCTGTCAAATTCCTTGCATATAAAGGTACAAAGTTAATCAGATCCCATTTAATTTTCAAATTTTCTGATGGCTGGTTCTTTGTTTCATTGTTTATGGCCTGTATTAGTCAAGAAAACACATCCGCAGTTCCTGTAATCCTTAAATTTGGCTCTGATTACTTTCTCTTTCAATAATGCTTAATATCAAATAGATAAACAATATTTCTTCTGGTAGCTGGATCCAGCTCACATGAGGTGT
This sequence comes from Butorides virescens, assembly GCA_017310255.1. Classification (NCBI taxonomy): domain Eukaryota; kingdom Metazoa; phylum Chordata; class Aves; order Pelecaniformes; family Ardeidae; genus Butorides; species Butorides virescens. Next base: position 281,735 of record JADKXX010002903.1, read on the forward strand.
GAACAGGGTCTTAAGGGAATATAAGAGACTAAGAAACTGCTGCTGAAGTATGCATAGTTGAATTGTTCAAAACATAGAACCTGGCACCATATGGTCAAATGTTTCCATAGATGTCAACAAACCAAATCTGTCACAAAGGATAGTCTCATGGCCCAAAGAACATAGATGTTAGCACTATCCAGTGAAAGTTTCCAGAAGTTTACAATATTGACAAAAGGCACCTTTTCTCAGTTTTTCTTTCACGTATGGCCAAAGTCTACCATTAAAGAGCAAATACTATGCATGATAAAAAGATTACTCTAAGACAAACATCTAACAGATAACTCAAATATAAATAATGCTTGACAAAGGTCTAAGCAACTCAACACATTTTTATACAGCGTCACACACCTTTGACGCTGTCATTAGATACACTTAATCTAGCATCATGTGACATGCTCCAACTGAGATTTTGCTTCTGTTAAAATGGCAAAGCAACTGAAGTACTACATCACAGTTAATAATCAGTTCATATTGTTAAAAAAAGAAGAGTTAAGTCAAAGTACACTGAGAACATGTCAAGATAGATTTTGTGTTCTATCAGAAGTTCTAGAAAACATGATTTTTATAGATTTTAGTCATCATTACTGCTGTTGGAGATGTGTGTCTTCCCTTATGAATGGAACTGAATAGCAGGATTAAATGCTTAAAACTGCTACAGAACACCTAGTTAGATCTTTTGAAACTTATAGTAGTGTCAGTCACTACATTCATATCATGTATTTTATTCAGTAAGAATAGCCCTTAACAGTTGAGTTAGACCACTCTTTTTAGCTTTTGCTTCTTTCTGCTTTGATTACATTGCCAATCTGTTCTTGAAGCTTTTTTTTTCTCCCCACTTAACCCATACATAGTGATTAAGCAGATAACTAAGTATAGTTTTGCTTTCCAACAGAAATACTTTATTTTTAGTTACTTGCAATGAACATCAGTGTAGTAATAGATATGTTAGATAGATAAATTAGGATGATCGATAGCACTGTTGAGGTAAAGGGAAGTCGTCTTTGTTAATAAGTAAAGTATCAATTCAAGGCATTCACCGATAACAAATTTGAGTAACCAAACTAATGACATTTTTCCAGCTTTTCCCAACCACAGGTCAGAAGATTCGTACTCGCTGCAAATACCAGCTGTCCATGGTGCCTGGAAGAAGATGCTAAGGTTTGAATTTAATGGTATTCATTTTCAGTCAAGCAGAAGAAATTTTCTGAGACCCAGTGATGGAGCCAATATTTTAGCTCATTGCAGATTGTCTTGCTATATACCATATTTCCAGTGCTTTTACTAAGGACCAGGGGGGGTGAGACAGCATGACTCATTGTCAAAATTCTAGCAACATCTGCCTTGCCTTACACATTGTGTCTAAAAATTAGTGTTATTTTAACAGATTGGAACTGTTCAACTGAGAATGGCTATTTGTGCCACAATATAATGAATAGCAACACTCTATAAATTATAAATATTTTAATAATTAGCGCAGTAGTTATTAGCAATAGTGAAGTATAAATCATTACTGGGAAAATGGACAAGTTATATTGGTCTGTTAATGCACAGTGAAGCATTTCAGGAAAAGCTTATTTACCACTTCAATATTAAATCAAAATCAAGTTTTGATTAAATCAAGATTGATGAAGACTATTTCTTCCTCTGATGAGCTCAGTCCTCAATCTGATTGAAAATATTTCTTTCCTGTATTGACTCGCTGAAGTTAGCTCTTTTGGGGGGTCACATTGTTGCACAGTCTTTTTCAGTTCTACATATTTTACTAACTCCATGTGCTTTCTTTAACTTTCTGACAGTGAGTAGTATCAATAGATAAAGCAACTTCTTAGCTGGAGAAAGAGTGATTCCTTAACCAATTTTCCCATGGTACTTCACATTGTTAACTGCATGTATCATTGCCATGACCACTAATGTCAATTTCCTATAACCGTAGAGTCCTGAAGAAGTATGAAAGGGGAGAAAAAAAGAAGAAAAAAGAAGATTAAAAAAATGTAATATAGTGTTGTCCTTTTGGAAGAATCATAGAATCATAGAATCCTAGGTTGGAAGGGACCTCAAGGATCATCTAGTCCAACCTTTCTAGGTAAGAGCACAGTCTAGACAAGATAATATTTGTGAACAGTTAGAGGATGCTAGTGTGACACAAATCCTTAACTGAGAACTCAAAGGAGATGCAGTTAATGTCATTTAGCCAAGTCTACACTTGTCAGATTAATTTAATTTGAAATTAGGGAAAAAAAACCCAACAAATTGGTATTGGTGAAAAAAGTAAAAGTAATATTACTTAGGCTTCCATCTTCCCAGACAATGCTTTCCAGATACTGTTTTGGTGCTACATCATTTGACATATATCAAGTGAATTAAAGAAAACCAGTGATTATTACATCTTGAAACCAATTAGTTGACCTGGTTATAATCTTTTCAGCACATGAATTTCACAGAATCATTGCAGTTTTTTACTTTTATTAGCGAGTTTGATTACAACAAAATTAATAATAAAGATTTAAGATAAGAACATTTGTGTTATAGATAACAAAAAAGGAATATCACTTTAGAATCAATTTGCATATTTTATGCAGGCAAACACAGGCTTAAAGAACAAAATGTGGAAGTAAAAAATATATGGGAATTATTGTAAAGGTTAGGATACATATGACACACTTATTAGAATTTGCTTTGGAATTCATGAAGGATTATGCCATGCTGATATTTTTAAAATCAGGACAGGACATTTTTTAAGATGCATTTGACTGAAATTGCTGAAGCTTATCCAGGCATTTAGAAGAATATCATAGTGTGTGTTTTATAGATCAGTGAGATCACAGTAGTTCTGCCTGGCATTACGTTATAAGAACATCTATGAAGAAATATTAGCACATCTCCGGTTTACAAATATTAAATGGAAAAAAAAATTAAAGAAGCCTTTGTATGTCAACAGGAAGTCCAACCTCCACCCTCTGATGTTTATCCAGAAATGAAGTCACCAGACTGTTCATCTTGATTCTTTGGCCACTTCCTTTACCACCTGTTTTATAATTGAGCTTCAGTTTCCAAAAGATTTTTTAAGCAATTGTCTTTATTTGTCCAACAAGACTTGTGTCTGTTCTTCTATAGATAGAGCAGATTATGAAGGATGTTTTACACAGCACTGGAAAGCACCAAATGTTATAACAGAATTTCACCTGGATTTATAAATACCTTTTTATATTAGGTTTTCTGGAATATAGATGTTAATACTGGATATTTTTATGACTGATTAAAAAAAGGAATCCCAAAGTGTTTGGCTGTTTGCTTAAGAGACAATGCAGAGAGTTCAACTATTGCATAGAAAATTATTATGCAATATTTATGTTTTACTAGCCCAGAGAAGAGAATTAAACTTTTATATATGTAGTATAGCAATATATAATTGCATAAGGTTTCACCAAGGGCAAATAGTGCCTTCGTGAACTATTACCACCAAGTGATAGTGGCATTAGTGGCCTTCTATGATGGTGTTACTGTATCAGTAGAAAAAGGAAGAGCTATGGATGTCATCTGCCTGGACTTCTGTAAGGCCATTGATATGGTCCCCCACAGCATTCTTGCCACTAAATTGGAGAGATATTGGTTTGATGGGCAGACTGTTAGATGGATAATGAATTGGCTGGATGGCTGTGTCCAAAGCCTTACAGTCAACGGCTCAATGTCTAAGTGTGAACCTCAAGAATGTCAAGAAGGCCAAATGCAAGGTCTTGCACCTGGGTCAGGAAAATACCCAGTATCTACAGATTGGGATATGAATGGATTGAGGGCAGGCCTGAGGAGAAGGACCTGGGGGTACTGGTGGATGAAAAATTGGACACGAGCCAACAATGTGCACTTGCAGCCTAGAAGGCCAACTGTACCCTGGGCTGCATCAGAAGAAACGTGGCCAGCAGGCCTGGTGTGTAGGCCAACCCATGGTCAAAATCCCCAAAATTCTGGTCCAGGTTCAGAGCCAGGTATTTATTTTCTGGGTCTTCCTGTTCCTTCCCTCATCATTCCCTGTAATGGGAATGATAGAGGAGAACACTACTTGTGCACCTGATCCCTTCACCATTTGTCCCAAAAGGGTGTATGCCAAGAAGTTAGCAGGGCTCACTGAAAGAGCTTTAAACTAGATTTGAAGGGGGAGAGGCATGAAACCAGGCTTGTTAGAAATAAACCTTGGGATGGCATTCCAGTATGTGAGGGACAGCGTGCTAGCAAGGTCCTTTGGTCTGCCACATCAGAAGAAGGGGTGGGCAGTAATCCAAGTGCAAAGAGTCAAAGGTTATTTATGGGTTAATAACAACTGAAATTAGTCACTTAGGAATTAAGACTTCTTCCCACAGGAGAGTGGTGGGATCATTAGCCCAACTGAAGTGCATCTGTACCAATGCTGTCAGCATGGGAAATAAACAGGAGGAATTAGAAGCCATCGTGAGGCAGGAAAGCTGTGATACAATTGCCATCACAGAAATATGGTGGGACAACTCACATAGCTGCTGTGCTGTGCTGCTGTGGATGGCTATGTACTCTTCAGACAGGATAGGCAAGGTGGTGGGGTAGAGTGTTTTGATTGCCTTGACCTCAATAATGGTGATGATAGGTTTGACTGTATGGGTAAAAATCAGGGGAAAGACTAACAAGACAGATATCATGGTAGGAGTCTGTTACAGATGGCCCAACCAGTAAGAAGAGACAGTTGAAATATTCTACAAGAAACTGGGAGAAGTCTCACGATTGCTAGCCCTTATTCTTGTGGGGGACTCGTTAGGGCCAGTTCTGTTCAACAACTTTATCAACGACCTGGACAAGGGGATTGATTGTACCCTCAGCAAGTTTGCAGGTCACACTAAGCTGGGTGGATCTGCCTGAGGGTAGGAAGGATCTACAGAGGGACCTGGATAGGCTGGATCAATGGTCTGTGGCCAATTGTATGAGGTACAACAAGGCCAAGTGGCGGGTCCTGCACTTGGGTCATAACAACCCCATGCAACGCTACAGGCTTGGGGATGAGTATCTGGAAAGCTGCTTGGCAGAGAAGCATCTGGGGATATTGGTTGACAACCAACTGAATATGAGCCAGCAGTGTGTACAGGTGGCCAAGAGGGCCAACGGCATCCTGGCTTCTATCAGGAATAGTGTTGCCAGTAGGACCAGGAAAGTCATCCTTCCCCTGTACTCCACACTGGTGAGTACTGTGTTCAGTTTTGGGCCCCTCACTACAAAAAGGACATTGAGGTGCTGGAGCATGTCCAGAGAAGGGCAACAAAGCTGGTGAGGGGTCTGAAGCACAAGTCTGATGGGCAGTGGCTGAGGGAACTTAGGTTGTTTAGTCTGGAGAAAAGGAGGTTTGTCCTGATCCAATGTCGGGGAGGTTTCGATACAATCCCAAGGATGAGATTAAGACACTAAATCTGGTCAAATGTCGTACAACCTTTCAACTTTATTTTTGACGCAGGGGAAGGAGGGAACCACGTGAGAAGGTAACAGAGGAGGTGAATGGGGAAAGGCAAAGGGGAAGAACTGAGGAAAAAAGAGGGAAAAGGGGGGATGAGAGAAAAGGAGAGCTAGAAAGGGAGCGGGTTTACATCAGGGAGGATGGGGTGAACAAGAGAGAGAGAAAGAGAGGACTAGCTACCACCGCCCCGGGTCCAGCAATGTTCTGGCGCCTCCGTCTGTGGTGCAGTCGACCCTCCAGCGCCTCTGTCTGCTACTCCAGATTCAGTCCACGCGATGCTGACTTCAACAAGGCGGGTTCTAAGAGGTCCGAAGGGGAGGGACGAAGACAGGAAAGAGCTCCCCTACTGGACTGCACACATTCCTTTTACAGGGGTTGGGGTCCCTTGCTCATGTGCAGATTGCACTGGCATATGTGCAGTTCGTGCCATACGTGCTGTCTCCTTTGGATGCCTTCTACCTTTTACACACCTTGGGCCTTGTGCAGGTACATGTTGTTTTGTCTGCAGACCGTTAGGGCACGACCTTCTGAGTGGTGGAAAATGATGGTACAATGGCAAAGTCGAGAGAAACTACATTCAGTAATGGTTCTCTACAAGGCTGAGGAAAGATCTTATCGACCTGAAAGGAGGTTGTAGTGAGATGGGTGTTGGTCTCTTCTCCCAGGTAACAAGTGATAGGACAAGAGGAAATGGCCTCAAATTGCACCAGGGGAGGTTTAGAAAGAATATTAGGAAATATTTCTTCACAGAAAGGGTTATGAGGCACTGGAATGGGCTACCCAGGGAAGTGTTCAAGTCCTTATCCCTGGAGGTATTTAAAAGATGGGTAGACAAGGTGCTTAGAGACATGGTTTAGTAATGGACAGGTATGGTTGGGCTCAATGATGTTAAAGGTCTTTTCCAAATAAATGATTGTATGATTTTATGATTTTATGATCCTTAAATGTGCCTTCCAACCCAAACCACCTATGATTCTATGATAAACCTCTTTTTATCCTCTCAGCAAAATGCCCTAAACATGCTAGTGCTCATTTAGTAAACACCTATGGTTGATGCAGCAAGTTATTGAAATTTTCATGTGAAACTATTAGTCCCCCAAATTATTTCTGAAACCCCTGGTAATGCCATTATCTTAATAATCTTATTCCTTTCTTTCATTTTTATGAAAATGTCACATCTATCTACAAGAACATTACAATAGAAACATTTAAAAAATATTAAATTATATCATTAAAACATGTCTTGATATGCTGGATTCAGCTGGGATTGAGTTAATTTTCTTCATAGTAGCTGGTATAGTGTTGTTTTTTGAATTTAGTATGACAATAGTGTTGATAACACACTGATGGTTTAGTTGTTGCTATGTAGTGCTTACACTAGTGAAGGACTTTTCAGCCTCCCATGCTCTTCCAGGTACACAAGGAGCTGGGAGGGAGCACAGCCAGGACAGCTGACCCAAACTGTCAAAAGGGATACTCCATATCATATGATGTCATGCTCAGAATATAAACTGGGGGCAGTTGGCCAGGGGGCAGTGATCACTGCTCGGGGACTGACTGGACATCGGTCAGTGGGTGATGAAGAACTGCGTCATTCATCACTTGCTTTGTATATTACAATTATTAATAATATTATTACTACTACAACTACTATTTTATTTTATTTCAATTATTAATCTGTTCTTATCTTAGTCCAAGAGTTTTCGCACTTTTGCTCTTCCAATTATCTCCTCCATCCCACTGAGGGAGTGGGGAGTGAATAAGCAGCTGTGCGGTGCTAAGTTGCTGGCTGGGGTCAAACCACAACACTTGGTCAGCCATGAAACTATTGTATACATGAAACAAATACAACGTCCTACAGAGTAACTATGAGGAAGAAGTTGACTTTTAGTCACTTTAAAGGAGTTATTAACTGTCATCTCAAGGAGTTAACTGTCATGGGTGGTCTCAGCCTTGAGACTTAATCCATCTGCTACATAAAGCCCAGTAGAAGATGACAGCATTATACATGGAAGAATGTTACATAGTCACCAAAACTGGATGGGAAGGAGCTTTACACTTTACAGACAGGAATTTTTTACTAGACAAATATGTGGAGATGATTCTTAGTATAATGAAGATTTTTATGTAGCTATGGAAGGTAAATAACCTTTTCACTAAGTAAGTAAATGGCTATACAGTCTCTTACCTCAGGATAGACTAAATACATTTTGGGACAAAAGATTAAACTCCAGCCTACCTGGCAAACTTCAAGTGGAGACTGACTCAAAGCTAGCATGCTCTGTTGTGTGAGAGATCAGGCAGATGGCAAGCCTAAGACCCTGTTTACTACACTGGCAGGAGGGAAACAGAAAATTGGTTAAATGAAGGAGAAACACAAAACAAGCACGGAATTTTCCTTTCTCCCACCCATTTAATACCATTAAAGAATAAATGGCAGAGTACAGAGACCAGCTGGAGGAAGCTGGAACAGCTTATCATTTTTTAGTATTTTTTACTGTACCATATGTAATTGAGAGTTGCCATTATCATCCAAGCTGTACATTTCACACTGTTGCCTTTCTTGCTATCCCATCTGCATCTCAAGGACATTATATTACTCATCTACCTTTCATCTAAAGTTTTTTTCTTCTTTGCCACAATTTTCCCACTAGGTGACAGTTCTTTCCATTTTTATTGGTGGGTTTTTTTTTTTTCCTTGTTTGTTTCTTTTTTTTTTTAGTAAAGACTATGTCTCCCATTGTCCTTGACCTTATCTGCAGCTGGAAGATGGAGGTGGGGAGAAGCTGGTTCTGCTCCCAGGAGTGGTGTAGCATTCACAGTCAACTCAGACCTCTTCATTTATCAGGTGATTTTTCAAAAATGAAAGTGTAGAAAGCAAAAAGATTACCCCATCCCAAGGAGTGTTGCCAGCCTATCCTTTCAGTCTTCTGCTATGATGGGACATACCGAATTCCCTTTCAACAGAAAAGGGAAGACATTAGGACTAGAAAAGATGTAAAAAAAAATATTAATCAGGTTCTGAAAATGCATGTAATAGAAAAACAGTGAGGAGCACATATGTGGCACTTACAGGTTAAGAGCAATGCACACAGTTGAGTTTAAATGCTAAAATGATGGCTAACACGGAGGGACTTTTTGTAGAATATATCAGTCAATTCAGCTCTCTGTGTCCTTGAACTTTCAGAAGGAAATCACTGGAAGAAGAAATAACCCAGAGAAAAACTATAGAATAGGAGGAAAATAAAGCTGTTTGCTAGTATATTTCCTTTGTTGTGTTTGGTTCTAGTAGCCTTGCCATGCTGTTGTACACTTTAGTCACCTTTTTTAAGACACAAACAATTCTGATGTCTCATTTTGTTGGTTTATATCTTCCTCCATGTACTCTAAGTTCAGATTCATAGAGCTGAGCCCACTATTCTCCAAAATTAAAGTTAATTTTCCTCTGGGTCACAGATCAAGTTATGGAATTCCTTAATCAGCTAAAAATGGATTGGGACAGAAGGAATATATTAAGTTTGGTGGGTAATTATAATGAAGAAACACAAAGCTACTGATATCAAAGGTGTAAAAAGAGGAGTTCAATACATAACAGTAATAATTTGAATTCTGCCTAATATTTGGTGTTAACATTAGTCAGTAGTGTTATTGCTAGCTTCAGTTAAGTAACCCACTCTGTATGTGTTTTGCTGCTTGACTAATGCACATTTCTTAGGAAAAAGGGAGTGTTGTCTCTAGTAAGTAGTGGAAGCTTCTGGAACTAAAAAAATATGAAAATATGTTAACTTTGATAGAGTTATTTTTCACCAGTAAAAAACGTTATTATAAAATCCAATCTGAGAAATTACGTTCCCTTTCAATTTTCAGTGCAGAGATGCGTTTTAATTAATTCTTTAGTTCATCCCTACAAACAGTTAAATAATAATTATATAAACCAAAGAAAAACGTAAGTCAACTATCTTTACCACTGAAATTCAAAGTCATGATGAACAATAGAACGAACAATTTCTGTCATGTTTGTGTTTCCTGCGTGACAAACTTGACAGATGTTGGGCATTAGCATGTCAGTTAAAATATTTGTTGAAAAACAAATAAAATAACAATGTTTTACTGATTCAGCATAACCCTATTTGTATTTACATCATAGTGTCAGAATGGATTTAAAGCTAACATAGCCTTACAAATATACACAAGCTATTTTAAAGTCAAAATGACTTACCTTTATAAAGCATCTTATCAGACGCAAGTGTCAAAGCAACTTTATAAACCTAGCCTAAGTTATCAATTTCTCACATTGCAAAGCTTAATACCTCATTAACAATCCAGTCATCTCCTAAATCAGTAGTAAATCATCCACATATCTTTCTATATATATCAATTACCAAAGCTTCTAACTCACCAAAACCGAGTAGGCCTTACTAAAGTTTTATTAATTTAATAAAGATAACTTATTTTATTCATTGAATAAAGATAATAACATTTTAATTTATAGCCTCACCCCCCGGGTCTGGGAAGTAGGAATATTGTTGTTTATACATACTCTATATAATTTTTTCTCAGGTCTCCTCCAAAAATATTGCAGCTGAAGAGCAAGTGAGCCTTCTCTGTCACTGTTTAAAGCACAGCCCAATTTGTTTCTGATGCTTTAATTTTGGGTCTCCTGTCCACATAGCTGAAAAGGCAATGCCAATCCAGCTAGAGTTCTCATGAGCACACAGTTTCTTATAGCATGCTGTGACTGAGGTGTTGAAAGCTGCCTGTTATTACACTGCCCTTTAATTAGCTATGCCTCATGTCTTACGAAGTCTCAATCACATTAATTTTTAGGGAAAGATACCAAAAAGAGAAGACAGAAGGCTGGCTTGCTTTGCACTCATCTTCTTAATTCCTACTAGGTTTCAGTGAATCCTTGACCTGAACTAGAGTCAATGAGAAATTTATAGCTGCCTGGACTTGGGGAAGATGCAGGTAATCCTTTTTTCTCCTGAAAGTTTAGTTACAGTATTTCATGCTGGGTTTAAACATTCAAGTTAATTGGTTTACAAATACTAAGTTTGATGGATCATCGTTATTCACTGTGCTTTTTACTCTGTTTTTTCCCTGCTTTTACTGCCCTGTTTTGCATTGTTAAACCTTTACTCAAGGAATGAGAAATTATTTACTTTTCTGCAGAAATATCCATGGCCTAATCGGCAATCTTTCCAGTTGTGTCTGTAACTCATTGCCACAATTTTTGCAGGACCAAATTTTTTTTATTTTTTTTGTGCAACAAGCACCTTGTTTTTCTTAATTAAACTTGGCAGGGCATACGTTTAAATCCAGAAGGTTTAAGATGACTCAGGTCTATCCTGTTCTATTTAGGTTCTCACACTAGATCAGTAAATTGTCCAAGCATATACTAATTTAAAATGAAACCAGAAAACTAACATTTATTATGCAGAATTTCTTTCTTGCAGCATTTATTGGTGAAAAAATATAATCTCCATAGATTAATTTAAAAGAATGAATACTTAAATATATGGCCTATACTTTTCCTCAAATACATGAAACCAATAATTCTCTCTTAATACTACTTTAAAGTAGTTTTAAAGTGCTACTTTAAAGTGACAGTTTTCTCCATCAGTAAACAAATCTTCAGAAAACCCCCTCAGATTATATAAGAGCCTTACATTTAGTAATTCACTGTATTAAAATTAAGAAAATAATTATGTGGATCTAAAGGTATTATTTTAAAATAATTAAGAGTCATAAGTAGAGGAAAAAAAGGCAAAGTTTTTAAAGCATTTCCTATTTAGTATTGCCTTTATACTCAACTAAGAGAAATGAGACTGTTGGATGTTATCTAGAGTATCAGTATTACATATACACCACGGTCTACCTGCATAGTATATGAAAACTTTTCCTTGTAATGAGTCTTAAATGAGAGGTTTCTTACTGCTACCTAGGAGAAGAAAGCAAAAAAGAAGAAAAGGGAGAAAAAAAAAAAAAAAAGGAAAAAAAGAAAGAAATCTTCCAAAAGTGAGAATGTCGTTTAAATTTACACATACACAAATGAGCAGCTTTCAGATGGCTGGGAAAAAAAAAAAAAAAAAAGATGCAATCAAAACAGCTATTTTTGTTTTATAAGGTTACCTAGTTAACACCCTTTGCATCTCTTTTCACATTTAGCCACTTATGTTAGAAGTCCCAGCCCCATGTATACTTGGGTCATTCCAAGTTTGGAAGTCTCTCCAAATATTGTATGACAGAAGATATTGAACCATCAACAAATCTTACACTTACTGGCCTATTTCCTTTTCTGACACTCTGCCAGTTCTTTCTTATCTTCAGACGTAATTCTTAAGGAGGAGGAATAAAGAGAGCTTACCTTAGATGCTAAAAGTAAATTACTACTCCCATATATAATGTAGAGATTCAAGACAAATCTCCAGTAATAATAAGACAAATTATTATTATTGGAGTTGAATTATTCAGTGGTGTCCATTAGCAAAGTGATAGCATCACAATTTTATATTTAGACTTCCTTGTAGACTGCAGCAGCAGCTTGTTTCCATTGCACTTTTAGGCACAAAAACAATGTGTGCACTTACTCAGAAACAATGATAATTAGTGGCCAGCTGATACTGATAATTTCATGCTTTTGTGTTTTGTTTTATAAACCATGGACTTTACAAAGCCTTCCTAAAAATATTTTGATAGAAATGTACATGTGTTCCTCTGATTGTTAGATTCTAGATTTTTATTGTTCAATTTGCAGTTGGTAAATGATGCCTTAATTATAATCAACAAATATAACTTATACATCATTTTTTCTTATCACGTAATCTACGTGTTGTAGATTTGCCCTGATTAGTCACAGTTTTTTAAAGAGGTTATGTATTTTTCTAAGTGTGTCTGCACTGTAATTCATAAATTCTCAAGCAAATCTTTTTCCTCTTCGTTAAGGCCTTGGCCCTCTCAGACTGTTTTATTGCAGAGGTACCAAACTGAATCTTGCACATCTGAAGTAGTATCAAGCAGAGGAGAAAGCTAGCCCTTTCTGTAACTTCCTTTGGAAGATTTGTTGTATCTGTCTTCATCTTTATGAGAAAGAGGGAGCATTTCTTAATGCAAAGAAATATTAAGTGTATGTCTTATATGGTTTCTTTGAGCTTATTTTTGCCATTATGAGAGAAAAAATATGGAATTGGTTACTTTAAGTTCTAGTCAATTATTGCAATAAAATAATAGAAACTTGAAAATGAGAGAGAAGGAACGAATTCTCTGCGGTGTTTGTGTTTTTTTTCTGAAAAGACAGCAGAAACAATTCTATCTATTGTTTATCTTTCTAGAACACAGGCATAACTAGGACTGTTGGTGTATTTAATTTACAGTAACTATCCATTAACCATCCATCTTTCCAGAATTCTCACTATAAATACTTTTGTTGGTTTCAAAGTCCTCAAGTCAGGCCTTTACTACAATGGTTTCCTTTAATGCCATCCCTATCATTATCAGTTTTATGTTCTCTTTGTTTAACCATTTGATCTTCGAGTGAATTGGTTGCAAAGTAACTTCAAAAGAAGGAGTTTTCTTTTAAAAAGGTTTTCCTTCCTGCATTTGCTTATGTTTACCTTCAAGACATCTTGAAAACTGCATTTGGTGAGAAGCCAGAGTAAACTCAGACATCATGATGTATAAAAAACTGCAAATGGCATTTTGACATTATCCTACTTTTAAAGTTTGTTTAAAAAATATCCAAAGCAGCTCTCAGCTGCTTTGCAATATACTTAACCTGCATTCACAATTACTCAAATCTTCATCATCTTTCTTTTTTTTCCCTAATCCTATGGATTTCCAATTTACTCTTATTTATGAGAATGTAAACAAGTTTAAATTTAATTGCAAGGGATGGGAATAAAGGGAAATACAAAGGCGATTCAGTTTGCCCCAGTCTTAGTGTAAAGTAGCTATATGTTAAAGTAATAGAATATTTTCCCTTCAACTGTCTTTTGAAAAGCACCTTAACTCCGTAGAAGGGGTGATTACCAGGTGACTTTTGTGGAAGTTGATCTATTGGGTACAGTGTAAGGCAGACAATTTTGTGATAACATTTAACTGTAATGCAATGTTCCTGCAGTCAATGCACGCAACCCGACATGTTTACAAAGCAGTAGCAGAGAGAGTTCATGGATACCACTTGATCTAGGTGTGGACACCATGGTCCTGGTCAGATTTGCAGGGAGCTTTGACAGAACTGAAGGAGCTTCAGGGCATTTCTTCCTGGACATGTACACAGGTTCTACATATAGAATCATAGAACGGTTTGAATTGAAAGGAACCTTCAAATATCACCTAGTCCAATCCCTTTGCCACCTTTCAATAGATCAGGTTGCTCAAAGCCCCATCCAATCTGACTTTGAACACTTCCAATGGTGGGACATCCACAGCTTCTCTGGGCAACCTGTTCCAGTGTCTCACCACCCTCATAATAAAAAAATTCTCAGTGCTAGAGAATGTTCCTATGCACATTTTTTTGCTGCTATGGGCAGCACACTGATTCTCAGAGCACAAACATAATAAAAAGAATAAAAAGTATTAGTTTAACAGAATGAAAGACACAAAAAGAAGCTTGTGAGTAACAGAATATTCCACTGCAACATTAGGTTTTCAAGGAAATTTTAAAGATCAACGATGGAATTCTCACTAGAAATAAACCATTCCATTAAAATACTAGAAAACTTTATGAAAATACTTTCTTGTAACAATGCCCATTTGATATCATGCATATAAAGTATTCTAGGACTTTTTCATAAGAGGTCATATACCAAGAAAAAAATATTTTTTAAAGTTATTTCTAGGAATGAAAATAAGCTATTTACGAGGAATATGAAGTATTCTGGAATTTTCTAACACTAAGATAATATTTACAGGCAGATGTTTTATGCACTTGCACCAGATCATCAAATTTATGGTAAATGATATCCTGAAAAGACTGCATCTAAATTGCATTAAAATCAATATGCAATCAGTTCCTGACCTTTTGACATCAAAAGGAAGGTTTTATGTAGGTACTGAATGAGTACTATTGATTTGATTTTAATTCCAATATAAATGTACTTATTTAAACCTTATATATAGGTTATTTACGTTAGTATTTTTCAAATTTTCATTGCCAGTTCCATTTCCGTATTAGGGTTTATAGGGTAGCGCAAACCTGCAATTATTTGTTTTGTGGCAGCTCTAATGGCTTTAACTAAAATCAAGTATTCCATTGTGTTAGATGCTGCGTGAACATACATTAAGAAGCAAGTCCTGCATTGAATATGGATGTTAAACGCTTTAATGATGGGAGAATACAATGCAAGTAAACCTATGTCATCTTTTAGTTTTACCCTCCAAGGCTGTTGAGATCAGGAAATTAAAAACTTCCAGAAAATAGAAAAATACAGCTTAACAAAATGTCAAAACTTGTTCACCTTCATAAATGATATCCAGAAACACTAGATTTTAACTTCACTATCACTGACCGCAAAAATGAAAATCCTTGCCAGTGATTAACAATCAAGGGTATTGTTCTTGAAACAGGCAGCGTTGAAATGAGGCACAATGTTCAAGGTACCCATAAACTTATTTGCTATGAACAGATAGAGACACTACTTTGCCTGCAGTTCATGGACTTCCCCCATCACTCCACATCAAACCCCTAATTCAAGCAAATTCAACTCAGATTCAATTAGTCCCTCTGCCCCTCTTTGCACTCTACCTATCATAGGAAAAAACAAGTAGAAACGTGAAGCTCAGTCACATGCAAATTCTAGAAGAGCAGAATTCAGAAAAAGATTTGCACCACAACTTGACTCTTGAAAACCCAATGTTCAGAGTTCTGACTTCATGTGGGGCACAGAGATCTGAAAGCACAGAGGCATTACTGGGAGAACAACCCCAGCATTTAGATAGATGCTTAGATCGTTTAGGTAGCTGTTACTATATGGACCTCTAATTCATTTTTTTTTGGAAAACAAAAAATTGTTACAGGATTTCTCTCTGTCATATTTTCTTGTAACATGCTCTTGCTCATGCTCTAAAAACCATGGGATAGAATCATAGAATCATGGAACGGTTTGGGTTGGAAGAAACCTTCAAAGGTCATCTAGTACAGCAATGAGAAGGGACATCTTCAACTAGATCAGGTTGCTCAGAGTCCTGTCCAACCTGACCTTGACTTTTTCTATGGATGGGGCATCTACCACCTCTCTGGGCAACCCGTTCCAGTGTTTCACCACCCTCACTGTAAAAAATTTCTTTCTTATATCCAATCTAAATCTACCCTCCTTTAGTTTAAAACCATTGCCCCTTGTCCTATTGCAACTGGCCCTACTAAAACGTCTTTCCCCGTCTTTCTTATAAGCCTCCTTTAGTTATTTGAAAGGCTGCAATAAGGTCTCCTCAGACCCTTCCCTTCTCCAGGCTGAACAAGCCCAACTCTCTCAGCCTGTCCTCATAAGAGAGGTGCTCCAGCCCTCGGATCATTTTTGTAGCCCTCCTCTGGACCCGCTCCAACTGTTTCATGTCCTTCTTGTGCTGAGGGCTCCAGAGCTGGATGCAGTACTCCAGGTAAGGTCTCACCAGAGCAGAGTAGAGGGGCAGAATCCGCTCCCTTGACCTGCTGGCCATGCTTCTTTTGATGCATCCCAGGGTATGGTTGGCCTTCTGGGCTGCCAGTGCACGTTGTTGGCTCATGTCTATTTTTTCATTCATCAGTACAGTACCCTCAAGTCCCTCTTGGCAGGGCTACTCTCCATCCTTTCATCCCCTAACTTGTATTGATACTGAGGACTGCCCTGACTCAGGTGCAGGACCTTGCACTTGGCCTTGTTGATCTTCATGAGGTTCACACAAGCCCACCTCTTCAGCTTGTCCAGGTCCCTCTGAATGACATCCCATCCTTCAGGCATGTTAAAACACCACTCAGCTTGGTGCCATCTGCAAAATTGATGATGGTGCCCTCAATCATACTGTCTATGTCATTCATGAAGTTATTAAACAATACTGGTTCCAGTATGGACCGCTGAGGGACACCACTTGCCATTGATCTCCATTTGGACATTGAGCCATTGACCACTACCCTCTGGATGTGACCATCCAACCAGTTCCTCATCCACCGAACAGTCCATCTATCAAATCCGTATCTCTCCACTTCAGAGAGAAGGATGTTGTAGGGTATTGGCTCAAAGGTCTTAAAGAAGTCCAGATAGATGACACCCATAGTTCTTCCCTTGTCCACTGATGTAGTCACTCCATGGTAGAAGGTCACTAGGCTGGTCAGGCAAGACTTACCCTTGGTGAAGTCATGGTGGCTGTTTTGATTCATGGTATGTTCATGCTCACTGCATTCACGTTCCAACTTATTTGATCCCTTGTGCCTATGTCTGCTGCTTAGAGTAAGCATCAAATGACTGTGAGAGAAGACCAGCAACTTTCTTTCTCAAGCTTTTTTCCAAGTTCATTAGTTCATATTTCTAAACCCTTTAGCATGTTAATACAGAGCATTTTATAAGCTTTATGTACCCCTTTCTATTGTCTCATAACTGTGAGATAAATTAGAGCTTAATAGATAACTGAAAATTTCTATGGAAATACTGGCAGTATGTAGAGACTGGTTCACACAGAAGTATGCATGCCAAAAGGCATACCAATCTATAGTGTATCTATTGGAGCTTGATGTCTTTCAGAATGAAGCAAGTCCTCTTGAAACACATTTCTGGGCACGTAAAGGAGAAGAAGATGATTGGGAACAGCCAACATGAATTGACAAGATGTAAACGATGCCTGACCAACTTGAATGACTTACGTAATAAAATCATGGGATTTGAGGAAGAAAGGAGAAAAGTGGATATAATTTATATGAATCTTAGAAGGACTTTCAAAACTGTCTCCCACAATATTATTGTTTCAAAGGTACAGCCCAGGTCATGGACAACTAGAAGAGTAATAAACTGATTGGATAGTTGAACTCAAAGACTCATGGTTAAGGGGCAACTGGTAACAAATGAAGTGCTTCAGACACCTGTATTGGGACATGTCCTGTTCAATGACCAATGACCTGGAGGAGATAACAGAGTGCAAGCTCATCACCACCAACTTGATGTTGGGGGACCAGGTGCTATATTCATGGATCATCATTCAAACATCCAGAGGGACGTAGGTAGGTTGGAGAAATGAGTCGATAGGAACCTTATGAAATTCAACAGAGAGAAACACGAACTCCTGCTTTTGGGACAGAGGAGCCCTGGAAATGGCACAGGCTGGGGTTTAACACAGTGGGATCAGTTCTTTGGGAAACGCCCTGGGGCCCAGTGGCCAACAAACTGAGCCTGAGCCAGATGTACAACTTCACAGCAAATGCAGCCAACAACAGTATGGGGTATATGAACAGGAGCATGGCCATCAGTTCATGAGTGATTATCCCCCTCTGTTAGCACTTGTTAGACAATGTTTGCAACAGTGTGCCCAGTTTTGGGCACCCCAATACAAGAAACATTCATAAACCAGAGTTTATGCCACAAAGACAGTGAGGGCTGGAGAACTTGCCCTGTGAAGAGAGGTTGAGGAATGTGGGACTTGTCCAGTCTGGAGCAGGGACAGCTTCAGAGGCACGTAATTGCAGCCTGTGAGTAACTACAGGGAGGTTATGGGGGAGGTGGAGCCAGACTCTTCACAAGACTCGTGCAAGGTGGGAGGATGAGGGACAATTGGCATAAGTTGAACCCAGGGAGGTTTCATGTGGATATAAGAAACATTTTCCCCACAGGGAACTGTTCCACAACAATGGAAAAGGTTTCCCAGAGGGTCTGTGAAGCTTCCATTCTTGGAGGTTTTCAAGATCTTCTAGGTTAAACCCTAAACACTAAGGTCTTATCCCATAGCTAATCCTGCTCTGAGCAAGAGGTTGGACCAGAGACCTCCTAAGGTCCCTTCCCACCAGTTATTCCATGATCAGAAAATTTCAGGCTACAACTCCTGGTCCAACTAGTGAATGATAACAAATGGTGAAGGTCATTGTGTTTTCTTCTAGTAAGGTTCTATATTGCACTGAAGGATAAATGTGTCTTAATTTTGTGTATTTTATTTTCAATAATTCAGCATTCCATTACCATCTGAGTCCAACATCTCCAAACACCAGGGAAGAGCCCATGTCTGTGAGAAAGTAAAGATGAAAACATGGCTTAGCAAGTAGAAGGTTGTACTTGGGCTTCCCTAGAGTGATAGACACAGTATATCATAGCTTACAGTCAGTGTAACATAGCCATTAAATATGTCAGCAGGTGAGATACCCCTTCCTCTGCAGCTGTCCCTCATGCAAGATGTGTAAATTTTGTAGCCCTTTGTTGAACAAGGTGTTTGATAGTCCTTTCAAAGGTAAACAAGGATGATTTACTTAGATTTTATGCAGTCGTGAAAAAACAGAGCCCTTTAGAATGTCGAATTCCTAGCTGCACACAACTACAGGCTTAGTCAACCCTAAAAAATGGTGTATCTTGATGGGGGCAAATAAGTAATGAGTGAATCTGTATTCCAACCCCACCCCATCCCAAATTTGGATTGCTACATTGCCTCCGCAGGGACTTCCCAGTCTTGATGACACTCCTGCTGCAGTGTACCACACACAGAGGAAAAGAAATTGTACAGTTGTAGAACAGAACTGTTCACTTGCCCTACCAATTATCTTTAATATCACGGTTTGGGATTAGGAATGAGACTGCTCATTAAAGTGTTTATTGCAGTGAAGTTCCAACATCTTCTATACTGAGAAAATTCCCACTCATTTCTTTAACAGCTACAAACCTTATTTTAAAAAAAGGAAGTAAGGGAAAGAGAAAAATCAGTATATTGCTTATGTGTTATGGCTCAATAAAGCTTATAGCTTTTGATACTGCTGTTCTTCATGACCTTTCTGCTTTTTTTTTTCTTAATTTATCCTTCTTTCCACTTCCTACAGTGTTGTCCACACATTGTCATATGCTTCTACAGTATGAAAAAAAAAAATTACATTATTTTTCCAAAAGTGGCAATTTGTGCCAAAATAACCTGTACAAAATTGGAGACCACATTCAGTTTTTGTAGTTGTCATCTTTTTTTGTTTTACGATAAATCTTTCGGAGTGCACAGACTCATTTTTTTGTTTTTGTTTTTGTTTTTTTTTAGTCCATGACCCCAAATCTACAAATGACACTGTAGAGCTAGACTCCAGTTTTCCACATGGATCTCCATACCTCCCAGTAAGTGGAATATGAGGACATGAGCAAAAAAAGACAAGGCAGAATCTTTTTAAAAAGCAAAGTCTTAAAATCTGAAGATTGTTTCAGAAGGGAATTTGAATGAGTAGCAAGGCCCTTTTTAAAAGGGCGTTTTTAAAAAGCTTTTCTTGTTTATTAGTTTTATTACGTGTGTGACCTTTCATTTTGAAACAGGAAGAGTTAGCAAATCCATGCAGCTTTCTTCAGCTGAAGATTTCTAAGCCTTTCATTGAAAATCTGGATGATTTTCTTCTGCTCTGCAAGACATTACAATGCATTATTGCAAAGAATAACTTAAATGTTTTACTGGTCACCTGCTGATCAGTAATTAACTTCATATCCTCCCCTCTGTTTAACACAATATGAGGATATTAATTTGCTTATGAAGGAATGCTGACAAGTTGCCTGACTCCTCACCTATTTTTATGAAAAACATACTTCAGAAAGAACAAAAAATTCCCTTCTTCCTTATGTGCAAATATTAACCAGAATGATAAGCAGCCTGAGCATTATAAAAATGTCTGCCACTCTGCTTCACTAATACTTCAACCTTTTCTTCTAATCTGAGTGATGTCTATCCCTCTTTTCTATCTTTTAATCAAGGTGTGAAATCCTGAACTTTCAGATTCTAGACAGGATGAGCAAGGCTTAAGCACCTCAAAAAAACTTTAAAAAAAAAAAAAAAAAAAGCTTCTGTCAATTTTCTCACCTGCATTATACTTCAAGTGTGAATTCTTATAATGTAAACTGATGAATAATTATTGATGTCTTCCAGTACCACCTCATGTACGGAACTCTTGTCTTTTCCTCTTAAATTCACTGGACAGAAATAAGCATACGTGGGCACAAACTTTGAATCTAGTCTGTGCCAAAGTGTGAGCAGTATGACTAGTGTATCTGGAAAGTGTAAACTTTGAGTATATGTCTTACACTACAGGTCTGTACATGTGTAGTAAACTATACATCCTAATAGGAGGCCTGGATAAAAAAGAACACATCAAGGCAGATATATGGATATATGGTAACCCTATTCATGCAGAGCTGAATGAGGAACCTTTGTCCTCCATTTCTCTCTTCAGGATCACCTTGTTTGGTGATACATCAGTGGTGTGGACATGCACAGACCGGTTCCAAACCAAGGGTAGGTTTTCTGGCTGTGAGGATCAGCATTCAGAAGCCAAAATAACTATAACTATAGTAGCTCTTTTATCATCCTATTATCTTCAATAAATGCAATTATTTGCAAATAACACTACAGAATTACTTTCACATTTTAGATAAAATCTTGATTTTATCTGAGGTGTTAGTGCTGAAACACTAAACTGAAAACTAGCAGTATGCTGCAAAGATGAGGAGGAGATGTCAAATTTCCTGAATCTTGTAAAGACTTTTCTTTCCCCAGGAGAATTATCTTTCTCTTATCTTAAACAATTGTGAGTCAGCTATTTCAGGGTTATAAACTGTTCCTCACTGAGGAAAGAAATGTATGAATGTTTGTCAGTCCACTGATAGTTACGACGGTACATAACATGTCCAAAAGGCACCCTCCTGCAGTATTTTTTATGTCCAGGCAGGACCTCCTTTCTCTTCTTACACTTATTCTAGTCCATCATGTGTAATATATGATTTCCTCTAGTGTTTCCATAAATAAAAACAATGCCTCACAATTGTACTAGTTTTGGTTGGGGTAGAGTTAATTTTCTTCATAGTAGCTAGTATGGGGCTGTGTTTTGGATTTGTGCTGAAAACAGTGTTGATAATACAGGGGTATTTTAACTATGTCTGAGCAGTGCTTACAGGGGGCTTTTCTGCTTACACCACCCCGTCAGTGAGTGGGCTGGGGGTGCACAAGAAGTTGGGAGGGATGCAGCTGGCACAGCTGGCCCCAACTGACCAAAGAGATATTCCACTCCACGTGACATCATGCTTAGCAATAAAACTAGGGGTAAATTTGGTGGGCGGGTCACTGCTCGGGGACTGGCTGGGCATTGGTTGGTTGGTAGCAAGCAATTATTTTCATTGGCATCACTTGTCTTTCTTGGGTTTTCTCTCTTTTTTTTTTTCCCTTTCATTAATATTTATTATAATTTTTGTTGTTGCTGTCATTATTATTAGTATTAGTAGTACTATTATTATTATATTTCCATTATTAAACTGGTTTTATCTCAATCTATGAGTTTTCTCTCTTTTACCCTTCTAATTCTTTTCTCCCATCCCACTGCAGGGAGAGTCAGTGAGTGTCTGTGTGGTGCTTAGTTGCTGGCTGGGGTTAAACCATGACAGCAATAAATTGGAAACTAATGTTATTAAGCTATTAGAAAGATAATTCATACCCAGTACTCTTAAAGATTTTTTAAATGAGGAGCAATTGTAAGAGCTAAGATATAGGGAAAATATAGTATACTACCTTTTTTTAAACACTAAGAAATGACTCATAGATGAAAGATAAACTACATTTTAAATGGTATTTTGAAACAGTTGAAGTAAAACTGTCCATGGATGACTGGAAGATGACTAGACACTTGCCATGTTTTAACTGACAAATAAATTGATCTAAATCACAAAATGTCTGGACTGACATTTTAGGTTTCTAGGAATTTTTTTTAAAATAGCTTTGCTTGAAGACAAAACTAACAGCTCATGTGATCAAACTAAAAGGAAGTTTAGGTGTACAGTATCTATATATATTCATAAATATGGCTAGGTATTATCAAATTATGTATTTTACATAAATAATATAAGTCTCTCCAGTGGAAAAAAAATAATGATAGAAAAAAATGCTTTAGAAGAAAGGAATTTAGTATAGAAAATGAGATTTATTCTCAAAGCCTATAATCTTCAGGGTGGCTGTTTGGGGGAGGGACGCTTTGGTTGTGTTTTCTTTTTTCTTGCCTTGTGTGTGTGTGGTAAAAGCCCATGCTTCAGGATGTAATTTCTTTACATTACTTTGCCTCACCTATGGAGACAAGTTTCTGCCTGCTGAAATTAAAGCTACATGGATTTGCTTCTCTCTGTGGTGAATTTCATATAAAACACTAATCCCAGCGAAGCAGAAAAAAATGGCACATATTATCAGTACTTCTATCTTATAGAATTGTTCATTGTTTGACAATAAGTTTATTTTTTTCCTTCCACAGCTGTGTAGTCTGTGACCATCAATAGAACAGATTCAGATTCAGTTTTTCAAAGCTGTTTACAGGCAGTTTATATTGCATTATGATCTGTTCATACTGTCCTATTTTTTTCTGCCAACTTTATATAGAATCATAGAATCATAGAATCATAGAATCATAGAATGTTTTGGGTTGGAAGGGACCACTAGAGGTCATCGAGTCCAACCCCCCTGCAGTCAGCAGGGACACTGCTAACTAGATCAGGCTGCTCAGAGCCCCATCCAACCTGGCCTTGA
Organism: Butorides virescens; assembly: GCA_017310255.1. NCBI lineage: Eukaryota > Metazoa > Chordata > Aves > Pelecaniformes > Ardeidae > Butorides > Butorides virescens. The sequence goes on from JADKXX010002903.1 coordinate 304,932, forward strand.
ATGTTTCCAGGGATGGGGCCTCCACTACCTCTCTGGGCAACCTGTTCCAGTGGTTTACCACCCTCATTGTAAAGAATTTTTTCCTTATATCTAGCCTAAACCTACCCTGATTTAGTTTAAAACCATTACCCCTTGTCCTAACGCAGCTGGCCCTACTAAAAAGATTTTCCCCCTCTTTCCTATAGGCCCCCTTTAGGTATTGAAAGGCCACAATCAGGTCACCCCGCAGCCTTCTTTTCTCTAGACTGAACAACCCCAACTCTCTCAGCCTGTCCTCACAGGAGAGGTGCTCCAGCCCTCGGATCATTTTAGTAGCCCTCTTCTGGACCCGCTCCAACAGTTCCATGTCCTTCTTGTGCTGAGGGCTCCAGAGCTGGACGCAGTACTCCAGGTGAGGTCTCACCAGAGCTGAGTAGAGGGGCAGGATTACCTCCCTCGACCTGCTGGCCACGCTCCTCCTGATGCAGCCCAGAGTATGGTTGGCCTTCTGGGCTGCCAGGGCACATTGCCGGCTCATGTCCAGCTTTGTATCCACCAGCACCCCCAAGTCCCTCTCGGCAGGGCTGCTCTCAATCCTTTCTTCCCCCAGCCTGTATTGATACTGGGGGAGCCTGTATTGATACTGTATTGATATTCAGTTGTAGCTAAGAGTGATCTAGTTTAGTTCTAATACTTTCAATATAAAGCCCTTCTGAATAGAATAATCAATGTTCTTCTTTTTAAAATACCTTGTATACATTTTTAGTCTAGGTTTTACAGCCTTGCCAAGTAGTGTCATAGCTAACCATCTGAGTGGCTTAGTACTAACACTTGAATTAGACTTGATAAAAGAAATTTGGATATTTCTGTAGATGATTACAAAGTTATTTATATGGCAATCCAGGCCAGATACTCTTACTAAATTAATTTTTTTAAAAAAAATAACTACTGTGATCATCTATAGAAAATATCTGGTTGAAATATTTTTATCCTGTTTCAAGGAAAAAGAAACAAAGATATCACGTCCAGAACCACAGCAAAATTCATAATAAACCTAGAGGAACAATTAAAAATACATTTGGTCAAAGGAAGAGGTTAAATCAGCTTTACCTTTTGACATGCAAGCCATGTAGTGGGTTATGTGCATGTGTAGGTGTGTGGTTGCACATTTCAAGAATTGCTTGAACTGTTTTATCCAATGTGTTGTGTTATGCAAGCGTAAGCAGTCAAAAAAAAATGTACAGAGCTAACTTGCATATAGCAAAAATCCATTTTATCCTTCCACTAGCAGGTGAAAAGCTGACATACGAGCCATTATATGCTCCTCAGGGCAAGTTTCCAGAAGTGAGAAAAATGCATTGCTTAGTATATCTTTTAAGAAACTATGCAAATGTACATTGAAATAATTGGTTAGCCCTCAGCTGAGCAGTACAGATTTAGAGCAGCATTTCACACCCCATGGTGCAATTAAATTATTTTAAGTGCTTTGAAACTTAACATCAAATCACTTGCTGAGAGTAATTAAAGTGAAAATAGGCCATGGAATTATTTAACAAAAAAAATATATTGGCCAGGTAAAATATTCAGATGTCTAACAGGTTTTAGTGACACTACTCCTATAAAAATTAGACAAAAACCTGAACTGAAATAAGAACAAAATCACTTAAAGACATATTAAACTCAGGGGCCATTTCCTCCTATTAGATCTACCACTTCTGGTTCCCTGAGGCTTACAGTCATAGGCCTTCTTTATACATTGAAAGGGAAATTTTAATAGCACCTGGGAAACCAAAACCCAAAAGAAATCCATATGACCTTTAAGTACCCAAAATTACATGTAATCCATGAATGCAGATATTATGTTTAGAAAGAAAGTCCACCAACATTCAGTTCCAGGTAATTTCTTTTCACTAAAAGCCTCAGAAAGAAACACTATGCAAAAAATATGATTAACAGTCTTCACAGAAGTGATTTACTGTTTAGAGAACATTTAAAACTGCTGAAACATTATCAGAAAGAATGAAACTAAAGGATAGAGTCTTAAAACTTCCTGTTAGTCTTAAATTAGAAATCAGAGAGAGAGCAATACGCCTTTCCTGCCTAGTAGTCATGAAGGGCTTAAGATCACCTAAATGTAGGCTTTTGGCTAAATTAGGGAGAAAATGCATCCTATAAGATCAAGATAAGACATTATAGCTCCAACAAGATACCTTATTCTCCCTGAGACACATATTTTTTTTTTCTAATGTCATTATGACTTTTTTTTTCTTTCTATTTTTCTAAAAATCTCTTCTGGCAAACTAAATGTGGAGGTGTTTCTAGCCAATGCAGTCTGGGCTTTTCTGTGCATGTTACTGTCACCTGCTTAACAAAGGGACTTTGTTTTCAGAAGGATGTAGATAGATGTCACTGAAAGGAAACAATCTGCCTTCCTAATATTGTTCATCTTCCCCTCTAGCATCTCTCCCCGATTCGTGCTCTCTCCAATTGCTGTGTTAAGGTTTCAGATCATTCTTGAACCTCATTCTCTCTATCATCTATAGCTAGTATGCCTCGCTGAAGAGCAGACAAAGAATGAACTTTCTGGGGCCAGGCCAGCACTAGACAGAATTGAGATCATACAATTTCCTCACTGAGAGGGTGGTTGGTCACTGGAACTGGATCCCCAGGAAAGTGGTCATGGCACCAAACCTGTCAGAGTTCAAGGAACATCTGGATGACACTCTTAGTCATATGATTTAGTTTTATGTAGTCCTGAGAGAAGCAGGGAGTTGGACTCAATGGTCTTGGGTCACTTCTAACTTGAGATATTCTATGACTCCATGAATTTAAACATGCACAGGTCATTCAACCTCCTCAAAAGTAAAGTCACTCTATGCCAGTTATTTCTGTTTTTTTAAGTTTATTCTGTCTCTTCCTTAGATGATCTGCGGTCTGCTTTATATTTCTTTGGATCTTCTGGGAAATGATGCCTCAAAGAATCCTTGGGTTATATTTAGGTTTGGGATCAAGGCATACAACTTTCTTCAAAGTGGAAACACCTTTTATTGCTCAAGTGTAGAACATAAAACAAACCTTGACTCACACTGTTATTGCTGATATACAAAAGTCCTCAGTTTTTCCATTTTGGTGTCCTCACATCTTTGTCTTGCTTCTTTCTACTTCATGGGGTCCCATGTCCATGTTCATTGTCATGTTCTTGATATTGCTCCGCTGGGCAAAAATCACAACAAAAAGTAAAATTAGTCAAGACTATTCATACCTTAAATGGGTTAATAGAGCTTCATGACACTGAAGCTGAGTTTTTTTAAGCGGATCAGATGAACTCACTCAGTTTTTTAGGGTAGAATATCTTGTAGTAGAACACCCACCTGCAAAGACAGAAAGCTATGTCCAGTTCCCTTCTCTACGTGAAAATATTTAAATCAGTGTCTCCATTTCTCTAGAAAATGACCAAGCACCAAGCTGCCAAGTATTGCAGAATGATGTTGCTTAACTTTTGATTGTTCTTAAGTCAATGATGGTGGTTTTCAAGCAGCACCAGTGACAGACACATGGAATAAAGCCCAGGCACAAATAAGAGCTGGTTTTCATTCATTCCACAACAGTTTGACATCATTTGTTGAAAAGTTTGTGTGAATAGTGGCAATCAGGAGATGCTGATTTTCATCTACATTTACCTCTAAAACAATTGTAATTTAACCCCCCCCAAGAAGTTTTTACAGTTCCCTCTGGTTTCAAGACACAGGCTTCAGACAGAATAAAATGTAAAATTGATTTAGAGTATTTTTCTGAAAGCTATTCTCTAAGAATTATGAGCTGTTTGCAAGAAGCTCTTGATAAAATATGCCCTACTTAGTGCAATGGGTCAGAATAGCTTTAAAATAAACTGTCATAAAAACTAGGACAATGGGGAAAAATAAGAAAAAAAAATCAAAGCTTTGCAGAAGAAAGTTATGGCAATAAAGAGTATTTTCATTCATTTATTTTTGGGGCTTTTCACTGGCCAAAACATTGGGCTTAAACCAATATATTTCAAAAATGGCACTGATTTGCCTGTTTGACTGAAGAGCTAAAATAAGCAGATGTTTGCCCATCTGCCATCTGTCTGTCTACCAATGTACAAGAAAGCACAATTCAAAACAGCAGTGTCTGAGGTACCTCTATGCGACAAGTATTTGCAACTGAAAGCATTTTCTGTGCAAATGTCTGCTACACAATTTAGGAAATACACAGAAATCCTCAGTCTGATGGAAGAAGTAATAAGCTGGCTACCAAAAATTATTGTCTGCATTCCTTTTTATACATGTCATCTTCTTGCTTGGTGTTTCTTATAATGACAATAAGAAATCTTCTGTTATTTGTTCTAAGATGACAAAACAAGTGGATACTACTTACTGATGGGCATCAAACTCTAAACATAAATCCTTGTTTAGAGATAGCAACAAAATGCCACTTCAAAGAACAATAGATAGGCTCTGTAGTAGTATATATGACACTAAAGCAAAAATATTATTCAGGGGTTTAGAATTTCAGAAATGAATGGATTAATTTTATGCAGAATCATGTCAAAAACGATTGACATGATACACTTAGGAAAAAAGAAAGACCAATACACTAATTTGATAATACTTGATTTGCATTTAAGTTTACATTTAGATTTGTATGGAATTAATTTTAAAATTAATATTAATTAATATTAGTATTAATAACATATTACTATTTTTTAATTATTATTACTATTATTATTATTTCCTGCCACTTAAGAGAAAGATGTGCTGAATTCAATAATAAAGTGATAAAAAATATGTAAATGTTTCCAGAAAATAAGAGCAATATGTAAGTGACAACAGAAGTAATATATTGTTGTTATCTAGACTACCTGCAAAGTGATAGGCATCCTCTTGTTCTTTGGACATATACTAGAGTATAGCATTGCTGTACTTTGAAAAGCAAGTCAGTGACAATGACATCATAGGGTTCCATACTTATCCTTCTCTCAAAGCCTTCCATAATGCATTTTTTTTTTTTTTGTAAGTCAAAGGGTGATTTCTGTGATTTTTATCTCTGCAGTTGTCCTGCTTTCTAGCTGGGACAGAGTTAATTTTCATCATAGTAGCTAGCATAGTGCTGTGTTTTGGATTTAGTACTAGAAGAATGTTGATAACACACTGATGTTTTGGTTCTTGCTGGGTAGTGCTTAGACTGGCCAAGGACTTCTCAGCTCTCAGCTCTGCCAGGTGCACAAGAAGCTGGGAGGGGACACAGGCAGGACAGCTGACCCCAACTGACCAAAGGGGTATTCCATACCATATAACATCATGCTTAGCATATAAAGCTGGGGGAAGAAGGAAGGTGGGGACATTTGGAGTGATGGCGTTTGTTTTCCCAAGTAACCATTACGCGTGATGGAGCCCTGCTTTCCTGGAGATGGCTGAACACCTGCCTGCCCATGGGAAGTGGTGAATGAATTCCTTGCTTTGCTTTGCTTGTGTGCGCGGCTTTTGCTTTCCCTATTAAACTGTCTTTATCTCAGCTCACCAGCTTTCTCACTTTTATTCTTCTGATTCTCTCCCCCATTCCATTGTGGGGGGAATGAGCGAGCGGCTGCGTGGTGCTTAGTTGCCAGCCGGGGTTAAACCACGACAGCAGTTTTGACCTAAGATCTAAAAAACAAACCACACTTATCTAATAATCTTGCAATCAGGGATTACGGGACAATTATGTGCCGGTGATGTATTAGACAGAAAATTATATAAGATAGTTTTGAATAGTTGCTTTTTTTTTAGCAATATTAGCAAAAGTAAAATTTATTTAATCTCTAAAATGAGAGAGAAGTATTATTTTTAATATCTTCCACTAGCTATTTTGACCATATTTTCTAAAATAAAATGAGAACTGCAAAGTTGACTTATTTTGCTAAAAAATAAAATTTTTCTAATGTTATAGATTTGGTTATGAAAATAATTGTGTTATTACTAGGGTCAAGTTACTTAATAGTTTATGATTTACAGATATTTTGGTACTTGTTTTTTTATGGAAATTTTCCTGAAAGCCACATCAAAAATTTTCACAAACAATTCTTGTTCATCAATCTTCACAAAAATCTTCACAAACAATACCTGTCAATCAGATATTTTTACCAAATAAACTGTTTATTTTTTGCTATTTATAAAGTGATATTTTTACTTTGTAAAATGTTGTGGTTGTCTACTGAGAAAGAAGAAACTTCATTACATTTAAATAGCCAAACAACTTATGATAATAAAATGCATAATGAAAACCCTTGTTTCCTATGATTTTGAAATTTATCCTCTTTTGCTTAAATGCTTTTGAGAACTGAATTCCATTTCAAATTGCAGAATGCAAGCTATGGAGTGCTGCAAGTAAGTACATGAAAAAACTGAAGACAATTGATATATTCTTTTACCGATTAAAGGGGTAAGAACATCATGTTGTTAGGAAAGACTAGTTGTGTGAGTAACGCTGAGAGTGTTGCAAATATAGGAAACAAATAAAGACTAGAATAGACTAGTATTTCATTCTCAAACTATAACATTGATCTTCATACTACGTGACAGGGAACTTTTTAAAGTGTTTTATTTTTTTCATTAAATGGCCTCACAGAGAATCAAGTACCTTCATACAGAATGAAGAAGACAGTCTCAAACCACTGTTTAAGCACTACTGTTTCCCTCCTCATAAAAAAATTACAATAAAAAAAAAATCTTGTCTTGAGGGTTCAGATCATGCAAGTTAAACAACTGTGTGGGAAGGACTCTCTTCCACATGAAAAGAAGGGAGTTGGATGGGAGACTGTTCAGTAAGGTGAGGAATATAGGCAAGGGTCAGCCAAAATAATTGCAGTATTATTAATAGGTTATCTTTCAAGATAGATGTCTGAAATGAGTGATGTAACCAACATTGACAACAATCAGCTTCTATAAAGAGAACTAAAAAGTTTTCTTGTAACTGCCAGATGGTTGAATAAGCATTTTCTTCTCTCCTTGATTTATATCCTTCTTCCATGTATTTCTCCAAAGAAATAAATACAGAATGTTACTTTTGTAACATTGTTTCCTGTCTTTTCCCTTTCTCTTTTTCTCAAAATCTGTAATCTTTACCGTGTATTATAGAATTTTTTGAAAAATACCCTTTTTTGTGCCACAAGTACTTCATGCATTGTATATTTTCTGTAACCTTTTGTCATTTAGCTTACCCATGCTGTTTTGTTCCACATTCTATGAACATGTTGTTCCACTTCTTATGAACATGTGTGTTAAAAGTCAAAATATTAAAAAAAAGTTTTAATGCAATCTAGTCTAATCAAATCAGTGCTTAGAAACAATGAATACAGGCTACAACTACAGAGACTATTTTGTCTTGGAAGGCAATTAGTCAGAAAATCATGGTCAACTCACAGGGCAATCCTGTGGCCAGCAAGGCTGATATGATCCCTGAATATGCAAAAAGGAGTTGCAGAATAAAAACAGTGATGTGACCTTGCTTCCATGCACAGCACTGGCTATGCTGATACTTGAATGTTTTACCAGTCTTCTGTTCAAGCTTCAGGAAGTTTGTATGAATAAAAAAAGAATTGAAAAAGCCCTCAAATTATTCTCTTGCTGGAAATATAATCCTTCCATCTGAGTTTAATATATTCAGTCTATTCAGTCAATCAAGGGAAAATCAAGATGCAACATAGTGACCAATATATAATTGAAATCAAGGAGGCTTTTTATCAATGACAGAAAACAATCGTAACAGTCTTTTTATCCTGAGACTATCTGTCTATACTGCTTTTAAAATAATTTTCTTAAGCTTCTAGCTTTCTCCAGCTGACCAAATAATATCTTCACTCTTCGCTGTAGGACATGTTTCCAGCTAATAAGGGAATAGCTTGTGCTGTTCTGAATATTTGAAAATTAATTCCTTATTTTTAAATTAGGGGAGCTGGTGTCTTATTTCCAGTAAAGTTCCATAAGACTATAATTCCTTATTTTCCTATTAAATTAGAATAAATAATGTATCCACATAACAGTCATGAACAGATAAACCTTCTACAGCACAGTTACCTATACTTTCATTAAATGCAAACTGGAGCTTTAGAAATGTTCTTTCAAGATTGCCTTTCCTTCTTGACAGATTTCTGTTCTATGCAGTATCTTAAATTCAGCTTAAATCAGTTATTCTTTCTTTATGATAAATATCTTTGGTAGAGCACAGTTCTATATATATAACTTTAATTATATTATGATTCCAGGTACATTTCATATGAGAAATTATAATGCCTTTTTATTGATAATTTTTACACAGTAAATGTGAAGAATAATTGACACAGACTGTCATAAAGTCAAATTAGAAGTCCACTTAGAAGATATTTAAATCAACTATTTCCCTCATGATTCTTCCATTTTCTGAAAATGCCAGGAAAATAAATTCTGATGTAATATTTTTATTGTAAATTTTATTCAATTTCTCCAACATCTTTCATACTCAGCAAAGAAAAAGGAAAGATAAAAGTACACCTATGTGGATATAGAATGAATGAGAAATCTATCCCATCTCACAAAAAGTCAAATCCTACTAAGCAATAGGAATGGGATACTATCATCCATACATGTGTTTATTTTCAAAATCATGATGATAAGAACTTGTTATCCAGCTTAAAATACTGTTTCCCTTATCCAAAGGACTATTTGTTCTGTGGAAATGGAATTGAAATTACAATTTTCCTTCTTCCTGAAATATTCTTAAAATAAACTGATTTATAAAATCTTCTTGGAGACCTCTTGCCCAGCAAAGAATATTCTAACACCACAATATTTTTATAGAGCAAGAAAGACTGAGAAAGATACTTGAACAGTAAAACAATTAGACACTTGCAATCATGGCTACGATATCATAAGTGAACCTGTCAAAAAATCAAAATGCTCTTCTGCAGCTTCCAGGTTACCTTTTAAACTTACATAATTAAAAGGAAAAAAATTGCTGCCAAACCTAAGAATAGTGTACAGTTTGTGCAAAACTTATTTCTTTGTTTCAGTTCCTCCTCCATGATAGGGATTCCAAGAGTTACTTTTATAGTCTCATTCCAGATCTGAACATCAATTGCCCTGAGACACCACCATAAGTATATGTGTCCTTGTTTCAGAACAGGGATTTGTTTTATTTAGTAATTTGTATATGGAGTATTTAAATCTTTATGGTAAGCCAAGTCAATCAGGAAATAATCAAAAAGAAAAATAATAAGACCACCACTAAACAAGTTTATCTTTTAGTGAAGAGAATGCTTAAAAAAAGGTAAAAGAATTATGTTTTTTTCCAAAATGGAGGTAAAAATGTATTTGAAAACAGACAATCAATTTTAGTTTATAGGAATGATGGGTGTAAGCCTCAGAGAAACAGTAAATATTAGAAAGATTGTGAATATCAGGTTTCATTGTGTTTTTATTGAGTGCTGACAATATTTGGATCATTTGGACTATAAATATTAGTAACATCACAACTGCACTAACATAATTGTTTTATCATATTACCAACAGTTTAATTAGACTGACTGACGGTAAGGTCTTAGATATATATGTAAGTCGTGATGCTTTTCAAGCCCACAAAAATCTCAAGCCCACATAAATTTCACAGGGTCTTTAGTCCTTTTTGCAACTGAGGCTATTGAAAGTTAGCTGTCACTTGTACATGACAAATCAAATGGCAAGATCAGCAAATTTTAGCTCTGCTTTTGGGAATGGCTTCAAATTTCAGTAGAGTTCCCACATACAGAACCAGTGTTACTAAATTCAGTAATGAGTATTTTGATGAGTCTTTCTTTGGAAAGACACTAAGAGAAGGGAATAGTAGTTAGTATTAACTCCAGAGGGACTGAACTGTCTCACTGATAACAGAGTCCACCATTCTCACTCTAGGAAGGTTTTTCAGGGATCCTATCTGGAGTATCCAAAGACATTTGTAGATGGCATGAAAGCAGATATTGACTATAATCAAATTAATATAAAACCTGTTAAGGGAGGTTTCCTCTATATTTCAGAAACCTTGACTTATGTCTCCATTGAGGAAGACATATGCTCTTTCCAAAGCGTCTTTATCAGGATTATTATCTTTTTGATTTTCAAATCATTGCTGTAGATATACTGTGAACAAGGGATAAAGTTGGTACTAATAGTGACTTCCAGTGTCTTAGCATATCTTTTTGAGGGAGCTTTCCAAAGTTAGATAGTAGCATACTCTTAAACCTTGATGTTATTAATACTGACCATAAGTACATGTTTGAGATATGAAAAACACATGCATTCCTAGAAAAAAAAATGCTGTATAGGGTAATAAGAAAAATGTACAGTCAAGTTACTTAGGATAAAATAGCTTACATGTACCATAGAAACTAAAGAAGGCTCTGCTATCGAGTTTTTCAATTCACCCTCAGGAATAGATTTTTGGAGGGCATAGTCAGTTTAAAGTGGTTCTTCCAGGGACAATCAAAATGGCTCACATCAGTAGAGGAAGTTTAAAAAAGAAATATGCTTTATAAAGAGCAAAGAAAACCAACCAGAATCCCCAGAGCTAGAATCAGGGAAACTGCTTGCATATTAAGGGAGCAACACAACATTCTCCTTAGTGTGCTTGCTCTCTGTAAGAGAGCTTAGCAATTATGAAAAGCTTCAGATGTAGTAGATTGCATGCTTCTTTTTTTTTGTTGGCTTCCCCTCCCCCCCTTTTTTTCTTTAAGTAATTGAGGATGTAAATCCTATACAATCAGTACGTTCAATACAATTCATATGAATTTCCTAAAGGAAAGAAAAAAAGTGCTTACAGGTTTTTATCATGGCCAGAATAGTCAACTTTTTTAATAGGTATTTGAATACCTTTTATAGACCACAAGAGCTAATTCAGCCCCAAGCAAACTATTTGATTGTAAGAACAGATGTTAATTTAACGATGCAGAATATTTCACAATGAACTCTTTCCCAGGCTAAAGTACAAGAATATGAAGTAGGTAAATTTCCCAGATGAACAGGGATGGTACAAATATATTATAATGCAAGAGAATTCTTGCCAAAAACATAGTCTTAAATGTTTTAAAAGTAGTGTCATGGTAAAAATTATCTGGTATAACCAATTCTTTGTCACTAGCAAAACCATCGTGTTGAATGCTGTCAAAAAAGCTTATCTCCCATTAAAATAAACACTATGCCATAAAAACAAATACCACCACACCAAAGAAAAAAACAACCCAGACCTCACCAAACCCCACAAAACAACAACAAGTCAATGACTCTCATTAGTGCTGGCAGACTCTTAAAAACAATCAGCTGATCATGTCTTCCAAAAAGGACAATAAACTTCTGACTTCATTTGTCTTATTTCCTGCCCTAACATCAAAGTTAATATTTCATGCAAATATCTTCTCTCACTTTTGTCATTCCCTCTAATTATCAAGTCATTAAATACTGAATGCCAATGCTCACTGTTCCACATGGCTGCCTAGTAGTTAGGCTCTCTGGTCAGGTAGACACTTGTCTCATCCAGACTGCAAATATAAAAATGAAACCCATAAACTGTACAATATTTACATTTATAGATTTAAAAGCAAACATGCAAAACTGTCTAATATCATGAGATGAAAAAACATATGGTATAATTCTATGTAAATTATACTGTGAAAAAAAAGGAAATTGTGATTATTGACTTTATGACATGAACTATATCTATAGTATCAGTTATTAAAAGAAGGCATAGGTAAAGAAACTGCTGACTAAGAAAATAATTCTCCCACTTGGCTTATGTTTGTCCTGATAGTGAAGTCATTAGCACAATTTGAAGAAGCATTATGTCCTTTCAACAGTGCAGAATCTAATCACAATATTTGGACAGATGTACTTTGAGTTTTAGGTGGACATGTTGTTTCTCCTTCCCCCTTGGCTCTTTCTTCTTTTTTCTTTATAGAAAATAAGTTAACCTTTGTCACCTTAAATGAAGACAAAACATATACACACACTAAATAAGAGAAGAATAAATGGCTAGAGGACTCAGGCAAGGGTTACTCTTATCCCCACATCAACAACAATGTTTTTGATACCATGTAGGCACTTAAGCACAACTTACAAAATTTCTTAGTCTTTCATAAAAGTGGAAAATTGTACTGTTGGTGTTTGCAGCTTGGCCAAAGCAGAACTGAACAAATAATCTTGTCATTCACTGATGATCTGCATTTCTTTTTGTAGCAAAAGTAGTATCTTACCAACCTAAGTTGGTAAGAGAGTAATCCTTCATATACTCTTCTCAGTTTTGCCATATAACCTTTGGGTACTGGTCACAGATATACATCACTGTCCATCCTTAATGTGTCCATCCTAAAAATGAACACAAAAAAAGAAACCCAACCACAAACCCCCAAAACCCCACAGATGGGAACTTATCCTCTTCCTCCTGGCAATACTGGCTATGAAGGGATGCTGGCTGGCCTAGAACCTCACTTTCATGTGTTTTACATGATGCATTCACAACCTGTATATGTCTGCACTGTCAAAGAGTCCAATGGGAAGGAGTGGTCTGAAATGAATTGTCAGTACTGACAGTTCAGTTGGCATACGTGAGGTAAACTCTCATCCTTTTGGAAATCATTATTATGAGGAATAGAATCACAGTCATATTTGGAGGAACTTTCTTGCTAACAGGGCTCAGGAACTGTAGGAACTGGATATTTTTGAGTGGTCAATTAATAGATGTTACACTGAGAAGAATTCATAACATGGCTATTTACTTAGATGTATTGCCATACAGCAGTGATGTCAGTTATATATACATGTTTATTTTCAAGTTACATATAATGTGCACCAAATAGGAATGTTGGCAATATGAACATAGAAGAAAGGTCACAAAATTATTTCTGTTTGCTTATGCTCCAATCCGGGATAACAGGTTTCACAACAAAGACTCCTGAAGCCACTTATTTCATCTGCCCTACATTATCTCTTTCACATCTTCCTAGGTGAGACGGAAGGGGAAGAAATTTTGCTTTGACACTTACTGAGACACATGTTCTCACAAAAGTCTTTGCCTGTAGTTTAATACTTAATGCTTTCATCACCTTTCAGCTCCATGTTTTATCTTTCCTTTTCAGGTTCCTGCCCCAGTCTTATAAAGCCTCTGCTGGGTGTTTTGATCTTTCTCCTTCCACACCAAGTTCTCCTTCCCAGGGGGTTAAAGGGGAGGGTAGCAATGCTGCTGCTTTTACTCAGGCTTAGCAGCACAGATTTAATCACACACACGCTCTGCTGGAAGATCCTCCCAAATCCATTTTAACAGCTCAGATTTTTCTCTAAACTTCTAGAGAACCTTTATTACAGTCTAATTTAGATTAGACAGTGGTTTTTTAGATGTGTCTTTAATGATCAAAGTCAGACCAGAATGAAGTTTCAACAGACACCATCTATGGACAGTTTTGCATAACAAGATCCCTGGGGCAGCTTTTTAAGATATCCTTCTTTTTTGTATCCTTGAACTGCAGGTACTGTTTTGCCCTCTCAATTACCAGCTGTGAAACTGGACGTGTGCTTCCTTAATATTTGAATGCAATTGGGCTCTTAAAGATCTAGAATAAATGATATTGGTTGCAGCCAAAAGCACTCCAGGGTACAAAACTGAACATAATATTTTCATACACATACAGAAATAAACCACCCCAGATCTAGTCTAAAGTTAAGACCTGTAATTTCAGAACCAAAGGAATTTAAAGCTAGCAAGGTAACAGTGAAAGTTGACTGAATGAATTAGAAGACAGCATGTAAGCATCCCAAGGCATTAAACACTGATATTAAAGCAAAGATCAAATCCAGGAAAATGGATATAAAATACAGAAGATTTTATTGTGGATTCACTGTAGAGTTATCTAGATTTTTTTAATTTAAAATATTCAGAGTGGTTTGATCTAGACATTTGTCCCCTAGGGATAAAAATAATTTGCAAAAGCAGAGGAGAGTCAGGAATCTGTCCCCTTCTTAGAAGTTTGGTTGCATCAATAGACAGGACTTTAAAATTATTAGGTGAAAAAAGGAGAGCAATGGCTTATGGTCTGTTCTGTAATATAGCTCAGAAAAGAAAAAAATCAACATTAAGATGGAAATAAAACCCTATTCCTCTATGCTATTAAAAAGGAAACCTGCTAGAAAAAGAGAGTGAGATAATATGTCTTCTAATATTTAAAATAGAAGGCAAAATTCAAATTATACATGTCTGAAATGATTGCCGTCTCATTGTTTAAGGGTTGTGAGCTCAGAAGAAACCATTATGATCATTGATTCCTGCATCAAACACTGGTGTTCATTTGTGTCTAAGCTGAATCACATAAAAAATGGCATTTTACTTTTTCCATATCTTAATAGATAGTAAAAATACTGCTTTCAAGAATGAAGGGTCTGGTTTGTAATTTTCACATTAGTAAATACTATAGGAGGGAAAAAAGAAAAGGTGTAGTCAGTGACCATGAGTAATTTTTGGTTTTCAAACAAGGTATCTTTAATAAATCAATAAAGACAACCACCATGCCTGTAAATTGTGCATATGCATGTTTATTCCTACAGTGTTTCAGTACAAAATCCAATAAATAAGACTTATACAGACAACTTCTTAAATAAAATGACAACAGGTTCACTGATGTTGGTATTAGCCTAAACACACAAAGCTCTCAAATACGCAAAGACAAAAAAAACCCCCATAAACACAATCAGAAGTGAGAAAGCAATCTGAATAATTTACTCGTTCTTCTTTAAAATAAATCATAGCAACAGAAAAAAAAAGGTTGATTTTGCTTCCACCATGATTTCAACAAAGACAGTACAAACAAGTAGCTATAATATACCTGATATCTTACTGTGAATTTGGGAAAACAAAAAAGCTCCATCTGCCAAAGGATTTTAAAATCCTGAGGAGGAGGTAAAATGGCAGTGAGTGTAATAAAGATACTTGGAAGAGAGGTCAAAGTTACCTATGAACAAGAACAGAAACAACAATACAGGAACTGGCCATGGGAGGGAATATCAGGTAAGAAGCATCTGTATTTATTTTTCAAACATTATACAGGAAGAAATAGCTCCTAAATACAATAGGACATAGAAACGGATTATCTCTGGAGATGAAATGTTTTGGAGGAACAAAAAGCAAAAATAAAAAAAATAATTAATATTTCCAGAGTTGAAGAGTTCTGTAAAGAGTTAATGCTCTGTTTAACAGGAGAAAAAAGCAGTTTTAGAATGTCTAAAGGCAAATAATGTCTGTATGTGAAGTTGAAATCTTTTATCAACTGTCTTTCTGTACCATTATCTACCTGAAATTAAAGCAGAACTGTTACTAAGAAAAATCCCTAAAAAATGATTCCTAGTCTTAGGAGGTAATTAGCAATTAGTTTATGCTGTGAGAACAGGATCTCAGGACCGCAGCATCAGGCCTGTGCAATACAAAAAAGGTATCCTATCTATAGAATCATAGAATCATAGAATGTTTTGGGTTGGAAGGGACCCCTAGAGGTCATCTAGTCCAACCCCCCTGCAGTGAGCAGGGACACCTTCAGGTTACTCAGAGCCCCATCCAACCTGTCCTTGAACATTTCATAGAATCATAGAATCACTTTGGTTGGAAAAGACCTTTAAGATCATCGACTCCAACCTTTAACCTAACCCTACCATCCCACCACTAAACCATGTCCCTAAGCACCTCATCTATCCTTCTTTAAATACCTCCAGGGATGAGGACTCAACCACCTCCCAGGGCAGCCCATTCCAGAGCCTGACAACCCTCTTGGTGAAGAAGTTTTTCCTAATGTCTAGTCTAAACCTGCCCTGACGCAGCTTCAAACCATTCCCCCTCGTCCTATTGTCCATTACCAGGGAGAAGAGGCCAACCCCCACCTTACTACAGCCTCCTTTCAGGGAGTTGTAGAGGGCGATAAGGTCTCCCCTCAGCCTCCTCTTCTCCGGACTAAATAACCCCAGTTCCCTCAGCCACACCTCTTAAGACTTGTGTTCCACACCCCTCACCAGCTTGGTTGCTCTCCTCTGGACATGTTCCAGCAACGCAACATCTTTCTTGAAGTGAGGGGCCCAAAACTGAACACAGTATTCAAGGTGCGGCCTCACCAGCGCCGAGTACAGGGGCACGATCACTTCCCTACTCCTGCTGGTCACACTATTCCTGATACAAGCCAGGATGCCATTGGCCTTCTTGGCCACGTGGACACACTGCTGGCTCATATTCATCCAGCTGTCAACCAGTACCCCCAGGTCTTTTTCCACCAGGCAGCTTTCCAGCCACTCATCCCCAAGCCTGTAGCGCTGCATGGGGTTGTTATGACCAAAGTGCAGGACCCGGCACTTGGCCTTGTTGAACCTCATAAGTTTGGCCTCGGCCCATTGATCCAACATGTCCAGGTCTCTCTGCAGAGCCCTCCTCCCCTCGAGCAGATCAACACTACCACCCAGTTTGGTGTCATCTGCAAATTTATTGAGGGCACACTCAATCTGCTCATCCAGGTCATTGATAAAGATATTAAACAAGACCAGCCCTAGAACTGAGCCCTGGGGTACACCGCTTGTGACTGGCCGCCAACTGGATTTAGCTCCATTCACCACAACTCTCTGGGCTCGGCCATCCAGCCAGTTTTTAACCCAGCGAAGAGTACACCCATCTAGGCCATGAACCTCCAGCTTCTCCAGGAGAATGCTATGGGAGACTGTGTTGAAGGCTTTGCTGAAGTCCAGGTATACAACATCCACAGCCTTTCCCTCATCTACCAGGCAGGTCACCTGGTCGTAGAAGGAAATCAGGTTGGTTAGGCAAGACCTGCCTTTCATGAACCCATGCTGGCTGGGCCTGATTCCCTGATTGTCCTCCATGTGCCTGGTGAGCACACTCAAGATGAACCTCTCCATAATCTTCCCCGGTACTGAGGTCAGGCTGACAGGCCTGTAGTTCCCTGGATCATCCTTCTGGCCCTTCTTGAAGATAGGCGTCAGATTTGCCAACCTCCAGTCATCTGGGACCTCCCCTGTTATCCAGGACTGCTGCTAAATGATAGAGAGTGGCTTGGCAAGCTCCTCTGCCAGCTCCTTCAGCACTCTTGGGTGGATCCCATCCGGCCCCATAGACTTGTGGATGTCCAGGTGGCATAGCAGGTCAAAGACTGCTTCCTCCTGGATTATGGGGGGTTTATTCCACTCACTGTCCCCATCTTCCAGGTCAGGGGGCAGAGTACCCTGGGGATAACTCGTCAGGCCATTAAAGACGAAGGCAAAGAAGGCATTGTTAAGTATCTCAGCCTTTTCCTCATCCTTAGTGGCAATGTTCCCCCTTGCATCTACTAGAGGATGGAAGTTCTCCCTGTCTCTCTTTTTGCTGTTAACGTATTTATAAAAACTTTTCTTATTATCCCTTACAACAGTGGCCAGGTTAAATTCCAGGGATGGTGCCTCCACTACCTCTCTGGGCAACCTGTTCCAGTGTTTTACCACCCTCATTGTAAAGAATTTCTTCCTTATATCTAGTCTAAACCTAACCTGTTTTAGTTTAAAACCATTACCCCTTGTCCTAACACAGCTGGCCTACTAAAAAGATTTTCCCCATCTTTCCTATAGGCCCCCTTTAGGTACTGAAAGGCCGTAATCAGGTATCCCTGCAGCCTTCTTTTCTCCAGGCTGAACAAGCCCAACTCTCTCAGCCTGTCCTCATAGGAGAAATGCTCCAGCCCTCAGATCATTTTAGTAGCCCTCCTCTGGACCCGCACCAACAGTTCCATGTCCTTCTTGTGCTGAGGGCTCCAGAGCTGGACGCAGTACTCCAGGTGAGGTCTCACCAGAGCAGAGTAGAGGGGCAGAATCACCTCCCTCGACCTGCTGGCCATGCTTCTTCTGATGCAGCCCAGAGTATGGTTGGCCTTCTGGGCTGCCAGCTCACACTGCCAGCTCATGTCCAGCCTTTCATCCATCGGTACTGCCAAGTCCCTCTTGATCCTTTCTTCCCCTAGCCTGTATTGATACTGGGGGTTACCCCGACCCAGGTGCAGGACCTTGCACTTGGCCTTGTTGAAGCTAATGAGGTTCATGCAGGCCCACCTCTCCAGCCTGTCCAGGTCTCTCTGGATGACATCCCATCCTTCTGGTGTGTCAACCGCACCACTCAGCTTGGTATCATCCGCAAACTTGCTGTGGGTACACTCGGTCTCGCTGTCTAAGTCATTGATGAAAACGTTAAGCAGCACTGGACCCAGTACAGACCCCTGAGGGACACCACTCATCACCGGTCTCCATTTGGACATCGAGCCATTGACCACTACCCTCTGGATGTGACCATCCAGCCAGTTCCTTATCCACCGAACAGTCTACCCATCAAATCTATAGCTCTCCAATTTAGAGAGAAGGATACTGTGGGGGACCATGTCAAAGGCTTTGCAGAAGTCCAGATAGATGACATCCATTGGTTTTCCTTTGTCTAATGTTGTCACTCCATCATAGAAAGTCACTAGTTTTGTCAGGCAGGACTTGCCCTTGGTGAAGCCATGCTGGCTATCTCAAATTACCTCCCTGGCCTCCATGTGCCTTAGCATAGCTTCTAGGAGGATCTGTTCCATGATCTTCCCAGGCACAGGGGTGAGGCTGACAGGTCGGTAGTACCCGGGGTCTTCCTTTCTACCCTTTTTGAAAGCGGGCACAATATTTCCCTTTTTCCAGTCCCCAGGGACTTCACCTGACTGCCATGACTTTTCAAATATCATGGAGAGTGGCTTGGTGACTACATTGGCCAATTCCCTCAGGACTCTGGGATGCATCTCATCAGGTCCCATGGCCTTATGTATGTTCAGGTTCCTCAGGTGGTCATGAACCTGATCTTCTCCTACAGCAGGAGGGTTTTGCCCTCCTGGTCCCCCTCATGCCATCCATCAACTCGGGAGGGGTGAGGAGAAAGGTTGCCAGTAAAGACTGAGGCAAAAAAGTTGTAGAGTACCTCAGCCTTCTCCTCATCTGCTGTTACCAGCTTGCCAGTCTTGCTCATCAGCGGGGGTACGCTTTCTTTAACCATCCTTTTCCGGCTGATATACCTGTAGAAACCCTTATTATTCTTTGCATCCCTAGCCAAATTTAGCTCCAGCTTCCTGACCCCATTCCTACACAACTGGACCATGTCCCTATACTCTTCCCAGGATGCCTGTCCCTGCTTCCACTGCCTTTGCAGTTCCCTCTTCCTCCTTAGTTTTACCAGCATCTCTTGTCTCAGCCATGACAGTCTCTTCCCTTCTTTGTCCGATTTCTTACACCTATCAGAGACTGAACTGGAAATTCAACTAAAAATCCCCCAATAGCAATGTAGTTGCCCCATACCCAAACAAACCTTGGTTTTTGAGCTGCAAATAACTGTATGCCTAAGGAAACATTTATAAGTGAATAAGAAAATAATGGGTTCCTTAGGGAATACTGCCGATTTTTGCACAACATCACTAACACACATTTAAAGTTTCACACCTATTTCCTGATGGTCTGCTTCAGTCACAATCAGTCTCTACTTTCTTTTCCTCCACTATGGTATCCATGCAGTGACGTCTTGCCCACTTCAGTTACATATGATTTCTCCTCAAACTACAGGGCATGCAAAAAAGAACAATAACAGCTACACCGCTTTTTTGTGTTGCATACTGAATATCTCAGAAAATCTGTTTGTTTATAAACTAGCACAAAAGTGTCCATTCTGATTTATTTTAGTTAGTGAGCATGTGTATTCAATAGCTTAAATGCATAGGAAGAGAGGCTCCCACTCAACTTACACAAGACAGCTTAAAGGGCAAAAAACAGAAACGAAAAACCACACACAAGCAAAGTAGCTGCTTCTGAAACACATGTTGAAGCACTGCCACTTCCATCAGCATTTACCTTGGGTGCCCGCTGAGTGCACACTGGGCCAGTGAGATGGGTTTCATCCTTCCCCCATGCATGGAGTCAAGCAGGAAGGGGATCGGAGTGCCTGGGCGAGTGCCTGAATATGGGCCACCAGGGACCAGCATCTCCATGCACCAAGCGACACTCTTGTACTTCCGGCCTAGGTCTGACGTCCAGATTAAATTCTGCATGTGGGTGACCATGCTTTCTCATAATGAAACAGAAAAGAATGTCATTCTGCTGCCTCTGTTACACATTTTGTAAGCATCAAGTTATTTCTAACAAGTACAGATTTTGCTGTTTTCATTTCAGTCTGTTAGACAACTCTGAATTCCTAGTCTGAATCAGATGCTGGCATAAGTCATTCTTTCTGCATGCTCTTTACCTACTACATGCTTTTTCCTTGTTGCTCTAAGGCCTTACAAAAATATTTAATCACTTTAAAAAAAGCATCATTTTAGTAGAGTGATAAAAATAATTTTCTCCCTGGATGGCTTTTTTGGAAGATTTTAATAAGCAGACTTCACACACAAATATGGTACTGCCATTACTATTGTGGAGACATTATATTTTATCGATTTTTCATGAAAATAAAGCTGAATGCCTTGTTTGGTGAGTTGTGCTTTTAGCTTATATTTCCGAATTGTGTTTCCTGAGGTAGAGAAAAGACATTGTAAAGTTAGTTACATTTTTGTATTTCTCTAAGATGCAGAAATAAACTATTAAACTACTTTATAATAAATATTCTATACAATTATGTGTACTTTCAAGGATACTAAAGGGTATAAATATTAATTAACCACTAGTTCACAGATGGAAAATATTACCCCACAATAATATTCTAATTTAACAAAAGAGGAAATTGAGGTACAAAAATTTAATCACAGGAAATAAAACTATACAAGGATCAGAATGTTCATTGTTTTCTACAGTTCTGTTGGCATAAGTAGACTTCTCATGAGTAGACTGCTTCTGTAAAAATTCAATAGCTTTAATAAGGCATGGGTAAGCAGTAAGTAAATTATGAAGTGCACAGGAATGTTGATCAGGTGATCAGCTGGTCAGTTGGTTAGAATTTTTCAAGAATTGCCAGCCAGTTTTTGGATTGTAAATTAAAAAAAAAAATTCCTTTTTTGATGGGGGGAGTATTTCTTCAATTATTGATCCTAACTCTGCCTCTTCTCTAACCTCCTCTGGAATTTCAGCAAAGCTTATTTAATCTGTGGATACGTGGCTTTTAGAAGTATCCAAGTGAAACCATAGAGTCACAAATCTCCATTTTTTTACCATCTTCACAGTAAGAAACTGTTTTCTTGTGTTCAGGTGGAATTTTGTGTTTTGATTTGTGCCCACTACCTCTTGTCCTGCCACTCAGCACTAGTAAGAAGTGTCTGGCTTTGTTGCCTCCTATAGCCCTGAGCCTTCCCTTCTTCAGGTTGAACAGTCCCAGCTCTCTCAGCCTCTCCTCATACATTCTTATTGGCTTCTCAGTGCTTTGGCAAAGCAAATGGCATTTCCAATCAGTGCTTTGTATTTACTCTCTAAAGCCCTGACTTTTTTTCTCTTAATATCAGGGAAAAACAATTTTAATTTTCAAGAGAGAGAAAAGTGACTCTCTATTTTGAAATTAAGTCATATCCCTAACTCATTTGGTAGATTATTGTATTCTTTATCCTTTTATTGTCCAAAAAGTGCTATAAGTGTTATGCTTATCTGTCTTAGCGCTACCATCTTTCTCTGAGGCAATTTAGAGCCTGTTATAAAAATAATGCATTAACATTGTTATCAATAAAATGTCCCAAAACTGTGACATTATAATTATTATTTTGATTCTGCATTATCTGGGCTTTTTCTTCTTTCAAATATGAAAGACCCAAGTTTGGAATGTTTTGACTGTTGCCTTACACAAATTTCTAAATGTATCTATGATCACAATTTTTATTTCTCTCATTTTAAGAATTTCAGATTAATGAAAGCAATTTAGGAAGAAATCACAAGTCTATGCTGTATCCTTGACAGGATAGTTGGTACCCTTCAATCCTAAAAGTGGAACAGAGGCAGTTCCAGAATAACTGTTTTCTTACTGCCCCAAAACATCTTAAGTCAAGTCCATTTCCCTTGGGGTAGAGGAAAATGAGTCCATTCTGTTTTTTTCTGTTACTCAGAAATTCCAAGCAATGAAATACTAGATTTTGCCCTCAATTCTGTCAATTATGAAACAGGAGGATGAATAATTTTGTGTTAGACACTATTCAGTAATGAGCCTGCCTGAGAACATTAGCTCACCATATACTTGTCATCAAAGAGCATGACAGCCGAATGTCCTTCGGGAAGAAAACTCAGATGGATGCAGTATGGAGTTAATGAAAACAGGAACGAGATGGGAATATGTATGCTGGGAAGATGAATAAATATTTCATGTTCTCCCCAAAGAACTATTTTTCCTTATTATTCATTTGCACTTCTGATTAGTAGCCAATTAACCTCCTCCTCCTCACAGTTTACTACTCACTGTACAATAACTAGCTCTTGCACGAGAAAAGTTTCTGTGGTGAATGCATGCCCCTTGACTGATTATTTTCTCATTCATTATCCCAAACTAAGTTAAAAACAAAACAAAATTAAAACAAACAAACAAACAAACAAAAAAACCCACCCAAACAAAAACTTTAATAAGGAAAGCTATAAGAAAACATTACAAACAGTTTTTAATATGCAGAGCAATTCAGACTACTGCCTGCCTGGGAAACATATGCCTTTGAAGAACTGAATATTGGTGCATTGCATAGGTGTTTTATGCTGTTGCTGATTCAGTCAACCACTGTATCTTTAAAATACTTCCCTTTTTTTATTTTATTCTTTTTAAGCTCAGTTGAAGGCATTTTTCCCATTTACCACATTTGGTAAATTTAGGTATTTCTGCAATTAGATTTGTTATTGAGATAGTTGATTTAAAACTCATTATTTACAGCTGTAGGGCACCAGATGAGTAAAACTACAAGAAAAAATATTATAATGGGGAATTTTGATTTATTATAAAGTATAATGATTAAAAATAGGTCCTTTCAATGCTTGAGTGACAAATTACATTTTCTTCTCTAGCTTTTGGGAGAGGACAGTAATAATTTACCTATTCTTTTGTGAAAAAAGATAATCAGATAACACCTCTTCACTGTCCCTTATTATTGAATAAAGATGAATTTGAGAGCAGGGGATGTTTTCCCCTCCCCCTCTAGACCCTATCATGCTAATAAATATCTATAATTACAGATGATCTAAACCTCCCCTACCAGACCAGCTTCACTAAAGTTAATTACAACTCCTGTATTTGCAATAGTGAAATATATCTGCATTCAAAACAAAATATCTATATAGGGAGTGCAATGTTCTCCAGGCAATATCCAAGTTACTTTGTATATATTTGTATTTCTGTACTGTGAATGGCAAATGGGTTAGCTCCACTGCTTATCTTATTAATGCGGACCCTCTTTTTAAGTGAAGCTAATTTATGAACACTTGTCCAACAGTGTCTTTTTGGGATGAGCACAAATTGGGCTTTCCAGGGATGTACCATGCTCTACAAACTATTCTAACATATATTCTATTATATATTCTATTCCAGATCCTTCATCTCCCTCCAGGATTATTCACATCAGGATGAGGAAGGAGCAGTAATGACTTCAAAGTTAAAATTTAGCTAATACATGTTCCAGTTCTTGAAGTGATCTTCTATGTGACTGGAAACTAGATAAGGAAAAATTCCTGAAATCAGAGTTGTTTTCCTGTTAATGTATGAGTATGTTGAGATCCCACTGAATACTAGCCTGTCAGTCTCCACTTACATCTTACACTTGTGTTACAGAGAACTTCAGTAAAGTTGCTGCTAAAAATTGTAATAACGCAGCTTATACTGATACTGCTCTCCAGTAGTCCCATTTTTATGCTCCCTTAAGAAGAATCAGGGATATAGCTACAACTGTAGCCATATGTTCAGGAAAGAGACAAGACACTCTCTAAACCACTTTTCTTCCCTGCTGATGTCCCACCAGCAAAAAAAAAAATCCCCTGTCTATTGTTTCTTAGTGACAATATAAAAAGCATTCTTCCTATAAATTCCCTATAAATTGCCATGCTTTTAGTGCTTACTTTAATTTACTGTTCCCTGAACTTTTTACTTCCATCTTCTTTCCCAGAACTTTGGCTTTCCCTGGCCTTCCAACTGCTATGCTATAGTTAGCAGAACCTGCAGCTACTGTAAGCAATCCTCCCTGTGCTCTGTTTTCTCCCTTTAGATGGAGGACAAAGTCAGCATTAGAAGATAAAAGAGGACAGAGAAAAGTGGCAAGGATGACAATTGGTAGGGATAAAACTAAGTATAGAGAAAGAGACAGTGAAAAAGGAATAAGATGAAGACACAAAAGAAGAGGTAGCAATTTGTGATTAAGCTAAATGACAGAGTAAGAGGATCATATTTTGGAAATATTTGCCAGAATTTCTGAGTATTTTACAGAGTAGACGCTTCAGTCAGATGGGCAGGATTACACATGTGGGATGAAGGAAAAATCCAAGAGATAACTCAAACTCTTTGCTCTTGATTTACTCCTTGGTCATGACCACAATAAGCAAAGGATAAAACCTGGGACTACACCAGCAAAAAGTTTAGAAATACTAGCTTTTTTGTTGTTTGTGAAAAACACTTTACTATCTTGTACATAGGCTTTTTCTAGCAGTCTTTTCTCCCTATAAACATTTTTTTATTTTTTTCTTTCTTTTTGTTTTCTTTTTTAAAGAAATATTGACTTGAAGGTGCTAAGTAAATCCTGGGGAAAGTGAGTTAATGGTTATGGAACATTTGTTGGCAGCAGTGCCTGACATTTCGTTGTCTATTTTCCACTGTCAGTCGCTGTATGGATGTCACCTCATGTTCTCCACATATATGACTCAATGAATTTAATCAAATAATCATAGAATCATTTAGGTTGCAAAACACCTTTAAGATCATCAAGTCCAACCGTTAACCTAACCCTGCCATCCCACCACTAAACCATGTCCCTAAGCACCTCATCTACCCTTCTTTTAAATACCTCTGGGGATGGGGGCTCAACCACTTCCCTGGGCAGCCCATCCCAGCGCCTGACAACCCTTCTGTGAAGAAATTTTTCCTAACATCCAACCTAAACCTGCCCTGGTGCAACTTCAGACCATTTCCCCTCATCCTATTGCCCGTTACCAGGGAGAAGAGGCTGACCACCACCTTGCTACAGCCTCCTTTCAGGTAGTTGTAGAGGGCAATAGGGTCTCCCCTCAGCCTCCTCTTCTCCAGGCTAAACAACCCCAGTTCCCTCAGCCACTCCTCGTAAGACTTGTACTCCAGACAATATATGTATCTTTTTTATATATTTATATCTCTTATATATAATAAGATAGAAAAATAAGATTTATTCACTAAAAATTAGAATTTTTTTCTTCCCTCAGGCTTTTAAAGTCATGCCTTAGTTTTCAGTAAAAGTATTCTTTTCCAGACCCATAAACCCAAGAAAACCATCTTCCCCATTACAAGCACAACCACAATATATAGTTGTCAAATGCACATTTCTAAATCCAGAATGGCTATGAGATTATTGGCAAAATAAATTAAGGAACAAAAATGAGGTTCACACAGGAATGACTTCTGGATCTAATCCCAAGAGGATAATTTCTCCTCCCTCGGGTCCCCAGTCTCTGAAATACTGATTGTAGCTGCAGTCAGGGTAGTTCAGGAAAGGGCTGTGTTTTTAACAGCTGGTTCCACTGAATGAAATTAAATCATCACCAGGACAGCCCTTCTTTAGGCCATGTTATCATAGTGTTTTATAACACAGTGGGATGGTTTCTGTCAGCACTGATTTAAAAACTGAGTGGTAACTTGACTTTCATATCTCTTTTCTAGGGAAAAATGGCCTGAAAAATGTGTTAGACTATAATAAGATATATACAGAGTCCTAAAAAATATGTTTTAAATTCCTTTGTAGGTCCAACAGCACATAACTATTTATTTCCCTTTAAATTCTGTAGCAAATTTATGTACAATGTTGTCTCACACAGCATAGGTATAGATGTAGCATAATTCTAGAAAAGATGGGCATAATTTTTAAAAGTTAAATGATTAAAAATGCCATGCAGATCAGTTGTTGAGCTACAGTCTCCCAATTGTTCAACAATCATTTACTGTAGTCTCCAGATCATGAAAAACCATCACTGCTTGTCATATGAAGCTGTCTACACAGTACAGAAGTAAACTAATCAGTTTATGGGACATTTTAGGATGTTAGGATTAATTTCTGTGAAATATTTGAAACCTGAGAACAAAGCAATGGGTAAATGAATACTTAAATACACAAAAACAAAGTCTCCTAACAGTTTTGAAGGAGGTTTGAGTTTGTTGGTTTGTTTGTTTGTTTTACTCAAAATGAGATCGATTACATTAGATCAACAAAGAGAATTTTTCAAATACTTGACACTATTGTGAAGCTTGACTCTGAACACTACCAAGAACAATATTATAATAAAAATCAATATATTTGACTATAAATCAAGTTTCAAAAATAAAACAAAACAAGCATTCACATAAAGCAAATCATTGCTTGTGACTTTAACTTGCTATCTCATGTTCACAAGCACTTTGGCTTGACAGAACAAGATCACAACAGGAGTATCATTCTGGGGAAAGCAATAGACGATTATTTCTTTGTATTGCTTTGAATGACCCATGTAATCTAATTTACTCATTTACACTTTGCATAAAGAACCCAACCTTGTCTCTTTCCAGCTTCATTCACTGCCACTTTTTGTGTCAAAAAGGACAGTGAATATTGATTGATCACTATTCACCTTCTCCATTGTTTTCATGATTTTGTCATGTCATTTCTGTAATGTCCTTCCTCAGTTATCTTTTTTCTAGGCTGAAAGAAACCAAAGATATTAAAAGACAACTGTGAGGTCCTCAAACAAACAGGAGACCAACTTAAAAATTTAAGACAAGTGAAAAGTATTTGGTTTTTTATATGTGCCTTACGTTTTCTGATTCTTTCAGGATCCTTGGATCATTGACAAATTTTCCTCAGTGAACATGAAAGTTACAAGCTTTTTGTCTTGTTTTATAAAAATATGCAAACATACTCTTTGGAGCAGGAGGAGAAAACAGTATTTCTTTCAGAATACCATTATCACTTCATAACAGAAGTACACCCTAATTCCCTCTCCCTATGTGCTGCCTCTATGAAACACGATGATCCCAGAAAAACAGGACTCATGCAATGGGAGAGATCACCCATCTTGTGAGCCCCTCTGATCTAGCAGCACAAGCAGCCACACAGCAAGTAGAAAAGCCATTGATGTCAGGTGCTGGTTAAAAGAAGCAGGCAA
>JADKXX010002905.1:0-18239 GCA_017310255.1 Butorides virescens
TTTCATTTGTTTTACCCCTACTGAGACAATCCTGGATCAGGAGTGATATCACCCCTGAAATATATTCATTACTAGCTCTGCAGTGTGGGGGGTATTTGAATATTGTGTGCATGTAGTATGTGCCAGCAGCAGCTATCTTTGGGGATTTTTTTGTGAGGTTTTTTCTGTATTAAGCAAAGAAGCAGGAAGGTTTGGTAGATATAGAAGGGACTGCATATTTCTCATGCTAACTGAACAAAGCAGTAGTAAATAGATACTCTGTGTACATGGTGGTACTAAAGGGAGCTATAAAGTAAGAATAGGAGTGTTATTAGTTTATTCTTACAGGTGATTCACTAAATAAGTGATTCCACAATGAATCTCCAACCTTTCTGGCAGGGTGTAATTACAGTGGTACGTTATCAATACTGACATGACACACTCTCATGTCCACCTGCTTGATTGCCAATGACATGGCCACCAGAAACAGAAACACTTGCACTTCACGCATTCCTTGTAAACCATTACCAATTTTTTAAAATAAAAATGAAAGCTTTTTGCTTCATTACTTAGGACTTGATGACATGGGATATTTTACAACTTACTTGCCATAACAGATGCTCCTTTCATTCTATAGACTAAGATAAAGCATTCTTACAGGCAGTAAGCACTTTGGCCCTTAATAAATGCCGTGGGAGACGTTATTTTTGCAGGAGAGCAAAAGACCCAAGGACTGAGTGATTTTCAGCTTTTTTACATGACTTTCGTTTTACACCTTAAACAGTTGTGGTCTAGCTGACAAACTGATCTGTGATCTAACAACTGAAAAGAAAAAATAAGTCTAAAATCAATGCCAGATAGGGACAATTTAACCCTTTGTAAGACTTCTGAGTTTATCAGCAACACTGAAATATATTGCAAAATTACCTGCTCTAGTTAGAGTTCAGTGTTAACATCAGTGCAGTAAACCGAAATATTGTGAAGGGAAATAAAAGCCCACTTTGAGCTAAAATATAAAAGCCATGCTACTGCTTTAGATGTGGAGATCTCAGTCATCCGAGTGATTTTCTGGGATGCCCTGAAAAATGTGTAAATTTTAAACAATGTCAAATGTAAAAAGAACATCAAGTAGCTGTGCTATGCTTCAAGGCAGATGGAAACAAAACACCTCCTGCTTTACACTAGTAAAGTTTAAACTGCTTGTTTCTAAAAATAATGATCATTTTGTTCAACTGGTATTAATTATTGATAAGACATAACTTTCCATATATCCATACTTGAAAGTATTGACTTTGAAGTCAATACCTCAAAGTATTCAAAACAATTCAAGTCGAAGTGCTTGAAGATGGGCAAAATGAAACTGGTAATAAATTGTGTATAGGTTAAATTCAAAGGGTTACAAGAGTCTACTTACTTTACTCACTTTCAGTTTTGCTTTCTGAGTTATTGCACTGACTTAATTTAGTGTTTTTCACTTGGCAAAACACTATTCTATTTAAACAAGGAGGTCAAAATCCTGTGTAAGAGTAAACAGAAAGTGTATTTTTTCAAGCTGTGTTCATGCTAAGACTGTAAGAAATGCAATGAAGAAAGATAGGACATAGGTCTAGTAACTGGAACACAACATATTCTTACTGAAAATGAGTTAGGGAGAGGAGAGATTCTGCAAATGGTAACACTCTGGATGAGCAAAATTGTTGCAGAGGATATTTGCTTTTATTTACAGCAACTTCCATTAATGAATAACAATTACTTTTCTTCATATTCATAGCCAGAAATCAGTTAAAATACTTCCCTATGTCACGATCAACCTTGGATTTAGTGTAATGCCATATTTCACTGAACTGCATTCTCTGTTTTAATAATTTTTTCTCATAGTCCTGAAAAACAAAATTCTGAAAAGCTTGGTTTTCACTTCAGGTTAGTGCACACTTACCTTTTGATGTTGTTATTGCTTGTTTCGCCCCTTTGGTTAATCCATTTATTTACAGTCAAATCCAGTGGTCCACCCTTTCTACCCTAAGTTTCTACATTAATCTACTTTTCAGTGTTGTGATTCACACTCCTGAATATAGTTATCATTACACTTATCACCTCAGTCCCAGGCATCCAGTTTTGCTACTTCTCTATCTGGTTCTCTACATATCACACCCTCTGTCCGATTTGATGAAAGGATGTTCTCCTGTGAACTTCTCCTGCCTTCGAAGTTCCCAGTGTTTCTGCTCATGCTGCTGCAGTTTCATGTTACTTCTGTCAAACAAGCCAAATGAACCATTTTATACAATCTGGAATTTTTTTAAAACCTTTTTCTCAGCCAGATACCTCTCACCTTTATATCGCATAAGGTCATTTATTTACACTATTCTTTTAAGAATGATGAAACAACTGTTTTCCAGAGAAAAACTGAAAGATCTACATCAACCCAAGTTATGACTGTCACACAGTGAGACTAAGTGACTAAGTAATTGGTGAATTTTTGCTCTGGGTGAGATCAGTGAGAATTTGGGTTCACGGAAAGACATTGTACACATTTCTGCACATTTCATTTCTGGAGGGAATCAGCAACAAACATTACTTTTTCATATATAGGAATGGTACCTGTCAAGTATGATGAAATACCACTGAGAGTTTTGAAAATACTTAATTACTAAGTTTATTATGGTATCCATGGGATTTAGGGGCTTAGCTATATTTTAGATTCCCAGATACCTTCAAAATCTGACTTCTTTTTTATGTCTTCTTTAAAAGAATCTTGTGGTTATGAAAATAAAGAGGACTATGCTGATATTAAGACTTTTATATTATGTCAGCAATGTTGCAAATAAAAAGTTTCCCATGCAATTTATAGCAGAAGGCCTGACTAAGACCTGCCTACAAGTACTACCTGTAGTAAGAGAACCACAAGAAAATATTTCAGTGGTTCTCAAGCAGTAGCTTGTAAGGACTACAGGCTGGATTACACTGAAAAGGCAACAGAAGGATCAAGAAAGTTGAGTGAGAGACAAGCTGCTTGACATTACAGAATAAAAAGCCATTGAACTGGCTAGAATAGTGTTACATTCTCACTGTCAGCTGTGTTAATTAATACATGTTCAGAAACATCTTGACAGTGCAAGATGCATTGAGAAGCTACTGCTTTAGTTACCCGTAAAACTTCTGATGTGAAATATTCTATCCTTCTATCAGTAAATAATGCACCTCCTTTTACCTGCATAGTTACTGATAAAATCAGTCACAACTGACTATTTAGTGGTTTTGTAATGCCTACTGATGTCACTGTTGCCTGGGAACCCTTATTTCTGCATCTGCAGTGAAGGAGTAGAAGCTGGCAGAGCTGCAGTGAGACAGCCCTTTGCTCAGGGTTGCTTACCAGATGAACGAACTCTTGACCTTTGATGAATTTTCAAAGGAACAGTCATGCCTGAAGTCTATTTTGGAAGTGGCTGTAGATATGATGCCTATTTGGAGTTTGTGAAAGACCAATACGAACAAAAGGCTTCTGCAGTGGTTTTGTCATACTTGTTTGAGGTTGAAGAGATCAATGAAGATATGGGCCACCTTCATCATGGGGATCAGAATATCTGTGGACCTGTCTGAATAGGTTGGACACTCCACAGTCATACCAGTGAAAGTCAAAACAAGTTTACATCCACTTTATGAATAGTGTATGAGCAGATATTGGATAAAACAAAAGGAAAAGTTTCTACGTTATCTGGACAGTTACACTGGGGGAAAAAATTGCAACCTTGTTCAGCAGGAGTAAAAAAAAAAAGATTGTTAATGTGATAGACAGACAGTTTCAAACTTAGGAACAACCGATGTAGGAAAGAGAGGCTACCTGTTAGAGAGAGCTGTATAAAGATCCTCAGATTCTCATGCCCTAAGGCAGCCAGCTTAATTCAGTATGGGCTGCTCCAGACAGGAGGGTCCATGGGACTGTCTGCAAGAAACTGTAGTAGGATCCAGTTCAGGTACTTAGCACAACTTTCTGGCATTACCTTTCCATACCTTTCTTACAAACTTCAAAACTGACAGCCAAGAAGTTTTACTCCCTGTGTCTGTATTTAATATTTGGTCAAAATAGACAATAATCCTGTGCTATCAATACTTTTATAATGGAGATCCATTATAAATGGGAACTGTGAAGATGAGAGAGCTGATAAGCCTAAAAAGGGATTTACAACTGCATTGGTAGAATGTACAGCAGATTAAAGCTTTAAAACTAGGTCTGAACTACAATATTGTAGTTTACTATAACTAAAACCAGTATTGTTTCAGCCTAGGTTTTTATTTCTTAGTGCACAAAGGTGTAAATTTGTTCTAATCGATATTCTCTCATTTTCACCAATCTAGAAGCACACAATACTGATATTGCTGTCATTGACAGGTATGCCCAATTTTCTTTTTGAATCTTTATTTGCCTTGAGTTTGTTCTGATCCTTAAAATACAACTTCACCCATTGCACTGTAATCAACATGTGCATTTGCCCTTTTCTTGGGGTCACCTAAGAAGTCATAAATTTATCTTTTCAATTATATCAACTCACTTTTCAGAATATAAAGGCTTTCAATGTAAAAAGCAAAATTCAGTACCTGAGTTTCTCTTATACAACTCTTTCTAGTATAGTTATAATTTTTTTCAGAATTTTTTTAAGTATAATACCCTAGGCATCAGTGCAACTCATGATTTGATATTGAGATGAAACATTTGTCTAGAGCAAAATTTCAGAAGTAAATATAACATATTATTTCTTTCCATTTCTGAAAGATTGGTATCATCAAATTTGACTGCAGTGCTGCATTACATTAAAATATTTACCTAATATCCCTTATTTTCATAACGGTAAAGTTTATTTTATTTTCTTTTCCTTGTGTTAAGAATAAATTCTAATTTGCTTTCTGAGAATTACAACAGTAAGCCAGACTCAGTTTACAAAATGAAACCCTGGGGCCTGGTGGACACTGACAGTGATGCGATAAATAGTTCTGCTCTGTTTCAGTATTTTGCTTGAAGCAAGAAAACAGCTTCAAGTTCAGAAATTTCAGACTAAAAACTAACAAGCAAACATAGCATGCTAAAGTGTTTAGTAGTGATGTATTTTTCTTGGGAGGCATTGCAAATAAAGGGGAGACTAAAACAATGATAGAATCATAATATCATAGAATTATTTAGGTTGGAAAAGACCTTTAAGATCATCAAGTCCATTAACCTAACACTGCCATTCCACCACTAAACCATGTCCCTAAACAAAAGAGTATTATCTATAAACTGGCAGACAAATTATGATTAACAGCATAAGTCCTTTATAGCAAAATGGCTGAAAGTTTTTCTGGTGTTTTTGCTTTGTTTCTTTTACGCTCTGACATGGCAGATTACACAATAATTAGTACAATCTACTCTACAGACCATTGCATGGCACAGATTCCTCAGCCATGGCTCTTACACAACCTATGTTTGACTTCCTTATCTACATGACTGCTGACGGATGCTAGACTATGATTCATTTTTGCACTAATATAACAACTATTCAAGCTATTAGGCAGCACAAACTCTTAAATGTTACCAACGTTTTGGCCTTTGTATTAAGTTAGAGAAAGATCAGACATTTTCTCAACACCTCATTTTGTTCTTGGTACTCTGTTAGGACATTTTTATTTGGTTGAGTGAGGATGATCTGGTGTCAGAAGTGCAGCCATGTCTACGTGTTTTGCACTGATATGGCCTAGTCTCATTAAAATTTAGATCATGAAGAAATTAAAGCTCTGTACAAGGGTTTTGTTTCTTCACCAGCTGCAAGAAACACACAAAGATGTCTTAAAAAGGTCTGGGAATAAAGTTTTCAGAGAAATCAGATTGGTTCTGAATGAGTGGTAAAGAAAGAGATCTACAGCAAGGGTTATCTTTTTCATTCTCTCTTTCTTCCTCTTTCCTTGTATTATTCCATTAATTCTTTGAATATGAGTAAAGTCTTCCCATAGCTCTACAAGGGTTATAAAAACTAAATTTGTTGACATCTATAATGAATAGATATACTATAACAGTAAACACACTGGAAAAATTTAAACAAAACAAAAGTTCCCCAGGGGCTATGCAGTAATAAGACACCAAAAGAGGTATAAAAGAAGGCTACAAAATCATACTAAAACTATAGTTCTGACAGTTGTTACATTAGCATTATCTTTCTCTTTTCCATTTAAAAATAACAAATCGTAGGAGGGTGATTTCTTTTAAATAAACAATCTTTCTGAGATTTCTCTATAGAGTGATATTTCTCTGCTGATCTTCATGCCCCTCCTGGTAGATGTGGCTGTCTGATCTATTCACACAAACTTTTCTACAGTTTTTAACTTGTCATCTTTGAATTAATGAACAGTTCTTGAAACATAGAGCATCAACTAGCTTAGTTATAGAACTTGCTGAAAAGTCATTTGTTAATGATGAACCCCCTATGCTAGGTTTCCTTAGAGAAGGAAGAGATTCCTGCTGTGGAAGCAAGTCTACCCTACATATACTTACATATCTTAAGAATCATATATTTGTAATTTGTGTGTGTGCACCCGCCACATATTCTGTCAGCCAGGATGCCTTGAATTAAGGACACAGCAGCATGGTACAGTAGTAAGGTTTGAAATTCCATTATTTTTCATACTCGACTACCAACCAGTCAGTAGTAGCCAAAATCACCAAGAATCAGCCTACAATGAGGACATACCTGCCCTAAAACTTTCACTTCAAGGTATCTGAACATGAGTCAGCTTCAAAGATGTGCAGCAGGATCAGGTGATACGCCTAATTGAGAAAGCATCTATTTGGACAGAAGATCCATAGGTGCAGTTTTTCTAAAGCAAAACTGAGAATGGATGAGAGTCCTGTGAAAAATCATAATGTACTGAAATTTCCACCACAGTTTCAATGTTTGAGAAATTTGGACTTTCTGGACAAGTGCCCCAGTGTTCTGGATATTTGTGGCGTAAATCTTTGTCTATAATATCGTTTGCATGTAACAGGTAAAATACTAAATACAGTGTGATCTTACTTCAAAGTTCAGAAAAATATTTCTGGTTAGCAATGATATAACACAGAAGTACATGGTTTTTATCAATAATAAACTAGACTCTGACCTAATGATCAAAAAGAAACCCCAGCTTCATTTCCAATTTTTTTTCAGAATTTGCAAGGCTGCCATTAAAAATTTGTTCTTATTTGTAAATTAGACACGATGTTGGAGTCACTGAATCTGACACATGCTGGTTATGCTGTGTTGCTTCATACATGCATGAACGGGAATGTGGCAACAAGCAACCAAATTCACTGCATATACTTAGCAAGCATAGTCATGCTCATATCTTTAAATTGAAGCTATTTATATCTCCATACTGGAAAGGGAGATGACAGAGATCATCACTGTCTCTAGAAGCAAGGTCAGCAGAGTGGATTGTTGACTCATCTTGGTCATTTTCAGGAAAGATTAATATTTTGTTCACACAAACCTCAGTTCTTCCCCTTTCCTTCTCTATATACTAGGTACAAATTCAATCATTTGCTCATAAACTGACTCCTAGTTTTCTGTAAAACCCACCTAAGAAACTTTCTTGGTATGGACCTCCAGCACAAGACAATTTTTGACTTCAAAGTTATCTGTTTGTGTGGCTGTAAATTAAAGGCATGAATGAGTGAGGTATACATAAAGACTTCATATGTTATTTTAGAAGAAAAGTTAGAGAGGAGAGCCTGTAGTGATTACATATAACAAAACTATGTTTATCTAACAGCAAAAAAGCTCGGATCCTTCCAGCCCTCATTTTCACTGCTGGCATAGCACAGGCAGTGCAAGCTCAGGTTTGTCTGCATCTGCTAATATATACATGTCATTGGATTGCAGTGGGAGCAAATAATTGTGTATGTATTGTTGCCACTATGAAAAATAAATACAGCAAGAAAAACAGCAGGCAAGTACCTTCTATGTTACTTTGTCAGCTGACCAGCAGGAGGTACCCATACCTTCAGCAGCTGTCATTTCCCCTGCTCCTCTACTTATGTCCCACATCATCAGTCATCCTCTGCAGAGGAGCCAAGGTCAGGCCACATAACTGCATCACCTTCA
The DNA here is from genome assembly GCA_017310255.1 of Butorides virescens. Classification (NCBI taxonomy): domain Eukaryota; kingdom Metazoa; phylum Chordata; class Aves; order Pelecaniformes; family Ardeidae; genus Butorides; species Butorides virescens. Next base: position 8,085 of record JADKXX010002905.1, read on the forward strand.
CAATATCAGCATGTCCAAGCTTTCCCAGCCAAGTGAATGGCTGAGAGAAAGATAGATGAGGTTGCTTTCAAACCAAGCTTCCTATTCCACAATACTCTGAACAGCTGCTAAGCCACCTGGCCTGCCACAGGATTATACCTTATTTAATTCTGATCTACCAGAACTCAAACATTGTATAATGTTGCTACTTATGACTGCAGGAAAAAATGCCTTTTTTTTCCACATTATTAGAATTTGGATAAAATCTGTTTTCAGTAAATGATGTAGCTTCACTAAAGAAAGTTACCAGACATGAATAAACCACACTAACTAACCAGATAGCTGTTATTAGGAAAAGCATTCAATGTACAAGTACATGGCAAAGTTTAAACAGAATTTGGAGACTAAAAGGATTCATTTATGGTGGGTTCAGAACACAGAGCCCTGGGTATTGAATCATCTGTACTATGTTTATCTAGTCATTTTTCAGACAGATAGCAAAGACTGAGGAAACTGAAGAGAAAGTGGAGGGAAGGTATTATACATAGCCATGGAAGGATCGCTGGTGTTAAGGAAAAAAAAAAAAAAAAAAGATATTTAGGCTTACAGCCAGCTGAAAGAGATGGCTCACTAAGAAAAGTTGCCTCCTAATGATTATTTTTTGCCCCACCCCGCCCAAGTTCAATGAAAAATGAGTTTTGGAAAAATACCCAGGATTTTAGCAAACACACCTGGAAGACTGAGATACAACTTGCAGATTTTCAACTAATGAATCTTTCTCCAAGTGCATCAGTAGTGGGAAGATTGTAATAGGCTTGATACAAAAAGAGCATTCAAGGTCAGTAAGACAGCAACACCAACTAAATGTGTTCTTTGCACCTGCATCTGCCAAGGGTGACTTCAGAAGGTTCCAGAAACTAAAGGCTGCTTTATGGAAGACTTATCAAAGGGTTTGGTCCATCCTGATTTGTCACAAGAAAGACAGCAAAATGAAGAATGACGCAGTATTCAGAAAAGAAGAGTCGTGATGCTGCCTAACTATTAACTGTAGCATACAGGTGTTTGGTTTTTTTTCAAGTACCAGACCCAGGTAACTAGATTATGGCAATGCAATGCCTATTTATAAAAAGAGTTTTGGGAAAGATCTGCAGACCTGAGGACCTGAAAGCCTCATCTCCTTATTGGTGTTCTGTAGAAACTGGACAGAAAATAGAATTGTTAGGTATGTGAATGAATATGCTTTACTGAGGAAGATTCAACATCTTTCTTAAGAAAATTACTTCTCATAAAACTGATGGACCTTTTTTAAAGAAGAATTAAGAACTCTTCTGAGAAGAACACAATAGAGTCTAGTTAGGTTTCCGAAAAGATCTTTAAAGAAACTAAGTTTCAGTGAAGCTAGAAACTCATTGGTAATTAGTTAAAAGAGAAAACAATGAAGGTGAATGGTCAGACCTAATATCAGCAAGTGGAATTCGATACAGATATATGACGCATAGGAGAAAAATTGTCTTATTCTGTATAAACAGTAATGATCTTTGAACTGTCTTCTACTACTGAAGAATAAGTAGATCTATGAGGGCAGAGCTCAATGTTGGTCAAGAAAAAAAGGAAATATTAAGGAAGCAAGAGGAGAAAAAAAGAAATTAAACTGTGGCATGACCTCACATTTTGAATGTTGTGTGCAGATGGCCCCCTTATCACAAAAAGATACAGTGCAACTCGAAAAAACCAGCGAAGGGCAACAAAGATAACAGAACAGATTGCACCATATGTGTAAGGAATGCTCAGATAGTGTAAACTTCTATTCAGGTAACAACTAAATGGACGAAAATTTCTGAAGCTGTAGAAGAGACATGAGACAATAGCATATAAAAACATGACTAACAGGGAAAGAGTAAATAGGAAATGAATGTTAGTAAATTACCTAGTACCAGATCTAAAGTATATATAAAAAAAATGATCAGGACTTGGTTCAAAACAAACCAAAGTACTTCATCTGATGTGTAACTAAACAATAGAACATCTTGAAAGCAGTTGTTTTGGACATTAAACAAGTATCTATGCTGATCATGAGTTTCCTGGAAAGTGCCACTGAAGCTTGCTATTTTCTTATGTTCTCCGGGCATCTGTTGGTACTAACAAGTAGAATTATAACTGGGCTTGATGAACTTCTGGTATGCACAACTCTCATACTCATCTACTGTTGACAATTTCCTTTCCTACAGAAGAAGGAACACAAATTTGATTAATCTTTCAAGGCAAAAATAACTATCACAATAAATGGATGTGTGTGAACCTAATTAGAATTTCACCTCTGGATTAAGAGATTAATTCTTACATTGTGATTAAGTTAGAGCTGTCAGATTCTTGGTCACAAAATCATCACTGATCTTGTTGAGCTTTCCAGAATAATAAGCAAGGAAAGACTAGGAAGTCTGCTAGATTCAGGTAACTTGTACCAGGTAGAATCAAGCAGATACCTGTATTTTTAGATATTTTGATATATTAAAAGATGCATTGTCTGTAATATTAAAATAACAATCAGTTAATAAAAGAACAACTTAGCATTTTACCCCTGTTAGGTCTATTTTTGTCTTCTTGATGTCAGGACCAAACCCTAACCTCACTGAAGCAAAGACATAGGTTTGTTTAATTTAGGAATAATTTTTATACTGTATTTGTCTTTGATCAGTGCCCTTAAAACATGTATGGTAACATTAGAAAAGCTAATTGACACAATATGGAATATATTTCACTTGAAAGATTTCAAGATTCAAGACCTATTTTGGTAGAACTACACATATTATCATCCATGGAGGCTTAGTGTTAATAGAGCTGCTCAAATAATTTTCATATAAGATGGCAGACAATGCAGTAAGATAAAAAGTCAGATATTATACCTCCCTCCTTGTCTTATTTCGAACTGAGACAATGGGCATGTTGTGATAAAATTAGATTATTTCTGCTATCTAATGATCAGATTTATATTTTTATATGTTTTTATTATCAACAAATGAAATAATTATTATAACTGTTACTACATAGGTATTGTGGAAAGATGTACAGACCAGTTTTACTATCTATTAATCACAGAATGAAGAGCATAAGGGTTAAAGAAAGGGTGGTGCAAATGAGCTAGACAAATACATGTGATGATAGACTGATTATAAAAGGTGGTGGAAGAAAAATTCATATACGCTCCACAATTAGTTTTGTTAATATGGTTTCTCTGGATTTGGATAATATAAGCTAAAATGAAAAAAAAAAAAAAAAATGGTAGAGGGGCAAAAGTTGAGAATAAGCCGGGAAAGTGTAGAAGGAAATTAGAATGACGGGAGAGGGATGGAGAAAGTGGTAGATCTGAGGGAGCAGGTAGTCCCACCTGTCATTAGAGAAGAAATTCAACCAGTGAAAGCTAGTGAAATATAGCAGATACTATATCTGGTCATTTTTTGGTTTTAATCTTTTTCTTTTTTTTTTTTTTTTTTTTTTTTTGAGGTCAAATGTGAGAACTCCTCCAAGCAGCTCTGGGTCAAATGGCACAATGGGGAGAAAGACAGCACCGTTTTATGCTCATATCTGAGATCGTTTCCTGGCTGTTCTTACTGAGCCTTCTGAAACATTGGTCTGGCTTATGCCTGCTGCATTAATTTGTCTGCATAGGTTACATCATTTGTGTGCATCTCACTTGCAAAAAAGATCAAGTAAAACTCTTCATCACAAGTAAGATAATTTGTAGCGTCCATTATTTACTTATTTTCACCTCTTTTTTGTATGCTTCTATCTTTCTCATTTTATACAAATAGCTATGATAGTGAATTATAATGACATAAAAAATTACTGAAGGAATCATACTTTTCATTTCATTTTTTTACAGACACTAAATTACCGTGTGTTCATTACATGGAATTGTGTCTTGCCTATTCAAGAATACTGTGTATTCAGGTTGGAGGTAAATCTAAAAGTAAGTAAGAAAATAGGAGGAACATTGTCATGTTTAGCAAGACACATTAGCAAAGAGTTACTGTGAAACAGTGTAACTAAATAATGCAACTTTTTAGTATTGGGTTTTTGGAAATGTGTATTGTTACAACTTTCAGCTTAAGTTTATACAGTTTTCTACTTAATGAGCACAAAAAATATCAGCAGAAGCCTTATATACAGAGGAAATTAAATTTCAAAAGTAAAATGGACCATAGCAATACTCAAAAAGAGTACAAAAGTTATAATACTATAAATAGAAGCTATTGCTGGCTACATTTGTGTAGATAATGATAAATAGGAAGAAAATAGAAAGCATTAGTTCTCTAGATCTTACATCTTAGAAAAGCTTACAAAATTCTTGATTTAATTTCCTTTGATTTTGATCAATTTTTGACTATATCCATACCTCATTTAATTGAATCTATTGATTATTTTGGCTTTTTTCCTAAGCCAGGCCCTAGTGAATTGGGAGAATTCATGCTGTAGTATTTCTCAAGAAAATGTGCCAGAAATATGAAGAATGATCCTTTTTTGTTGTTATATTTACTCTACAGAAACCTAACAAACAGGTTTATCAGTGGAGTCCCTGAAAACATAATTTTAGCAAACTATTGGATATTCACTTTGAAGCAGAGAACACAATTTATTGTATGCTTTTAAAAGGCCTCACATAATATTCCCTACTATCATACAGAAAATAATAATAGATTTTGGTATCTTTTAACATTTACTGTTAAGGAAGGCCAATTTTGATATTGTAATTCCAGATGTTTGTGCCAGGAAGCATGATTTAAATTACTATGTTCATTGAATTAAGGAAAAGGAAATATGATTAACTTCATATTTTGCTTTTCAGACCTAGAATTTTTCAGTCAACTGCTTGTAATTTAAACAGCTATTAGGTATTAGTCACATAAAATATTAGCAAAAATATCAATAATTAGCCTTAAAGAAATATGATTTGGATAAATCATGGTTATAGTATTATGTATAAAGCTTTGATAAAGAGACACACATACTTAATAATCTGCAATTTTGTACCCACTACATTTAGTTGAAAAACTATAGTGATACCAGAAGGACAGATTTCAGCCTGGCTGAAATTACTTTTTCACAATACTCTTTATTAACCATACTTCCATTTTTTAATCAGTGGCTGAAAATATTGTGGTGGGTTGACCCTGGTGGGCTGCCAGACACTCATCCAGCTGCTTTCAGGACAGAGGGGGAAAATAAGATAGAAAAGCCCACGGGCAGCAATAAACACAGTGAGATCAGTGTCACGATCCACTATTGGGTTAAACAATTTGGCAGAGGTTAAACCCCCTTGCTTTCCAACCGACCTCAGATAATTCTGGGAGGTTGGGGGCGGTTGGGCTTAATTTCTGATTAACTCCAATGTTTTATCGTGACTAGGTTCCTTTTATATTCTCGGAAACAGAATTAAGACTCAAAACGGAGTCAGGTGCCAAGTGACTTTATTTGGCCAACAACAAATGTGCAAGAGAAAAGCAGAGAAGAGAGGAAAAAAAAAAAAGTGAGAAAGGGAAAGAGGGGGGGAGAAACAAATGGTACAGGAGTGCTGCTATAGCTACCACCACAGGTCTACGTGCTGTCCGTGCGGCCTGAGTGATCAAAGCAGTCCGTGCGGCTGGTGCAGCCTGAGTGATCCACGCCTGATATATTTTCTAATCTGGTGGAGGGTAGATGTTCCTGGATCCTCTCCTCTGGTCTCCGCTGGTTCCCCTTTCATAGGGTTGTCTTTTTGCATAGTCAATGACTGTTTTGCATACCCATGCCTCCCACTTGGCAGTGGGGCGCAGGCCCAGTACCGTATGCTCGAAAGTTCTAGGGGGTCCGAGCCCCCTCCCCATCGTCGGTTGACTCTGGGCCCGGGCGCATGCATGGAGGACATGTACTCCAAGATAACAGGGCACACATTCCTGCGGGGGGGGGGGACGGGGGACGACTGCCCCACTCAATTGCCGTGGTGATTAAGCTCTGGTAGTTAAGCTTGCCTGCCACCAATGTTGAGACAAGTTTCTAGTCCCTTACAATCAGTTACCAAATACTGTTACTGATGCTAGTGATACTGATACTACCAATACAGGCAAAACAGACTCAACCTGGGGAAGATCAATTTAATTTATGGCTAATTAAAAATAGACTAGGAAGGTGAGAAACAAAGGTAAAACCTAAAAAGACCTTCCCCCTACCACCTCTCATTCCCTGACTCAACTCCTTCGCTCCTCCACCCCCTCCCCAGCAAGTGGAGTAGGTGGATGGGGAATGGGCCGGTTGCAGTAAACCCATAACAGCTCTTCTCTGCCGCTCTTCTCCTCACACTTTTTTCCTGCTTTAGTGCATGTCCTCCGTGGGCTGCAGTCCTTCAAGAAATATCCACCTGCTCAAGCATGGGGTCCTCTCCATGGGCTGTGGTGTGGATATCTGCTCCATCATGGTCTTCTTCACAGGCTGCAGGGGAGTCTCTGCTCTGGCACCAGGAGCACCTCTTCCCATTCCTTTTTCTTTCACCTTGGCAGGGTTGTTTCTTTCACATTTTTTCCCAGTCCTCTCTCTCAACTGCTGTATAGCATGTGTTTTACCCTTTCATAAATACATTTTCCCAAAGATGCCACTATCTTGTCTGAGGGGCTCAACTGTTTCCTGCAGTGGGTCGACTGTGTTGGTTGGAGCTGGATGTGTCAGGCATGGCGCAGCACCTGGCCCCTTCTCTTTCCTGCAACACCCCAGCAGGTAAAATCTTGCCACCTACACCCAGCAAAAATATGTATAATGGAACTTTGCAATTACTCTGAATAGTTGGACTAAAAATAAGACAATTATATAATTCTGAAGAGTGGAATTCAATGTTGAAAAATGGATTTAATTTATGCTAGAGTTGTAAATAAATATGAAGAACACCTTTCTATTACAAATTTTGTTTGAAACAGAAGTTATTCTATATATACTTACATTTATACATACCTGAACACACATATACACATACACTTACAAGTATACATGTATTTTATATGTGTATGTAAATACATACATACAGGTAAACATTGCCATAGTTGAGATTTTTCTGTTTCCCTCAATGTGAAGTATTAAAGATGTATCGATCTAATGGACTATGGCAATCCTGCAGAAAGAACATAATGTTCTAATCAAAAACATATGAACTGTTAATTCTGTGTGTAAGTCTCATGTAATTATGTAGAAGATACATCATGATTGTTTTAAGACTTAAGATTGGTTCCTCTTGAGTAACTGTTACAATAAAGTTATGTCAATATAATTTGCTTGTAACTTTCAGGTTGTACACTAGGAATAGTGCAGTCTAGGTTATACTAAATAGGTTAAATACTATGGCATGGGTGAACAATGACTAGAAGACTAGGTAAAAATAAAGGGAGGTTGTATCTTCGGTGGCTTCACAGAGTCTCCTGTGTGTCTGAGCCTACTGACTTAGCAGACTCAAGAAAGAGAGAGTATTCTCATTAAATTCACAGTTGCCAAAAGTAGTAGAGTTTAAAAGTACATTAGAGATTGGAATAAGTTTAAATTATTTTGTTGATTTGGAGAGATAGTCTTGCAGAAGAATCAAACTCAGTAATAAAAAACTAGGTTACACATCAGGTCATAACTGAATAGGAGGAATTTTTTTCAGTTAAAGTCAATAAATGAACAAAACTGCAATTAATTTCTACTTTGTGATTGAATCACTATATGCATGTAGTTGATTTTAAATCATGTGTCACACAGGATTGATTACTGCACAGACAGACGCGTGTTACATCTCATAATCCTCTGCAAAGACCAGGTGCATAACATGCAAAAGCAAGCCAGTATACAGTGCTTGTTTACTGCTTCCACATCTGCCTCCTTTGAGCTGAGGGACACAATCAATGCCCTAAATCCAACAGGCCTGGAGCCAATGCCTGCACCTCTGATGGTCCATGTGGTTTACCTTCATGAGAAACATCTTTTGTACAAATAGATAATAGAGATTAATTGGTTAGATCGAGGTAAAGAAAGATGTGAAAGTTGAAATGAAACACAGCTCACCTGTATAATGAAGTTATGATAAGGCAATTTTTTTGCAGGATCAAAGAAGCAGAGTGTGTGATGCATTGTGTAATTCTGCTGTATGAACAAATGTCTAGAAAAGGAGACCCATGAAAAAGTATTAAACACGCATGCCTATTCCATTGGGAGAAAAAACACCAGTGGAAGACTTGCTAACCACTGTCAGGCATACATGTTGCGTGTGTTTATGATTTTCTCTGTGTATATAAATATACAGATAGGACTGTTGTAGGACTCTTCTGCCTGTCTGGTCTTGATAGGGCAAAAAATAAGAGCTGTAACTGTAATGATACCCAGATAAAACTTTACAGCTTTTTTTGTCACTGGGGTAGAATGCTTGGTTTGATCCTGAAAATCAGAAATTTCCCAAGGAAACATCATTTCTAAGAATGTAGATTTTCAAATTTAGGCTTCCCATGATCCTTTCTTGGCCTAAGTTTTAGTGAATCTTTCACTAGGAAAGATGGGAAAGATCAAGACAGTAATTATACTGCAAAATGTTAGATGCAGCTTTTTAGGGTGTTCCAGGAATCAACTACTTCTGGGTTTTAGTTTTAATATACAGGAGGGATATTGATTTTCTATTTCAACCTTAGAGTCCCCAAAATATTAAGGATAAATAATTAAAGTGCAGGGTCAAATCATTCTGGGATATTAAGCAGTTCAGTTACGAGAAAGGTCAGCTTCACATAGATAAAAAAGTTTTGATTACTTTTCTAAAACTAGTATGTACAGTTACACTAAAAGAAATGCATATCTTGAAAAAAATCATATTGTCTATCTGGAAAAATGTTACAGAATCTGAAACTGGACTCCCTCATCAACCAACCAACCTGTTTTCTCCATGGTTGCCTCTACAATGAAACGGTTAGGTAGAAATAAAAAAAAACCCTTTAAATAGATACTTTATGTGTATGCTTCTGTGCAGGCAGAGATAGGTGTCTACAGATTTGTGACATGTTTTTTATGTCCAAATTCCTAACACTCAGAGTCTTTTTCAATGTCTGTTGAAATTCTTTAGAGTTATTAAAGTCACAATTGTTTATGCATACAATGTAATTAACTAACAAGACAGCATCCTACAGCAAACAGTGCAAAAGCTGGCTTTACTAACCAAGAGTCTAATGGTTAGTGGGACCTTCTACAGCTGGTTCTGAGGCAGAACCAACCTGAGGAGACAGAGGAAAGGAATATGTTAGGATCCCTTTATACAGACTCATAAACACTGTAGTAACAGTAATATCAATACTTCTTTTATCCAGCCCTCCACACACCCCCCACCCCCCCCCCCCCCACCCCCCACCATGGGAGCTACTAAGGACAATATCTCAGCAAATCTTTCCCAATAAAGACTGAGAAGACTTCTAGTTATTAGGTAGTTTCCACAGAAGACACTCAGGTGCTACTGAAGATCAAATAACCGTGTAACCTCCGTAACTGTGAATGCCATGTTCTTTATGCCACATTGAGGAAAGAGGTATCTTTTCTGCTTTTAAATGTTAAACTGTGCAAATACTCCCTCCTCAGAGGGAAACAAAGGCTTTTTATCTCCATTCATAGACACAGAAGGGTCATTAGAGCAGAGAAAAAAAGCCACATTATTTTATATCTCTGTTTCCAGGCTTTCAATACAGTCTGTAACCCTAATGATGATCCTTACCAATGATTCCTTGACACAATAATTCAGCAAAATGGCTGATCTCTATTGCAATTTCTAGGATCCCTTTCAGGGACTCAAAGCCTAGGAAGAACCCGAGAAATGATGCTTAGGATAAACATGCCCTAGTTGGGCTCTTTAGGTGCCCTGAATCTCATTATACATTTATATGATGTGTTCTGTGAGATACTGGGAAAAAAATATTCCAAAAAGTTCAAGGCTCTGTTGGGTAACAAGGATAATGCTGGCTCTTTAACAGTTATTTCCCTTTTCCGTAAGTTTCATCATTACAGACAGTTCTAGAAAGATGGTGTCCTACCGCAATCTCTTTTGCTACTCTGATTACTCTGAAACTTCTAGTGGCTGCATGTATTCTATCTTGTTTTAGTTTCTTTCATATTCTCCTCACTTTTTTTTTTTTTTTTTTTTTTTTTTTTTTT